>CM057232.1:37503411-38103411 GCA_029891385.1 Erythroxylum novogranatense | reverse complement strand
AATTCTATAGTTGTGTGAATGTGAAATATTGTGAATGTGCTTTATGAAATAAAGTTCGATGTATGCAAATTGTGTTGTGTGACTGGGTGAACCGTCGATGATGGTCACTCACTGAGTTCGCAAAACTCACCCAAAATTTGTAATTATTTTTCAGGACCCAGAAGAATACGCCATTAGGCAACGGCCGTATAGCAACCGCATGAGAGTGAGAGAAGAGGTCAGGGATCAATTCGCGTCTGCATTAGTGTCTGATAAATTCTGTATAAATTTGTATTTTCTGATTTTTTGTACAAATTATTCGGTCAATTTGTAAAGTCAACGGACTGAATTAATTTGTATTTATAAAGGGGCTGGTCATTGTACTTACTGGTGATTGTGTATGTTATTTGATTTCTGCATAGTGCATGTTGTGTTTTAAAACAAATAATTTTTTTTTACTGAGTTTTGACTTAGTGATGTAGCACGCCACTCTCGTAGGGCACGGACTCGGATATCACCATCGATATCGGGTTCGAGTTATACGGGAGTGGGGTGTTACACTGACTCACTACAATTGTAACAAACGAAATATCTAGACGAGTAACAACCAAAGAATTTAGTTTACCAACTAGTCTTCGATACTTATCTGGATCTTCCAATCCCTCTCCTTTATCAACATTAAGTTTTACTTTTGGTTTCATAGGGCTATCAATTGGCTTCGTTCCCAACAGACACATTTCCTCTAGAAGATCATGAACGTACTTCCTTTGAGATAGACAAATCCCCATTTTTGACTTTGCTACCTTGATACCCAGAAAATATTTTAGTAAACCAAGATACTTTGTTTGAAATTTAGTTTGTAGGAATGATTTTAAAGACTGCATTCCTGCTTTATCATCTCCAGTAATAACAATATCATCAACATACACAATCAAAAGTATTTTACTAGCCTTGGAGTGAGGATAGAACATACAGTGATCCACACCACATCATTTAGACCAAACTCCATAATCACTATACTAAAGCGCCCAAACCAAGCTCTCAATGACTGTTTTAGACCATACAAAGATTTGTTAAGATGACGCACTAGATTAATCTCCCTTTGAGCAACAAATTCTGGTGCTCAATAAAAATAGTCTCTTAAAGATCACCATAAAGAAAAGCATTTTTTACATTGAGTTAACGAAAAGTCAATCATGGGTGGCTGTCAATACAATGAAAACACGAACATATCTCAATTTGGCGACAAGAGAAAAGGTTTTAGTATAATCCATACCATACACCTGTTGTAGCACCCCACTCCCGCAAGACACGTACTTGACATCCTGAGGGATATCCGAGTCTGTACCCCGTGAAGGTGACATGCTAGAGCACTCAATCGTTCAAAACTTAGTACAATTTTTTAATACAATCAAAATAAGTAGAAATCGATAATCAATTCGGGCCCACTTTATTCGTAAACTTTTCAATCATAACAACACAATCAACACTTTCAATAGCCATTTGGCCCCTTTCACAAATACTGTCTTTCCATTACAACTTAATTCAAATACACATTGTACAAAAATTTTTAGAGTACATATTGTACAAAAATCACATAATATACAATTCAATACAAAAAAAAAGAAATACAATGTAGACGCGAACTGATCCCAACCTCTATCCCTTATTTACATGTTGAAGGTATACTCCCGTTTGCCCAATGGGATATTCTTCTGATCCTGAAAAATAATTGCAAATTTTAGGTGAGTTTTGTGAACTCAATGAGTGACCATCATCGATGACTCACCCAGTCACATAACATTTAATTCACATTCACATCATTTCACATTTCACATTCAATACAATTTAATGATTCCTATTATGCATATGCAGTGCACATGAGACCCACTTTCTATTTGTTACTTTGTTATGACCGAGTGCCTAAACTGTCTCGTATCCATTGAATACCGAGCTCATTACTAACTGTCCCTTATCCGATTGGGGGATACATGACTCATTTTACATAGTGAGCCTTAGGCTCTTAATCACTTTTGAGCTCGAAGCTCATTTTCACTCGTTGAGTTTTAAGCTCTGATCAGTGGCTACTATGGTCATAACTGCCATTATCTTTCATGCATTCATGAAATGGAATGCATCAATCACATTTGTATGATCTCATTCTCATATTATCGGACCTCAGTCCGGCATTCAACATTAAGTTGATAATCACATTTTCACTTACATGCAAATGCTCATTCAAAACACATTTATCGTCAAATTATATACACTTAGTTCATCTCATTCACATACAAGTAACACTTCAATATCCCAGTCAATTCATCACATCTTCGGACCTTCTGTCTGGAAACTAACACAATCAATCAATACAAAAATTCAAACAAGACAAACAATGAAATGAGACCATCTAGGTCTACTCACATTATGCTCTAGATTAGCATTGGTTTCTAAATTCTGGAAACTCCTAAATGTGGACACTTAACCTGCACAACCTATTTATGCAAGACACATATTGCACACTCATTAATAATGGCAAAATTATAAGCATTTATTCATGCACAACTATGTATAAGGACTATGTACAATGCATGCTCAATGACAATCCCAGGTACTTTACCAACTTCATATCTTAAGCTCATTTTCATTTCATAACTTAATCGCTCATCAACTCTTTGAATCACAACCTCAATCCTTTGGTACTTTGATATCCATAACTCATCCCTAAATCTTTCCAATATAAACCCGTATATGACTAGTGAGGAAGAAAAACAAAGTATTTATATAATCATTTCTCCAATTTTTTCTGTTCTCATCACATATACATTTTAGTTGATCTTTTAACTTAAAAAATCATTTCTACAACCTCTTATAACATTTTGATCATCAAATCAGAAAAATGAACATGACAGCAAAATTAAAATCTCCACAGTTAGTTCCCAGCAAATACGAAAATCACTATTTCTTAACCATTTTATAGTGAACTCACGATGTATACTTCAGTTCATACAAAGATACATAATCATAATAAGCTTATTTGTTTAAAAGCTCCAACATTTCCAACAATCACGTAACCCTAATCCCTTATGCAACCACCTATATCAACTTGAACATAAGGTTCAGTTTTTCTTAGGGTAGAAGAAACAAATATCAAATTGGAAATGATGACAAACAAAGAAAAGCAAGATTTAACTTTCGTGAAAATTTGATGAAAAACTCTATGTTGGAGGAACTCTAGAGAAAGACGTTTCGACAAAGTTAAAGGCAAGTACAGTAGCTTATCTTTTAAGGGTAATAAAAATCTTAACTTTTGCTAGGACAACTGTCCATTTCTTATCCACTTATCTACTTCCCTTCATTAAGACTTACTTAAGTATAATTTATACTTAAGTTTAAAACTCAATAATACCATTGCAATCACAAGTTATAACCCATTAAATCATTTTCATATTTTTCCATAAACACAACATTTCGGGTCAACTTTGCATGTTCTTTCTGACCCCGATATTAAAGTTATTTTGCAACACTTTCTTCTAGAAACATATTCTCCTATGTCTTATGTCTCCATTGACACCAAAATCATTCAATTTGGTTTAGTGATTTGAAAGATATACCTCAAATATTTTTGGACTACTCTTATCCAAAACAATAGACTATATACAACATCCAGCCAGAAATTGAACATCTTAGAGATAGAATCATAATTTGAATTTTTTATATGATTTGTAGCCCTATTTCTCTAGTTTATTCCAAATGAAAAATAATCTCATTTGGAATGCGACAGATCCAAATATAATCAAAATATTGAAGTGTGTTTAGTAAGATAATCTATTGGTCCAAAAGATTCCACACTTTCATTTCAGTGTTCCAATAGATTCCACACTTTCACTTCAAAATATTTCACTGTTAGGAATTTATTGGTCTAAGAATCACTTCATTTGGAGGTCGGGTTATTAAGTTATGGCCAAAAGAATCAACCATGTTTATGTCCTCAATCACGTTATACCTATCTCGAAACAATTGGCATAACTTTCACTAGAGATTTTAGATTAAGGTTATATTTAAATGGTTTCGAAGAGGACTTCTAGATCTATAACTTTTATGAAGATCTTGAAGGAAAATTCTATCATCTAAAGGGTCAAAAATGGGACCAAACAATAGGATTAAATGAATAGTGCAAGAGATGATATGACATCATCACTAGACGATATGATGTCACTAGATGAAGTGTCCTCAATGACAATGGAAATTTTAATAAATGACTTTATGATTTATTCACAAGTTTCATTAAAAATTTGGGGGACAATTAGAGTAGAAGTTGAAATTGATTGGACTAGTTAAATGGAGGAAACTATTTTAATGCTTTAGAAATTGGTGCAAGTGACGCATGTCTTAAGTTGATTTTTTTATATTAAAGGGCCCCCCTTTATGTGCCATCCATAAAAAAATCTCATATCGGCTTCTAGTTTTACCAAATCTAGTAAAGTTTTTCTTGAACTTCATCCCACTTATTTTTTGGTGAAGGCGGTACTCCTACGCAGTCATAATGAAAATGGAGTTTATGTTTTTCACTAAATGTTAAGTGGCAGACAAGGCATTGGTAGCATTGGTTGGGGAACACACCAACATTGTGGATTTGGATAAATGTTTAGGACACCCCTCTTAAAAAATCCTCACAAAAGTGTTGTACTCAGTTTCTTTACCTATTTCTTCAAAACAAAACTCCTCAATATGTGTCTCATGTTAGTGCAATAAAAGTCATCGTTTGCCTTTTTCTTCCTCAACACTTACTAGTAGTAAACCTTTGGAACTTTTATACACTGATGTTTGGGGACTAGCTCCCATTGTCCTGATAGATGGTTTTCAATGTTATATAATCTTTGATAATTATTTTACCAAATATTACTAGCTATTTCCACTAAAATTCAAATATGATATTAAGTCCACATTTTTTAAATTTAAATCCATGGTTGAATTTTTTTTTAACAATCCCATAATAACCATTTATTCTGACAATGGAGGAGAATACACAAAAATGAAACCATTCTTTACTACTCAAGGGATTGGAAGCTCGACCACACCACCTCATACACCCCAATACAATGGCATTACTGAATGTCGACACTGCCATATTGTTGAAACTGGGCTTACCCTTCTTCACCGTGCTTCTGCACCACTTTTATATTGGTCTTATGTCTTCCAAACAACAATCTATTTAATTAATCATATGCCCACCCCTCTCCTTGCTCACAAATCACCTTATGAATCCTTGTTCAAAAACAAGCCTAACTACTTAATATTTCAAGTGTTCGGTTGTTTGTGTTTTCCCTAGCTTAAACCATACAATCATCATAAGTTACAACCCAAATCTCATCCTTCTATCTTCCTTGGATATCCTACCTGTTAAAGTGCATACATGTGTCTTGGTGTCTCTAAAAATAGATTGTTTGTGTCTCGTAACATAATATTTGATGAGTCAACCTTTCCTTTAGCATAAGCTTAATCTAAAGACTCACATGTCGCTTCAACAACTCATTCTACATGCCCTAACTCCATCTTTCCCCTATCCTTTGTATGGCAAGCCACTTCAGATGCCTTATACACCACTAGTGCATTTGCGTAGTGAGACATCAAACTCCTCTTCTTTGACTGGTGCCTCGGAAATGGTAAATTAATCTTCTCTGACATCATCTCCCTATATAAATCCACATACATCTAATGAATCCACACCAAACATATCCAATCACTCAACCCAAGAAACCTCATCCCAGTATGCTTCTCAAATCCCATCTCAACCAAGACATAATCACCTTATGACCACTCGCTCTATGAGTAACATTTTTAAACCAAAACTCCTTAATTTGACTATAAAACACCCACTACCTTCTTCTATTGAACCAATATGTTTCTCACAAGCCCTTAAAGACCCCAAATGGTGTGCTACCATGTCAGAAGAATTTTCCTCACTTTTGAGAAATGATACACGGACATTAATTCCCTCTCAAACTCAACAAAACATTGTTGGCTGCAAATGGGTATTTCAGATTAAAAGGAGAGTTGATGGGTCAATTGAGCATTATAAAGCTCGCCTTATTGCGAAAGACTTTCACCGAAGGCCTGGTCTATCAGTCCTATGGTTAAACTAACAACTATCAGACTTGTTCTTTCATTAGCCTTAAACAAGGATTGGGCCATTCGACAACTGGATGTGAACAATACCTTCTAGCATGGAAAACTAGATGAAGAAGTTTACAAGGCTCAACCTCTAGGATTTGTTAATTCCACTCATCCAAACTATGTGTTCTATCTAAATAAATCCATCTATAGTCTAAAGCAAGCTCCACGAGCTTGGTATAAGAAGCTCCATGAGTTAGTATTAAGCATGGGTTTTACCAATTCCAAATCTGATGCTTCATTATTCATTTATCGTTTTGATTATGTAACTATCCATTTTCTTGTCTATGTTGATGACCTTCTAGTTACAGGCAATGATAATAAAACAATCTCTACCTTTATCAATGCCTTAAGCCAACACTTCTCTATTAAAGATCTTGGCTTGCTACACTATTTTATTAGAGTTGAGGCCATAACTACTTTAGAAGATCTTTTTTTATCTCAACATAAATACATTCGAGATCTCCTTCAATGCACTAATATGGATGGGGTAAAGCATGTACAAACACTAATGGCTACTACCAACTCTCTTTAATTAATAGCTGGTACTGCCTAAGCAGATGCTACCATGTATCGCAGCACAATTGGAGCTCTTCAACATTTCTCATTGATGCGACCAGGCATTGCTTTTATTGTTAATAAACTTGCTCAGTTCACACATAAGCCGATGGTAACTCATTGGAGTATTGCCAAATGTGTTCATTGATATTTGAAAAATACCATTTATCATGGTTTGTTCATGAAAAAGAAAATGTCTTCTTTTTTCATGCCTATTTAGATGCTGATTGGCTCGAAATATTGATGATTGATCTTCCACCTCAGCATATATAGTCTTTCTTGGAGGTAATCCCATAACATGGTGTTCAAAGAAACAAAGGTCAATTTCTTGCTCATCTACAGAAGCTGAGTGTTGTGCTGTGGCAGCCACTGCAACTGAATTAGCTTAGATTCAGTTGCTGTTAGATGAACATGGTCTCAAACTTGAAAAACCACCTACAATTTTCTATGATAATGTGGGTGCCACATACTTAAGTTTAAATCTAGTATTTCACTCTCAGATGAAACATATTGCAATCGATTTTCACTTTGTTTGAGATCGAGTTGAAAAGAACCTCATGGTTGTCTCACATGTCAGTACCAAAGACCAACTAGTAGATGATCTCAAGACCAACTACAGATGATCTCACAAAAACTTTATCTTAACCTCGCTTCACTCTTCTTAGATCCAAGATCGGTGTCTCCGATGAGGCCTCCATCTTGCGGGTGCATAATAGAATAGATGTCATGGCATAAATTAAGCCATGACATATCCCATAATGATAGTACATTTGAGAAAAATGTGGCACATATCTGCTACAATAATCTTACCATTAAAAGCAAATATTGATCCACCAAAAAAGCCTTGATTCAAGAACCAAAATCACTCACTCTTGTCAATGTATTACGCTGTACAGTTATCATATAAACACTTGTAAGATTTCATCGTTTATTGATTATCAGAATATACAAAAATCATTCTTTTAGCTAAAACACTCTTTTCATATGTATCTTAGTTGCTAAATTCTATAGTTGTTGAAGTATAGTGCGAGCTAATAATGGTTTTGTCTTATTTGCATGTGTCCCTAAAATTTTATAATTAGTTAACTTTAATGCCTAATGCTAGATAAATAGAGTTATGTCTTGGAGATATGATCATGAAATAACATAGAAACGGTGAAATACACAATTAGAATGTTAAGTGAAAAGCAACTGAAAATATGAAGATTAGCTTTGCAAATCAATTAAAGTTACCTTTAGGGTTATATAAGAGCAATAAATAGTATAAATTATGTAATATAAAATAATTATATTAATAAAATTTCTAGTTAATTGATTTTTTGTGTGTGTAAGTGACGCTATTTAATGTTTTAAAAACTAGATCGGACGTTGAATCGATTGAATAAAGGTTTAAAGGTTTAACCAGTATTAAATAGTTATAAATTTAGTATATAATAAAAAAAGTAAAATTATAGGAATAAGTAAAATAAATATTTTATTGAAATAAAAATAAACCAATATTTATTATTAAATAATGAACTAATAATAAATTGAATGACATATTTTAGATCGAACTATTCGATTCAATTTGGTTTTAAAATATTAATTTTACCATCTTTGCCTTGGATTTCTATGAACATCTAGAAAAGAATAAAAATTCTAGTAAATTGTTTAATATAAATTATTATTGAAATAAAATTAGGTAATTATACAATCAATTATATGATAATTAAAATTAAAATTAGTTGAAACATAGTTAATGAAAATATTTTCTAAAATTTTAATAGTATAACATTTTAGTAATTAAAATCATAAAATAAATTTAAATAGATAAAATCAAATGAAAATGTGGCATATTTTGTTATTAAATTTGAAGACATAAGAAATACAAAAGGAAAAGAAAAAGAAAAGAAAAGGAAAACATGTGAGTTACTTAATAGTACAAGTGTGTGAGTCATACTTAATAGATAAATAGAAAACTTAAGTAAAATACCAATGTTTTAAAAATCGGACCAGACATCGAACCGGTCGAAGGAAAGGTTTAAGGTTTAGAGGTTCAACCGGTAGTGAACCGCTATCAAACCGGAATATAATAAATAAAATGAAAATTTTATAAGAATAAATAAAAATAAAATATTTTATTGAAATGAAAAATACACCAATGTTTATTATTATATAATGAACTAAAAATAAATAAATATGAATCCAATATAAAACTTAAAATAACAATAAAAATTAAAATTGTATTTCTGAAGGAGGTTGCGTCTCATCATCGTCAAAAGCTCCAAATTCTCCAACGCTATTTAAAGATTCGTAAACTACGCTTTCATCTAAAGTATTTGCATCAACTTCTTCTACTGCATTAAAATAAATTACAAATTAGTAACGTATGAAATTATTCTCAATTGTAAACTTGTAATACAGTATAATTTTAACTTAAATATAATCAAAATAAGATATGAACTGACCATCAGTAGATGTTCTTAATTCATGTGACGAATGCATTTTCTTCATAAATGATCATTTCAAGTTCATTATAATCAAAATCAGGCGATGGTTCTTCTTCTTTGATCCAAAAATCAGTATGCTCAATACAATCAATATCAATTGGATCATATGTTCTCTTCTTATTAAGCGCTCTGAACACATAATAGAGCAGTTATAAAGTCAATAACAAAAATTAAATTATTGAAATAAAAATAAAAATATAAAATACCTATTCTTTATTCGCAAATTATAAGTAACATAAACAAGGTCACTAAGTCTTTGATGTTCCAAACGATTTCGTTTTTTTGTATGAATATGTTCAAAAACACTCCAATTATGTTTACAACCTGATGCAGAAGCTATTTGACTGAGTAATCTAATAGCGAGTTTTCTCAATGTTGGAGCACTGTCACCAAATAATCTCCACCACTCATCTGCATTTTAAAATAATAGTTATGATAAAAATATATATTAATGAATTAAAATTTAAAAGTATAAAACTTACGGCTGCATTTTTTCATAAATCGGTTCTCTTTTCTCGATGATCTAGCAAAACTCTCTAAACCTTCACAATACAATTTAATTTCATTTATCGCTTGTGATTGCTCTTTATTAGAAAAAATACCATTGCATTCAATCACATTAAACAAACCTCCCATAATATTACTTGTACGTACTTCTCCATTATATAAGCAATAAGGATTGAGAAAATAAGAGGCTAAGTGGATCCTTTGAGTAAGATGCTTATCCTATCGTCGATCAATAATATTTATATAAGGCTTGTATAATCTCTCCTTCCCTTTAAAAAGATCTGTAATTGTTTTGCGAGCTCTATACATACCATCATACATATACCCCAAAGATGGCTTCTCATGTGAGTCAACAATCCTCAACAACCTTATAAGCGGAGCCACAATCTTCACAATAATCAAGCAAGCATCCCAAAATTTATTATCTAGAATAATAGCACAAACTTCTTTTCCTTTTTCACTCTTTGATAATTTATGAATTGAAAAGTGTTTACTTGTCACCAAATTTTGAAGTTGGTGCTTATGTTGATAAACACTTTTCAAAGTAATAAATGTAGTTGCAAACCTGGTAGCAGCGGGATGCACGATCTGAACCCAATCTTCTTGCTTTCTTAACCAAGACAAAAATGTGACATGATTATACACAAAAATTGTGATCTTAGATGCGCATGAAGCAAGACTAGAAATATGATCCATACCATCGATATCTTTTAAAATAAGATTTATACAATGAGCAGCATGTGGAGACCAATAAATATGCCCATACTTTGATTGTAATAAGTGCCCAGCTGATACATAATTAGCTGCATTGTCTGTCATAAGATGCACAACATTCTTTGTTCAAACCCACTCGACAATTTCAAAGAATAATTCAAATAAAGCATTAGCACTTTTTACCTTGTCAGAAGCATCAACAAATTTGATAAAAGTTGTTCCCATATTACAATAAATCAAGAAATTAATCAAGGTTCTTTGTCTTTGATCAGTCCACCCATCTGCCATAATAGTGCATCCCGTTGATTCCCAACTAGATTTATATGTATCCACAATTAACTGACATTCCTTTTTTAAATCTTGAAGCAAAGGCACACGCAACTTATAATATGATGGCACCTTGAATCATGGGCCTATTGCTGTTGTAGCATCAATTGCTTCTTGAAAATATGGTGAATTTAAAGCATTTAAAGGAATACATGAATGATAGAACCATCTATCCCATGCTCTTTTACATCTCAAAACAACATCCTTATCAACCATCAAACTTTTTAGACTAGGTTGAGAACCAGGAGTAGTTCTTGGAGAAAAATATGAATCTATGTCAATAGTAGCTTTTCTTTTTCCTTTATCTAATGCTTGTGGTGTTTCATCATCTCCAAAAGATATATCACGAGCCTCTTTATTTTCCTTTTTCTTTTTTACTTGTTGCTGCAAATATTTTCGAATCATATCACGCACATCAAGTGACACTTTTTTGCAAGGAGCAATATTACCCTTAACACTAGCAAGATGTTCTTTCATTCTAAAAATTTCTCCCCCTTTAAATATTCTACCGCAAAACATACAGTTATATTGGACATTCCCATAAGATGCTTGAGAGGAAGAAAAATAATTATATGCTGGATCGGACTTACCACGAGTAGAGGATGATTCCATATTTTCCATTATGATTTAACCTAAAAAAATAAAAAAAATAATTGGTTATACAACTGTTAGGGAAAAAGTATGCAACCTAAATAATTATCATTATCAATTGTAATAAAGAAGACCAACATCAGCAAAATAGATACACAAAAGATCAACAGATATTACTTACTTATTAAACTTTGCTCCATCAATTACTCCACTTTAAATAGCCTAACTGAAATATTGCTAGTTTTCAATATTGCTACTTTAAATCAACAAATTGAATAGTTGAAAGAGTATATATAACTGAACTATCAAAGCCAAAAATTGATACGAAATAGAGTTCTAAATATTACAGAAATTGATATGAAATAGAGGTTTAAATGTTACGAAATTGATATGAAATAAAGTTCTAAATGTTACAAAATTGATATAAAATAGAGTTCTAAATATTATAAAACTTATCACTACCATAAATTGATATAAAATAAAGTTCTAAATATTATATAAATTAATATAAAATAGAATTCTAAATGTTACAAACCTCCACAATACCAGAGAGGAGTTATGCCAAATTATTTTAGATAATCAGCTTTGTTAACGATGAAATGCTAGTAACAAAGCCGATTGTTGCAAGAATTCTAATAAAAAGTTAAAATCAGACATAAATTTGTAGCATAGTAGAGAATGAATTATTAACTAAACATGCCCTGTAACTGTTTCAGACTATAAGTGTATAACCAAACTCCATCTTAATGCAACTCTAATAGTCCATTCTTAACTAAAAAACCTTTTTTAGTTAATAGTCCATTCTTAACTAAAAATTTTATTTAAGATTGGACTATTAGTTGCGTGAGGATGATTAGTTGCGTGAGGATGAGCTTTACCGTAAAACTCATCGCAAATCTAAAAAAAGCTAAACCTCAAACTCATCCTCACGCAAATCTAAAAAAGCTAAACCTCATACTCCTTTCATGTTTAGGATTACGGTGCCCTCCTTCAATCTAGACTCTTTTTGTTATTAGGGTCCTGAAGATTGTTGCCCTTGATGTGCGCCCAAATGAGCTTCAAAGCTTGGGTTCAAGAAATCTCGTTGGTTCCTATAAGCTCAGCCATTTCTGGCGAAACACGGCGAGGCCTCATAATCCCACGTGGCTCTCTCTTCCCCGTGGCCGACGACGATATCGTAGCGCGTGTCACCATAGTGTGGATCATTCTAACCCCAGCAGGAGACAGTTGCTCAATAGACGAGGTCAAAGGAACAAGGCTCAGCCGGGGAGATGCCAAGGATACTGATTCTGTCGAAAGCGCGGTGGTGAAGATCCTCGCCATTTTGGTTTGAGAAGAGCTATAAGATGTAGATGTTTCTTTGTTAGTTGATTCGTCAGATGTAGATTATGGTGCCCGCTCCTTCAATCTAGACTCTTCTTCAATTTACTCTTCCAAGATGTAGATGTAGATGATAACGCCGATCGTCACTTCTCTTCTCTTTCGTTCAGTATGCTTCCGGTCCATCAACAGTTCCGTTGTTGCAAACAAACCGGACCGAACCGTATGGTCCGACCAAAACTTGTCGGTTTTCATATATAGAGGTTTTTAGAAAAAACCGAACCGGACCACTGACCGGTTCAAAATTTTTCCGATTGGACCGTACAGCCCGGTTCGGTTTTTAAAACATTGTAAAATACAAGTTGTTCTAACTCAAAACCACTTTCTTTCTATTCTTTGGTTTTCTTAGCCTGTGAGAAACATACTTTCTCTTTCAATCATCACTCATCGATAAAGAGACTGGAAGGAAGAAGAAAAGGACCATTGTTTCAAGGACACTCTCTCGCTTGCTACCACTTTCTCTGTCGGTTGCCTTAAGCTTGCTTTTTCTCTATGGCACCAACGATCCCATGGCTTTGCTTTTGGGTAAAGTTGGTTTGTGCGATGTGGAGGGATGAGCGGTTCCAAACAAAGAAACGATGAGAATAGAAGATGGTTGAAGGACCAACCCGCTCATCGAAAAACTGACTTGTTTACTGATAAATAATTAGTCGATTCATACTATTTCAATTGAACAAATTGATCGGTTCAATTTTAGAATATTAATGTTATTATTATATTTTAAAATATTGTAATATGATAAATATCTCTAATTATTTAACTATAACGAGTTAAATTTGATTTTTATACTTTATATTACTCTTACTATATAAAATTGATGTATAAAATTCTTTAATTATATTAAATATAATTATGATAATTAAATAATTTAAGAATAAAATTTGATATGTTAAAATATGAAGTTAAATTAAAATTAATACTAACACCTAATAGTATAATAAAATAAAATAATAAAAGAATGGTGAAATTAAGAAAATTAAGTATTTTGGTTTTTGTTACAAAATCTTAATTTAATTACATGTATTTGTTTTAATATCTTATTAAGATAAAATTTCCTTTTAATAAAATATTAAAATCAAAAGAAGGAAAAAAAAGCCAAGAAAAATTAAAAAGACAAAAAAAAAGTCGTAAAGATTTGACACATGTTAATGTGATACCTCTTTCGCTCTACATCTTTAAAACGCAGAAACATTACAGACCTTTTTGATTCTGCCTAGCCAAAAGCTCCAATAACGTTAATTATATATTTTACTTTCCATTTCTTTGTTCCAAAAGGTAGAATCACTCACCCTAGAGCCCAGACGTCTTCACACTCTAGCTCGATAAAATCGTGAGTGGGTAAATCACGGTCTGATCTCTGGTTCTGCCGGATTTTGGCGGAACTGAACGTTGCCATTCGGATCCATGGATTGGTTGGCTGTAGCGACTTCGACGTGAAAGTACCTGCAAAACAAAGAAGGCACGTCGGGGGTTGTGTCCCGATTAGCCCCTCCGACGCTCAAGTCAGTCTTTTGGTGAAGGTGGGATTGCTGTAAAAGTTTGAGAGCTAGGTTATGATTTTCGTACCCTTGTTATGGTGGAATTATACCTTATATATGAAGCAATAGCTAGGTTTAGGTCTTTACGTGTTTGCATGGGAGTCTCTCACATGTGGACGGGCTGAAGAGAGCTTAGATCGGGCTTGGGCTTAACATAGCCATTGGGTATGAGTCTGATCTTCGAAGGATGGACCGATCGGCCCACGGGTAGTCTGGGTTCGGGTCCAGCACGACCGACCTGACCATAAGCCCCCTACTCCTCGAGCCTGAGTGAAGAGAAGGGTCGGAGGAGTATGTATAGGTTTTGTTGCTCGTACATAAGACATCTCGTAATTGGTTCGATCGGTCGGATATTGAGATGTAGCTCGGGGTAGGCCGACCGGTCGGATATTGACGGGCAGTACGTGACCGCTAGTATTGAGGTTGGTCGGCTGAATGTCTCTGCTAGGTCGGCACTAGCATTTTGGCTCGATAGCTCGCGTCTAAGTAGGTCGGGTGTCATCATTAGCGAGCGCGTGTTGGTACTTGGCTCATTTATTGTTTTCCGGTGCATGTTCTCTGACAGCCTTTCAGAATCTGAAGCATATCGTCCTTGTAACCGTTATGCAGCTGTCCTCTGCGTCCTTTCAACCGTCATGCCGCTCCGACTTTTGTGCAACCCTAGTTCTCATTGGCTAGGATCATACCGTGTGTCCAAGCATAGCTTGGATTTTCTCCACGCGTCGCACTTCGATTGGATTGTTCAATTGAGCGTTCCCTTATAAATGCTCAGAATCAATCAACTGTTTGGTTTTCTTCACGCTTGCTTCGTTCGTATTCTCACTCTGTTTTCATTTGTTCCTTCTTGCCCTTAGTTCCCGTAAATTTCCGTCGACTGTCGCTCGATTCTCCTTTTCCATTCACTAAATAGGTACGTCCTTCTTCCCCTAAGCTTTTCTTTTCGAAAGTCTCCTCTTGGTAAATATGTCGACAACCAGTTCCAGAAGAATGATAGAAGGTGTTGAAGAGATATCGACAAGAGAGAGAAAGGATGGGTTGGTTGTGGGGGCGCCGCCAAGAAATGCATCAACTATGACCGTAAAGGAATTGAATCGATCAATACTCAGATATAACATTCCCGTGTCCTGGAGACCCCGACTGGATCTAGGGAACGAGCGTATCCACAATAACTTGAGTGGATATTTTGCCGTCTCCGATAGCTTTTTCTCTGTGGGCGGTATGAGGCTTCCTTACGCCCCGATCGTCGATGAGCTGTGCATGGCTTATCAGTTAATGCCGAGCCAGATTCCTCTGAATAACTGGAGGTTTATTAACAGTCTGGCATTGCTATGTCACCAATTTGGTTGCGCTCCTTCAGTTGGTGTCCTGCGTCATTTCTTAAGATTGAACCAGAGTCCAATTTCTGGGTGGGATCCCTCTACGCAATCTTGGAATGCTCGGTATCGTCGGCCGCCGGACGACTTCAAGGTCTCTTCCTGGTGAAAAAAATATTTCTTTGTGAAGCCCCCAGGGTCTTCCTTCTAGTCTCGGCCGTGGAGGTATCCCTTGGCCGAGCAATGGAATGATGTGTCGAGCGTATCCCTTAGTAGGGAGGAGTGGATAGTTGTAGGTCGTATAAAGGCGCTTTCGGCGGAATCGATTTTTTCAGCTCATCCAGGGCTATTTCGGGGGATCATCGACCAGCTCTTTTCTTCTCGATCCCCACCGCGGATTAACGGGCTAGAGAGAAGCGCCTTTTGGTTGACCGTGCGGTTTAGTTATTCTTTGTATTTTGGGCATTGGTTTCTTGTCGACTTGTTTTTATTGTTGTGCGATCATGGTGAGAATAGACGATTCGCCGCTCCACGAGTCGAGAAGCAGCCGCGAGGAAGAGGAAGAAGAAGAGTAGAGGGGTGGAGACTGGTGAAGGCTCTGCTCCGCCGGTTGAGCTCGACCTCTCTATCGTGTTGCCGGTTCCTTCACCTACCGAGAATGGTCCTACGGGGTCGACATTGTTGCCAGTCGTACCAACGAGTACGGGCCGAGCAGTTGTGGAGGAAGAGGAGGAGGAAGAGGAGGAAGCGGAAGCGGAGCCTCTCCGTAAGAGGAAAAGGTTGGTCCGGGTTAGTGATCTCCCATCCGGCCCGTCTGGTCGTGGGGGGGGGGGTAAGGAGAAGGAGACGAAAGGTAAGGGTAAAGGTCGGACTACCAACACTGGGCAGTGGGAGCCTTTGATCAAACTGTCAAAGACCTCCTCGATTGGGGACCTCAACGTGTCCCGCCACATTGCTGAGAGGATTACTCCTCCCATGGATGAACAGACCATGGATAAGAAGAGTAATCAGGAAACGGGGTCTCAACTCCTTCGCAACGTTGTACGGAGTGTGGTGATGGCCTACTCGACGGTGCAGCGTCTGGAGGGTCTGGACCAGGAGGTACAGGACCTTCATGAGTAGGTGAAGGGTCTGAAGGACGAACTTTCGGAGGTAAAGGAGGGGAGAGACCTTCTTCAGGCTCAGAACTCTTCTTTAGAGTAGGATAAGAGAATTCGGGAGGAAGCGATGGGTGCTTTAAAAGCTCAATTTGATACGGGAGAGGAGGAGAGGATCAGGGTGGTCGCGGAGAAAGGCGAGCTGATCAAGGTGTGTGAGGTCTTGGAGGGGAAATTGGAGTTGGAGAGGAAGCTTAAAGAGAAGTTCCTCCAAGACTGTTGGTTCTGCCGGATTCTGGCGAAACTAAACGTTGCCATTCGGATCCATGGATTGGCTAGCTGTAGCGACTTCGACGTGGAAGTACCTGCAAAACAAAGAAGGCACGTCGGGGGTTGTATTTCGATTAGCCCCTCCGACGCTCAAGTCAGTCTTTTGGTGAAGGTGCGATTGCTGTAAAAGTTGAGAGCTAGGTTATGATTTTCGTACCCTAGTTATGGTGGAATTATACCTTATATATGAAGCAATAGCTAGGTTTAGGTCTTTACGTGTTTGCATGGGAGTCTCTCACATGTGGACGGGCTGAAGAGAACTTAGATCGGGCTTGGGCTTAACATAGCCATTGTGTATGAGTCTGATCTTCGAAGGATGGACCGATCGGCCCACGGGTCGTCTGGGTTCGGATCCAGCACGACCGACCCGACCATAAGCCCCCTACTCCTCGAGCCTGAGTGAAGAGAAGAGTCGGAGGAGTATGTAGAGGTTTTGTTGCTCGTACATAGGACAACTCGTAATTGGTTCGATCGGTGAGATATTGAGATGTAGCTCATCAGTAAGGTAGCTCGGGGTAGGCCGACCGGTCGGATATTGACGGGTAGTACGTGACCGCTCGTATTGAGGTTGGTCGACTGAATGTCTCTGCTAGGTCGGCATTGGAGTTTTGGCTCGATAGCTCGCGTCTAAGAAGGTTGGGTGTCATCATTAGCGAGCGCGTGTTGGTACTTGGCTCATTTATTGTTTGCTGGCGCATGTTCTCTGACAGCCTTTCAGAATCTGAAGCGTATCGTCTTTGTAACCGTTGTGCAGCTGTCCTCTGCGTCCTTTCAACCGTCATGCCACTCCGACTTTTGTGCAACCCTAGTTCTCATTGGCTCGGATCATACCGTGTGTCCAAGCATAGCTCAGATTTTTTCCACGCGTCGCACTTCGATTGGATTGTTCAATTGAGCGTTCCCTTATAAATGCTCAGAATCAATCAACTGTTTGGTTTTCTTCTCGCTTGCTTCGTTCGTATTCTCTCTGCTTTCATTTGTTCCTTCTGCCCTTAGTTCCGTAAATTTACGATCGTCACTCGATTCCCTTTTCCATTCATTAAATAGTACGTCCTTCTTCCCCTAAGCTTTTCTTTTCGAAAGTCTCCTCTTGGTAAATATGTCGACAACCAGTTCCAGAAGTATGATAGAAGGTGTTGAAGAGATATCGACAAGAGAGAGAAAGGATGGGTTGGTTGTGGGGGCGCCGCCAAAAAATGCATCAACTATGACCGTAAAGGAATTGAATCGGTCAATACTCAAATATAACATTCCCGTGTCCTGGGGACCCCGGCTAGTTCTAGGGAACGAGCGTATCCACAGTAACTTGAGTGGATATTTCACCGTCTCTGATAGCTTTTTCTCTGTGGGCGGTATGAGGCTTCCTTACGCCCCGATCGTCAACGAGCTGTGCACGGCCTATCAGTTAATGCCGAGCCAGATTCCTCTGAATAGCTAGAGGTTTATTAACGGTCTGGCGTTGCTATGTCACCAGTTTGGTTGCGTTCCTTCAGTTGGTGTCCTGCGTCATTTCTTAAGATTGAACCAGAGTCCAATTTCTGGGGCCGGGATCCCCTCTTTGCAATACCGGGATGCTCGGTATCGGCCGTCGAGAGCGACTTCAAGGTCTCTTCTGGCGGACAAAATATTTCTTTCAGGCACCTGTGGTCTTCCTTCGAGTCTCAACCATGGAGGTATCCTTGGCCGAGCAATGGAATGATGTGTCGGCGTATCCCTTAGTAGGAGGAGTGGATAGTTGTAGGTCGATAAAGGCGCTCGCAGAATCGATTTATTTCGGCTCGTTCAGGGCTATTTCGGGGATCATCGGCCACTCTTTTCTTCTCGATCCCCACCGGATTAACGAGCTAGAGAGGAAACCGCCGCCGTCTGGTTTACCCTGATTTAGTTATTCTTGTATTTTGGGCATTGGTTTCTTTGTCGACTTGTTTTTATTGTTGTGCGGTCATGGTGAGAATAGACGATTCGCGCTCCACCGAGTCCGAGAAGCGCCCGCAGGAAAAGGAAGAAGAAGAGTAGAGGGTGGAGGCTGGTGAAGGCTCTGCCGCGCGGTTGAGCTCGGCCTCTCTATCGTGTTCGGTTCCTTCACTGTCGAGGATGGTCCTACGGGTCGGCATTGTTGTTGTCGTACAGCCAGTACGGGCCGAGCAACATGGAGGAAGAGGAAGAGGAAGAGGAGGAAGCGGAGCCTCTCAATGAGGAAAAGGTTGGTCCGGGTTAGTGATCTCTATCCGCCCGTCTGTCGGGGGTAAGGAGAAGGAGACGAAAGGTAAGGGTAAAGGTTGGACTACCAACATCGGGCGGTGGGAGCCTTTGATCAAGGCGCCAAAGACCTCCTCGATTAGGGACCTCAACGTGTCCCGCCACATTCTTGAGAGGATTACTCCTCCCGATGATGAAGACCATGGATAAGAAGAGTAATCGAGACGGGTCTCAACTCCTTCGCAGCTGCGTTATGCGGAGTGTGGTGATGGCCTACTCGACAAAGTCTGGCGTCTGGAGGGTCTGGACCAGGAGGTACAGGACCTTCATTAGCAGGTGAAGGGTCTGAAGGACGAACTTTCGGAGGTAAAGGAGGGGAGAGACCTTCTTCAGGCTCATAACTCTTCTTTAGAGGAGGATAAGAGAATTCGGGAGGAAGCGATGAGTGCTTTAAAAGCTCAATTTGATACGGGAGAGGAGGAGAGGATCAGGGTGGTCGCGGAGAAAGGCGAGCTGATCAAGGTGTGTGAGGTTTTGGAGGGGAAATTGGAGTTGGAGAGGAAGCTTAAAGAGAAGTTCCTCCAAGACTGTTGGTTCTGCCGGATTCTAGCGGAACTGAACGTTGTCATTCAGATCCATGGATTGGCTGGCTATAGCGACTTCGACGTGGAAGTACCTGCAAAACAAAGAAGGCACGTCGGGGGTTATGTCCCGATTAGCCCCTCCGACGCTCAAGTCAGACTTTTGGTAAAGGTGGGATTGCTGTAAAAGTTGAGAGCTAGGTTATGATTTTCGTACCCTTGTTATGGTGGAATTATACCTTATATATGAAGCAATAGCTAGGTTTAGGTCTTTACGTGTTTGCATGGGAGTCTCTCACATGTGGACGGGCTGAAGAGAGCTTAGATCGGGCTTGGGCTTAATATAGCCATTGGGTATGAGTCTAATCTTCGAAGGATGGACCGATCAGCCCACAGGTCGTCTGGGTTCAGGTCTAGCACGACCGACCCGACCATAAGCCCCCTACTCCTTGAGCCTGAGTGAAGAGAAGGGTCGGAGGAGTATGTAGAGGTTTTGTTGCTCGTACATAGGACAGCTCGTAATTGGTCCGATCGGTCGGATATTGAGATGTAGCTCGTCAGTAAGGTAGCTCGGGGTAGGCCGACCGGTCGAATATTGACGGGCAGTACGTGACCGCTCGTGTTGAGGTTAGTCGACTAAAGAGATGAGTGCTTTAAAAGCTCAATTTGATACGGGAGAGGAGGAGAGGATCAGGGTGGTCGCGGAGAAAGGCGAGCTGATCAAGGCGTGTGAGGTCTTGGAGGGGAAATTAGAGTTGGAGAGGAAGCTTAAAGAGAAGTTCCTCCAAGACTGTCATGCAGCTGTGGATGCCAAACGCAGGACCGAGGAGGTGTTGACGAAGTTGGGATGCTCTGTTAAAGGGCAAAGAATCGAGGCGATCAAACGGTGGAAGAGGAGGAATCTGAAGGCGGAATGCCTGGAGCTCGCCTGCGACGTAACCCTCTCGGTCCTGAAGAAGTGCTATGAGGTTCACTTTCCCGCTGGGTCGGAGCGGCCTCATTTGAAGATTATGCCGAGTCGCTGCTTCCTGCTCTTGGCCTTTCGCTGAAGGGAATGAAGGAGAAGGCCTTGGGGGAGCGGACCGTTGTTCCGGACGAGGCATTGGATTTGAACTCGGAAGAAGAAGAAGAAGAAGAAGAGGATGTCTCTCTGCTGCCAGCTCCTTTTAACCCAATTGTCGACCCTTCCCTTCCCTTGGCCGATCCTGCTGTCGACCCTTCCTCTGCTGACCCGGTTGTTGGCCCTGCTTCTCCTCCGCAAGAATGAGAATGATTGTTTCCTTTCGTGTACGGCTCATCTGGTCGGGCTTGTGGCCAGAACCTTTTGCTTAAAAATAATAACTCATTTTTGATTATTTTTGATGTGTTGAATATTTCTCCCCTCAAGTAGTAGGTTGCTATTTTTGATTATTTTTGGTGTGTGAATATTTCTCCTTGAATAGTAGGTTACTGAGCAGAATGTGCTCGGCGCTTGTGACGATCGGAGAATTAGGCCGAGTGACGATAGGGCTGGTGGATCCGAGATTTTGTCTCAGGATCCTCGGTCGAGCGTTAGTGACGATCGATGGTTCCAAGAGTCTTGTCTTGGCAACCTGGTCGATCTGTACTCGAGGTCGAGCGATGGCCCCAAAGATCTAGAGTCTTGACGACCCGACCGACCGTAGTCGATCTATGGAGATGTCGAGCGATGGCGAGTGAGGGTCCCAAGGATCTTGTCTTGGCGACCCGACCGACCGTAGTCGATCTATGGAGATGCCGAGCGATGGCGAGTGAGGGTCCCAAGGATTTTGTCTTGACGACCCGACCGACCGTAGTCGATCTATGGAGATGCCGAGCGATTGCGAACGAGAGTCCGAAGGATCTCGACTTGGCGACCCGACTTGTTGGACCCCGAACCTTGAGTGACAATTTGATTTAGTAATATGAATGATCAAGTGGATGAGTTGATTGAAATTAAGTTGAAGATCATGAAATAAAGAGAGAAAATATGAAAAAATTGTGTAATAGTTGACTTTCTGGCCTTTGAAGGTTGACTTTTGATTGAGGCAAAATTTGATAAAATGGTCTTCTGGAAACTTGTAGGTTATGTTAAGAGATTTTTGTGGACATAAAGTTTGTAATTTTTCGATATCGGGAGTGAAAGTTATGATCAGTCAAAGTTTATGTTTGATCGGGTTTGACTTTTATTATGGTTGAAGCTTTGACTGAGAAATTAACCTAGTTAGAGGTTAATTGAGCTTTGATGTTCTTCATAAGAATTGAAGGATTTGTTTTGATCTTTAATTCGATATAAAGTATGCAATTTTTCGATCTCGGAAAATTAAGTTATGATTTTTGCAAGCGTGTATAGAGAATAGTATCTTTGACGGAAAATGGACTCCGTAGGAGTTGAATTGAGTTTATGTTCTTCTCGGAAGATTTAGAGCTTCTCTCAAGCTTTCTATAGAGACTAAGTTTGTCAAAATCGGTTTGGGATTAAAAGTTATGAATTTTAGAAGTTTAGTGAAAAAAAAAAAAGAGAGAAAGTTTTAGCGCCTCGCTAGGCGACGGCTCGCCTAGCGAGCGGCGCTCAGATATCGCCTCGCTAGGCGACGCTCGCCTAGCGAGGCGGGGCGTGTCTTCCTCATGAGGGCAGGCTCGCCCTCATGAGGTGTCGCCCTCGCTAGGCGCGACGCCGCGCCTAGCGAGGCGGGCGCCACGCCGCCAGGCGACGCCTCGCCCTAGCGGCGGGCGTCTCGCCCTCGCGGCGTCTCGCCCTCATGAGTTAGGCGTCTCCACGCGTTGCTTCTAAAATTTTGATTTCTTTGTTTTAATCCCACCTTTGCTCACTATTTTGCCTATATCTTTCCGTCAGACATCCGATTGAGTTGATTCTTTTTGCGTTGGATTCCTAAGACATTGAATTTCATTTATAAGAAATTTGTGAACTTTTGAGATTAAATTAATGGTGATTAATTTAATCAAAGTGAGTCGGGAAATTTTCCGAGCATGATTCAGTGTTTTGTGAAATTCGGGATCTGTAGAGATCCGATTGAAGCGATTCTTGAGGGGAAATAAAGATAAGACAAGGGGCTACAAATCATATGAAGACATGAAATGTCAATTTTGCCCTTAGGACTTTTAATTTTTGAATTTAAGTTCGGATTAGGGTTTAATTTTTGGATTGAGAACACCTGTGAGTAATTTGAGTATAGCTTTTGATCTGGGAATCGAAATGAGACGATTCTTGTTTTGAATTAAACTAGAGACATAAGGCTACAATTGTTATGAAAACATCGAGTTTCAATTCTGGGATTAAGAATGTGAAATTTTGGACGGAAATAATCGTACATAAGAAATGTGTTAGAATATGGATTTTCCGCACTGTTTCGCACATAACTTTTGATGTAGTGCTCGGAATTGAGCGCGGTCAGTGGTGTTGGATTCGTATGAGTGAGAGGAACATTTCTCGAGAAGGAAGTTTGGACAAATTCCTTCAATTTAATAGTGCGAATCAGAACCGCAAGTGAGAATGGCATAAAGTAAATGCAAGGGCAAAATGGTCAATTAACCATCATTTAATGAAACACAGATGGTGATGTCGTTTTTGGCATATTAAAAGCCACGAAAGTGGCTGGAAATTTCCAGAGAAAAGAAGAAGAAAGAAGAAGAAGAAAGAAGGGTGGAGATTCGGTTATGGAGAAAAGAAGAGAGAGAAAGGTAAGTTTGATTTTGTTCTACTCAATTCTTCAAGCTTTTGGGATTTTTCCAAGAAGGAAAAGAGTGGAGAATGAAGAGAGCTTCTTCATGAGCCAAGAAAATTCGAATTTGGAGGATAAATGAGGTAAGAGAGGATTTTCAATTTGAAGTTTTTGTTGAATTTTTAATTGAGAAGTATGGAAAAGGACTTGGGTTTATGATTTATGAAGTTAATTTTGAAATATATGCTTTAGGCTGGGTTTAATTTTGGATGGAAAATTGATTAAAGTTTAGGCTAAATTTTATGATTGAGAATTTTGAGATATTTTGGTGTAGAATTATAGGAAATATGATGAATTGATGATATATGAAATCAATTTCGAAGAATTTGTATTTTATGGTATTGAATTGGGATAAATTGGTTTAGGCCAATTTTAAGATTTGGGGATTTTTAAAATTGAGGACTTAAATAGTTTGGAATTAATGTGAATTGATGAATTGTGAGATTAATTTTGAAAATTAAGTTATTTATGAGATTGAATTTGGGTGTATTGGTTTAGGCCAATTTTGAAAATTGGAGATTTTCAAAATTGGAGATTGAAATAACTTGAATGTAAATGGAATTGGTGAATTCCTAAGTTGATTGTGAAAATTAAGTATTTTCTGATGTGAAATTTGGATGATTATGGTTTAGGTTTTGGTATTTTGGAAGAGAGAGAAAAGCAAGGATCAATTGGAGCTTGAAATCAAGTTTCCGGCAATAATTCGAGGTGTGGGTAGCATATTTATATTTTGATTTGTGAGCAATATGCAATTTTTGAAAAATTTAAGAAAGCAATTTTGAAAAATAAAGAAAGCAAAAATGTGAAAATTTTGACAAATTATTGTTTTGTAAAGGTTTGAAATTCTGATTTCCGAATGTTTTCTGAAAGATTATTATAAGTTTAATATTTTCTGAAAGATTATTATAAGTTTGAATTCATTGCTTTCAATGATTCGATAAACCGATAGAAATTTCTGAAAATGCATTTGTTGTGTATGCATTATTCAATTGTTGAAATTATTGTTTGATTGAATGTTTTGATTGTTGAATTTAGTGAATGATAGACTGAATAAATTGAGTGGTATGCATTTTGGGGAAAATTTTGAAGAAAAGTACGAAATTGAAAAGTGCCTTGAGCAATCCGACTTTTCGTTTTCGAATATATGTTATGTGGGTTTGGTAGGTCCCTTGGTGAGTCATTGTCTCTATGTGTATAGCCTTCTCCAGTGCCCGCTAGTGTACGAGACTCGATTCGGACTCCTTCACGGCTACTGGACGACCGCAATGCGGGAAAGTGTAAGACGTTTCATTCACGATCGCACAGGACCGCTATGCGGATATGCAAGACGCTCTGCTTGGACCTAGCTGCACCATTCGATGTGTAATATGTTTTGATTTGTTTATGTGTTCGCATTCATATTTATGAAAAATTCGAGAATTTTGAAAATGAGAAAATGAGATTTTATGAGAAGTTTGGGAAAATTGGAAAGAGTTTGAGAGAAATATTTGAAAGTTGAAAAGTTTGAAAATATGAAAAAGTGTTTGAGGAAATTGTTTGAAAAATTGAAAAGTTTGAAACATTAGCCCTTTTGGCAAAAAGTTTATAAAGAAATGTTTTACGCTTATTTATCGGTTTATAAATGTGTTATCCACGAGCTTAGAGCTCACCCCTTTCATCCCCATCTCGGGGTTTCGAGCAGAGATTGGATGAAAGAATGTGAAGACATCGATTCAAGCGGTTTTGTGCTTTTGAAATTTGCATGAGTTAGTTTTGAGTAATCTGAAATTTGAGTATGGAAATGTTTATGGTTTAAGATAGGTTTGAAAGAAAATGTATTTGTGTATAAAGTTAAGTATTGTGAATGATCGTGAAATTTGTATAGGAAATTATGGAGAATTTGAGAACATATTGTATGGTTGATTTGGGAATATATATGTATGAATTTGGAAATGAGTTGAATTATGAGTTTGGTATTTATTGATTTGAGAATTATGGAAGTATTAGTTTTAGGTTTGTGTTTACTGCTGGTGTTGGGATTTGGACGGGAGTGTCAGATGATTACGAGGTCTGTTGAGATTATAGAAGTGTATTACGCCTTTGCGGGAATTTTTGAGTTAGGATAAAAGCGGTAGTTATCTTTTAGAATTTTCGATAAGATTTGGGATAAAAGTGTAATTTTGGAAATTGGATGCATTGGTTATGTTTTAAATGTGTTTGAGTAAGAGAAAAAATGAATAAGGAATGAGAATAAGAAAAGAAAAAAAAATCATAACGGATTTTGGAACGTCTTAGAATTCCCAACGCGATTCGGTTTCCTGTTCTTTGCTTAGTCACGGATGTCGGAAAGTGTTTCAGTTTACATTGATCTGTTTGCTTACTTTGTTTTCTATCCGAATTCGATTTGCATTCGATTCGATCCCGCTTTCGCTTATTCGTTCCGCTTTGTGATTCGTATTCGATTATTTCGCTTCGCTAGATTCGGTTGAATCTATTCGTTTGATTCGATTAGTTCTTGCTTCCGTTTGCATTTGCTTCCGCTTCGCTACTTTCGGATTTGTTCGCTTCCGCATTTTGTTTTCGATCCGAAATTTCCGTTTACTTCGTTTTCCGTTTGCTTCGTTTTCCGTTCCGTGTATGTAGTTGGGTCTCGCAAGTGGGATCCAACACGACTGACCGTAGTCGATCTATGGAGATGCCGAGCGATGGCGAGTGAGGGTCCCAAGGATCTTGTCTTGGCGACCCGACCGACCGTAGTCGATCTATGGAGATGCCGAGCGATGGCGAACGAGGGTCCCAAGGATCTCGTCTTGGCGACCTGACCGACTGTAGTCGATCTATGGAGATGCCGAGCGATGGCGAGTGAGGGTCCCAAGGATCTTGTCTTGGCGACCCGACCGACCGTAGTCAATCTATGGAGATGTCGAGCGATGGCGAGTGAGGGTCCCAAGGATCTTGTCTTGGCGACCCGACTGACCGTAGTCGATCTATGGAGATGCCGAGGGATGGCGAACGAGGGTCCCAAGGATCTCGTCTTGGTGACCCGACCGACCGTAGTCGATCTATGGAGATGCCGAACGATGCCGAACGAGGGTCCCAAGGATCTCGTCTTGGCGACCCGACCGACCGTAGTCGATCTATGGAGATGCCGAGCGATGGCGAGTGAGGGTCCCAAGGATCTTGTCTTGGCGACCCGACCGACTGTAGTCGATCTTTGGAGATGCCGAGCGATGGCTGGTTGGATTTTCTACACTTTGCCACATATACTGAAACTTTTAATTGCCAAGAAATCCGAAAACTCCTTTATTGATGATAGTGAGGGCGTGGGCCGTTAAAAAACCTGTCTAGAAAGGACAGGAAAAAGGTTCCCACGTGTTGCATACAAAAATAATAATAAACGAAGACTAACTAAAATAAAACTTATGTATTGGTAGAACTCCTTCAAATTTCGAGAATTCCATGGCCTTGGTAGAATTTTCCCATTTGCATCGCGTAGATTGTAGGAGCCATGCCCGACTTGCTTGACGACCTGGTAGGGTCCTTCCCATGCTTGTCCGAGCTTTCCAGGATGTTTCCCAGCCGCCTCGGCTTTTCGTAGGACGTATCCCCCGACCTTTACGTCGCTCGGCTTTACTAAATACATTGTAGAACCTAGTTGTCTTACACGACGGCTTAGAAGCGGCAGCCCTATCCCTGCCTTCATTGAGAAGTACAAGCTCGGCTCGGCGGGCTTCGTTGTTCCGCTCCTCATCATAACTCGACACCCTCTGATTATGCAATACCACTACAGAACTAAAGCTTACGCCTAAAGGTCATCGTGAGCGGTGTTTACCACATGGCTCCGTTTGGTGTGGTCTGTCGCCCACAACACTTCATCGATTTCTTCCACCGGGTTTTCGTCCCTGGCGCTTTTAAGAGCGCTCATTATCTTTTTGTTTGTGTTTTCCGCGAGGCCGTTGCTTTAGGGATGAGCTACTGATGTCAGTTGCAGCCTTATCTTTAGTCGGTCGCAGAAATCTCTGAACTTTTTGTTGTCAAACTGTCGATCGTTGTCTGCTACCAGCACCATAGGCATTCCGAAGCGGGTCAGTATATTTTTCTTTACGAAATTTTCCACCCTCTGCTCGGTAATTGTGGTGACCGCTTCCACTTCTACCCATTTGGTGAAGTATTCCACTGCCACTATCAGGAACTTCTTCTGTCCGGGACCGAGGGGGAAGGGCCCCAGTATATCCATTCCCCATTGAGTGAACGGGATAGGGTGACTCACAATTTTCATCTTCTCGATCGGCTAGTGAGACAGGCTACTGTTTCTCTGGCAAGCCTCACATCGATCGACCTTGTAACATCCCGTCACTGATGGGATGGATATAGTTCATTGCATTCGTATTTGGCATGTGCATGCATTATAGAATTTGTGTATAATTGGCAATGATTATATTGGCATTCGTACGTACATACATGTATGACATATTTCTGATTTGATTTGGATAATTTGGATTTGGAGATGATTATGGCATGTGTGATAATTAGGTCAAAATAGGCTCGAGGATTGAATTTGAGTTGGAAATGAAAGTTAGGAAGTTGAATTATGAAATTGGGTATATGATAATAAGTTTTCTATTTTGAGGATTTATAGAAATTTTCTGGAATTTTGGAGAAATAGGCTGGTGAAAAATTGATCAATGGTAGTTAATTAGATTTTCGGTTCAAATTGATTATCAATGGTGCGGTTAGGTTAGAAATTTGAATTGAGGAATTAGGGTTTAGCCATTGGAATTCGGGAGAAATTGGAATTTGAAATTGGTTTGAGGTTGTTGGATTAGGACTTGTGGCAATTAGATTTGCCAAACAAGCCTTTGTTTTCTTAATATATAAAACCTCTCTTTTGAAAACTTGCTTCCACGATACTTGCTTTCGGAGAAAGAAAAATTTGAATTTTCTTCCTTCCTCCATCGTGATTTCTTCTTTGATTTGCTTCTTGATTCCTTCTTGCCATTTGTCCCTTCCTTTGCCTTGAATTGATTTGTTGCTTTGGAGTGGATAAAGAAGAGATGAAAATGGGTTTTGTTTGGGTGATAGCCGTGGGTGTCGATGAGCTTGGATTTGAGTGATCTTTGAAGATTTGAGGTTATTAATCAAGTAAGTTACTTCTATCTTGCTTTATATAGTTTGATTGGTTGGTTTATAGAGTTATTTGGATGATTTAATTTGTATATTTGAGGATTTGGTATGTAGGGTTTCCGATTGGGTATTTTCGTTAGTTTTAGGGTTGAAATTTGGGAATAATGGTTGTTTGATGAAATAGAAGCTAAAGATTAGTTGTATGATGTGTATGGAATTATTTAGGAGTAGTTTGTAAGGAGAAATCTGGATTTGGAGTGTTATTGATCGCGGCTCTGTCGACTCAACCAAAAGATTGATCCTTGGAAACCGATCAAAAACAATAAATTCTAAGATCGCAGTATAGGTTGCAACCTCGGGTCGTCTCACTTAATCGGAACCTAATGAAATGGACCTAAACTAGCCTATATGTCATAAAATGCAAGTGAAATCAGTGAGGAAAAGGGGGTTTTGTTTGAAAACATTAACTACACTAAAAAGCATGTAAAAAGTATTTTTGGATTTTTAGAAATATAAAAAGAAAATACTAAAAAAAATGATAAAATTCTCTTGAAAACGAGCTTTGGCTATCACAGCTCAAAACTAAATGTGAATGGTAAACCTTAAAGAACTCACTTTAAGTCCAGGGTCTTGATCGATGGACTCCTGTCACTCTCGATTCCATTTCTCAAGTCCCCATTAGGTGCTCTTGAGCCCTAGAATGTTAAAGGATTCTTTAAGTCCGGGATCTTGATCAATGAACTCCATTGCTCAAGATCCCGTTAAGCTCATCTTAGTGTATGCGATGGGATTAGAAATCACTAAGTTTTAATAATGAACCTTAAAGGACTCTCTTTAAGTCTAGGGTCGTGATTAATGGACTCCTGTCACTCTCGACTCCATTTCTCAAGAGCACTAGAACCTTAAAGGAACCTTTAAGTCGAGGTTTTAATCAATGAACTCCATTGCTTAAAACCTTGTTAAAAGCATCTTAGTGTGTGCGGTGGATTTGCCAATGCAATGGGTCAAAATGAAATCTAGCATCGACTCAATACCAAACACAACTAGCGAGATAAAAGAGAATCAACAAGATCACAAGTCGACATATGAGACTTCATATATTAAAGCACAAAGTTCTACATAAACAAACCCACAACACATTACATTGTTCAGCGCTTAATTAAACTCTAATTAAGCTAATCTAACTACAAAGCAATAAACCCTGACTCATTTGTTCATAACAATGCAGTTAAGCGTGACAATGTAAACTACCAATCCAAACAACACATTAAATGTCAAACATTTAGCTATAATCAAATAGCTTCACTACAAATTACAAACCCTAGACCTAGGCATTTATAAATCATAGCAAAACTACAGATTAAGCTACTCCCCTTGAAAGATCGGTGAACTCCAGCCATCACTGCATCTTCAACAGAAAACAAATGCCTAACCACGCATTTTAACCGGAACCTTCACAACTCGTGACGAATCCAAGCTATCCATGATGGCGTCGGCGGTGAAAATGAACAGCAAAACCTATGTGAAATTTCACCCAGGGAACCCTGGATGGTGAGGCCGTGAATCTCTCCCCTCTCTTCTTTCTTCTCCCTTCACTCGTCTCTCTTTTCTCTGCCTCCTCTCGATCCCTCTCCAGATGATGATGATAACCTAATTCGGCAGGATTTAAAGGATGGGTCACGGGCCGGGTCGATACAGTGAGAGAAATCTCTATTTGGAGTTCGGGTATCCGTTTGCACGTCGCGACGAATAAAATAAATAAATCAAATTAAATCATGACGTGTGCTCATCTTGCTTTCGCCGTGACGAGATATGCAGGACGCCGCGACGTACGATCTGATTTGCTAGCCGCGACGTGCTGAATTGTTGACGTCACGACATACGATCTGTATTGATGCGCCGCGATGTGGGAATTACATTTCGTCGCGGCGATGTCGTTGCGAGGTGATTGGTTCACACCGCGACGTGCCTTAAGGACTTCATGCCGTGTTGACTCTTCTGATCCTTCTTGACTCCTTTTCTCCTACAATATAAAATAACAATTTGCAGTATCAATTGTCCTCATGAAAATAATAGAGAAATTAATATCAGATCATGACAATTTACCGACAAATTATGAATTAAAAGAGCTCATTATGAGGAACCAATTTAAGCACAAAAATCATGAATTAAGAGTCAAAAAGTGCATTAACAACCATGAAAGTGTATCCAATTATATATTAAACTTGGGTTCAATCAGTTATCATTCGAAAATATGGAAATTTAAGGATTTACAGGCGTCATCTGCGATGCATGCGCCAAGTATATGAAGAACACGCCTTGTGGCAGAATTACTCCAGACGCCATGACGTCTGTGGAAGAAGTATGATTTCATGTGCGAGGCATGTATCGCCTTGGCGAAGGTGAAATGAAGGGAGCTTCGCCATGTAGGGATCTGATGCCTCGGCGAGGAATGTTGTTATTCCGAAATTGAAATTTGAGGTTTTAAACATTTGGGATTTAGGCAATTGATGATTCAATTAGTTATGGATTAAATTCAATTTGGAGATTTTGAATTTGGGAATTAGGATTTGAGATCGGGGAAATTCGGATTTGTGTCGGAAATGCCATAACATGTATAGTACGTACATTATTCGATTCGTATGCATCATTGAACATTGAAATTGATACAATTAGTAATGTTAATTATATTTTGATTGTTATAGCGACTCTAGTGGATCGCCGATCGTCCGACGTAGGCGAGACTTCCCGGCAGTAGCTCGGAAGTTCTGAGGTGAGTAACCTAGTTGGTTTCTCAACCTTTATGTGTTTATTTTATACACCGATGCCATGTGGAGTTAAGGATGGATTGTATGTGTTTGTTTTGATTGATTTCGGACCACAGGTGTCCGAAATATTTGGGTTGTGATATAAAAGTGTTAATTGTCTATAATTGTTCATAATTGGTTTCAAATGGTGAGAATTAGGTATATGAAGTTTTAGTGCGATGCATGTATTGGAAATTGGACATGTGCATACATGCATAACAGTATGATCAGATAAAGACAGTTGTGACCGGTGTAGCCACCGTATCCAAAGCTTTAAGCTCAACGCACAGGGCTTCGTGCCCAACGATTTTCAGAGCTTTATGCTCAACGTATTAGGGCTTTTGGAGCCCAATATTTTCAGAGCCAATGGCTCAACGTATATGAGCTCGGTATGCGGTCCAACAACGAAAAGAAAATGAAAGAGTCACATGCACATTGCATATATGAATGTTCCAAATGTGAATTGTGTGAAAGGCTTATTGCCTTATAAATGTGAAATTTGATTGCATGTGATTTCTTATGCATGATATATATACGATATAAGCGTGAATTGTTTGTCTATGCATGAGTTGGGTGAACCATCGATGATGGTTTCTCTTTGAGTCATAAACTCACCCAACATTGCATCTATTTTTCAGACGACGATAGTTTGACTCTAGCTCCGATCAGTGAGACTTTTCCTCTTGTTGTGTCTTGGCGAGAGGAGCATGGCCCATGTGTCGATCATTGGGGATCTTTTGGGATATTTTGGGGATGACATAGTTAGGAGTTAAGTTAGTTCTTTTGAGCCTTATACAGTTGTAAATATGGTGATGTTGTATTGATGGTTTTATGAAATGAATGAAAAGGATCTTTTGGTTTTAAAATTTAGTGAGCGTGATATTCTTTGCTTAATTATATTGATGCCATGAGGTGAATAGAAATGATCGAATCGTAGTGCACCCTCGTCGTAGGTTATGCATCGGTACGATCTACGGGCGACCCGGTGTATACTCTACGGTGAGGGGGCGCTACAGACCTTCTCTTGGCAGTCCTTCCTCATTGTCGGCCAATAATATCCCTTTCTGATGAGCCTATGGGCTAGCATTCTGCCTCCTATGTGGTCGCCACACATTCCTTCGTGTACCTCGGCCATTGCTTGTTCTGTCTCTTCTTCGTTCAAGCATTGCAGCGATGGCGATCATCGATCGCAGATCTGAGCGTCATTTATTATCGCGTATTCAGCCTCCTTTATTCTCAACTTCTTGGCCTCTGAACTTTTAGGTGGCTGTGTTCCGTCTAGGAGATACCGTCTAATCGGTTCCATCCAACTCGGTCGACCGGTATTTGCATTGAGAACTTCCTTGGCTTTTTGAATACTAGGACGATCCAGTCGTTCGACTAGAACGTTATTTTTGGCGTCTCGATCAGAGGCCATCTTGGAGAGCGCATCCGCTTTAGCATTCTGAGCTCGTTCTATCCTGCTGATTGTGTGCTGCTTGAAATTATTCAACTCCTGCTTTACTAGCTGCAGGTACTCGATCATGTTGTCCCCCTTGGCTTCATACTATCCAGTGACTTGGCCGACCACCACTTGGCTATCACTATATATCTTTAGACGCTTTATCTCCATTTCCTTAGCCAGTTGGAGATCGGCTATCAGAGCCTCATATTCTGCCTCGTTATTGGAGGCCTTGAATTCTAGCCGAATGGCGTATTCTACCTTCTCTTCCATGTGCGGGTTGATCAATACCACTCCTGCCCCGCATCCTTCAGAGTTGGACGATCCGTCGACAAGCAAACTCCAGGCAGGGAACTGTTCATTCTGCGAGCTTGGTTGGCTCATCTCTGTGATTAAGTCTGCCAATACCTGTGCCTTGATCGTCGTCCGGGGCTTGTATTGTATGTCGAACTCTCCCATCTCTACCACCCATTTTATTAACCTTCCAGAGGTCTACTAGCTAATCGATCTTGGGTAGGGGAAAGCTGTCATTTGGACACGCCTTGTTCAGGTCAGTGAAGTCGATGCACTTTCTCCACTTCCCATTCTTCTTCTTCACCAAAACCACATTGACGAACCATTCGGGGTACTTGACTTCTCGGATAAAATCGGCTTCAAGTAGTTTCTCTATTTCTTTCCCAATCACTTCCTGTCACTCCTTGCAGTGCGACCGCTTCTTTTGCCTAACCGGCTTGCAGTCTTGTCGAATACCAAGTGAGTATGAGGCGACCGATCGAGAAATGTCGGGCATATCGCTCGGCACCCAAGCGAAGACCGATCTATTTTCCACTAGACAATCTGTGATCTCTTTAACTAGGTTCTTCTGCAGCTCAGAACCTAAGTTTGTAAATTTAGAGGGGTCGGCCTCGTCCGGTACGACCCGCTGCGTTTCTTCCACTAGATTTATCCTGTCTATCTTCTCATCAGCTCTCACATCAAGAGAGCTCGTCAGGACTACCGCCCCGTCTAATGTTTTCGTTTCTGCTAAGTAGCACTCCCTTGCAATTCTCTGCTGACCCCTGACAATGCCAATTCCGTGGGGTGTCGGGAACTTCATGGCTTGGTAGTAGGTGAAAACGATCGCTCTAAGGGCGTTCTGGGTAGCTCGTCCGATTATTGCATTGTATGCCCCCTGAAACTTTACGACTAGGAATTCAACATCCCTTTCTATTTGACACGACTTTCGTCTGAACTTCACTTTTAAATGGACTCGTCTTGAGCAGGTGGTGATGCTCTAGTTATCCACTTGATAGGTCCGTCTATGGGCGATGAGTCGATCTTGGTACCTCCATACCTTGAAGGCCTCATGTCTGACAAAGTCATTGAGTGCCGTATCAATCATCACTCGCTTCACCTCGTGGCCGTCCATGTTGATTTATAACGAGGCGTCGTCATGGGACGACTTACACCATCAGGTCGGACTCGTCGAACGATATCATACCATCATTCTCCCTCGGCTTTTTGGTTAATGAGTCTCTGTCGACCTGTTTGGCATAACTCTTTCTCCCTTTAGCAGTGGATCCCCATTGCGTTTCCTAAATATCATATTAATGACCCGGTCGGTCGGTCCTCTTGTTGCCCTGCATTTCTGTCATCTCTTTCCCTTGATCGCCCTCTCTCTTCTCGTCGATTATCTGTATTCGTATTCTGCCTTCCTTAATCATTTCTATCATTCCGTCTCCAATTCTGTCGTCTGTAATTATGCCAACCGCTCTTATGCTCGTTATCTCGATCGGCATTTTGTGCGTGCTTCACAAATCGGCCTAACCTTCCCCTTTGTATGAGGAATTCGATTTCTTTTTTCAACTTCCAGCAATCTTCCGAATCATGACCGACCTCTTTGTGGAAACGGCAATATACGTTGGGGTTCCTATCCTTATAGGGAGTCTTCATTTTGTTAGGTTCTCGGATAGTTTCCCCATCCGCTCTCATGGCTGCCAGTACTTCCGCATATCGCCTGTTGAGCGGGGTGAACTCCTGTCGATATTCATGTCGATCGATAGGCTTTTTCCAGCTCGACTGGCCTTTTTGTCGCTTATTCGAATTGCCCACTCTATCATTGGGCGAGCGATCATCCATCCGACGCCTCGTATTTTTCAGCACCTCTTCCAGCTGGATGTACCTATCCATACTGTTTCTTATTTCATGAGCGGATCGGGGTTGATCGAGGGCTAACGACTTCTTGAACTCCTCGTCTCTCATATTGTTCATAAGCGCCGGCGTGGACGAGCAAGTGAGGTCGAGGATCTCGACCGCCGTTATTGTTGGGTGATGAACTCCGCAAACTTTCATTCCTTCTAGGGTAAGTTGCATCACCTCAAAGTCGTCTTCTATGGCCGCTTCTTGGTGGCGGCTGGTTCGAGAATAATAACTGAAATCTTCAAAGCATGTGATCTGACTCGGGGCAATTTGTTGAACCATCGCCGAACTCCTTCTTGGAAGGCGTCGAAAGCCTTACTTTGGATGGCGTCCGGAACACTGATGTAGACTCATCATGAATTGGAAGTCTTGTAGGTAATCGAAGTCGATCTTTCGATATATTTTTGAGGGTCGGTATTTTTGGTGCGGTAGGGAGGCTATCAAATTTCGAAGTGAAGGGAGGCTGATCTTGTCTTTGTCAGGCGATCCGGTGAAGCTTATAGCTGCGTTAATCCGATCATCCACGATCTTCTCTAGGGCTTCGGTTGGGTGGTGATTGGTTGTCATGCTAACTTTGTCGTGCGGTGGCCGTTCGAACAATTCTTCTTTGTCGAGTTGAGGCAAGATTTGTGAATCAACAGTTTAACGCTTCCTCGATCATTTTGGGTGAGGAAGGTTTGCATAGCGGAAGAGGGTCTACATCCGATCGGTGTTGGAGATTGGACGCATGTTGAGTGCAGCGTTATCCTCCAAAGCTATGCTATGTTCTTCTTGTTCCAAAGTTTGAGGTCATGGTTGATCGTTCGGATCCCGAAGATTGATCTGATGGAAACATGAAGCGCAGACAGCGAGGTTCTGAGTAGTTGCAAACCTATCGTTGCATCGCTTGAGTCCGACAATGACTATATCTGGGTTTATGCGCCACTGGTCGATCATGTGTGTTCGGAAGTGGTGCCTGAAGTGGGGCCCACGGTGGCGCCAATTGGTTCTGTCGGATTCATCGGCTGAGCGTTGCCATTCGGATCCATGGATTGGTTGGTCATGGCGACTTGACGTGGAAATGCGTGCAAAAAAAGAAGGCACGCGTTGGGGTTGTGTCCCAATTAGCCCTCCGGCGCTTTCAATCGGTTTTTGGAGAAGGTGGGATTGCTGTAAAAGTTGAGAGCTAGGTTATGATTTTTGTACCCTTGTTATGGTGGAATTATACCTTATATATGAAGCAATAGCTAGGTTTAGGTCTTTATGTGTTTGCATGGGAGTCTCTCACATGTGGACGGGCTGAAGAGAGCTTAGATCGGGCTTGGGCTTAACATAGCCATTGGATATGAGTCTGATCTTTGAAGGATGGACCGATCATTACAGGTGCGTGCAGGTTGGGTCAAAGACAACCGACCCGACCAACTGTCATGCAGTTGTGGATGCCAAGCACAGGACCGAGGAGGTGTTGACGAAGTTAGGATGCTCTGTTAAAGGGCAAAGAATCGAGGCGATCAAACGGTGGAAGAGGAGGAATCTGAAGGCGGAATGCCTGGAGCTCGCCTGCGACGTAACCCTCTCGGTCTTGAAGAAGTGCTATGAGGTTCACTTTCCCACTGGGTTAGAGCGGCCTTCATTTGAAGAATATGCCGAGCCACTGCTTCCTGCTCTTGGCCTTTCGTTGGAGGGAATGAAGGAGAAGGCCTTGGGGGAGCGGACCGTTGTTCCGGACGAGGCGTTGGATTTGAGCTCGGAAGAAGAAGAAGAAGAAGAAGAAGAGGATGTCTCTCTGCTGCCAGCTCCTTTTAACCCAATTGCCGACCCTTCTCTTCCCTTGGCCGATCCTGCTGTTGACCCTTCCTCTGCTGACCCAGTTGTTGGCCCTGCTTCTCCTCCGCAAGAATGAGAATGATTGTTTCCTTTCGTGTACGGCTCATCTGGTTGGTCTTGTGGCCATAACCTTTCATTTTGTTTAAGGCTCATCTGGTCGGGCTTGTGGCCAGAACCTTTTGCTTAAAAATAATAACTCATTTTTGATTATTTTTGATGTGTTGAATATTTCTCCCCTCAAGTAGTAGGTTGCTATTTTTGATTATTTTTGGTGTGTCGAATATTTCTCCCTTCGAATAGTAGGTTATGAACGAATGTGCTCAATGCGCGACAACCGGGTGAATTAGGCCGAGTGACGATAGGGCCGGTCGATCCGAGATTTTGTCTCAGGATCCTCGGTAGAGCGTTAGTGATGATCGATGGTTCCAAGAGTCTTGTCTTGGCAACCTGGTCGATTTGTACTCGAGGTCGAGCGATGGCCCCAAGAATCTAGAGTTTTGGCGACCGACTGACCGTAATCGATCTTCGTTGATGGCGAGCGAGGGTCCCAAGAATCTTGTCTTGGCGACCCGACCGACCGTAGTCAATCTATGGAGATGCCGAGCGATGGCGAGTGAGGGTCCCAAGGATTTTGTCTTGACGACCCGACCGGCCGTAATCGATCTATGGAGATGCCGAGCGATGGCGAACGAGAGTCTCAAGGATCTCGTCTTGGCGACCCGACTGACCGTAGTCGATCTATGGAGCTACCAAGCGATGGCGATTGAGGGTCCCAAGGATCTCGTCTTGGCGATCCGACCGACCGTAGTCGATCTATGGAGATACCGAGCGATGGCGAACGAGGGTCCCAAGGATCTCGTCTTGGCGACCCGACCGATCGTAGTCGATCTATGGAGATGCCGAGCGATGGTGAGTGAGGGTCCCAAGGATCTTGTCTTGGCGACCCAACCGACCGTAGTCGATCTATGGAGATGCCGAGGGATGGCGAACAAGGGTCCCAAGGATCTCGTCTTGGCGACCCGACCGACCGTAGTCGATCTATGGAGATGCCAAGCGATGGCGAACGAGTGTCCCAAGGATCTCATCTTGGCGACCCGACCGGCCGTAGTCGATCTATGGAATCTTGGCGATGGCGAGCGAGGTCCCAAGGATCTCGTCTTGGCGACCCGACCAACCGTAGTCGATCTATGGAATACCGGCGATGGCGAGTGAGGTCCCAGGATCTTATCTTGGTGACCCGACCGTAGTAGTCGATCTATGGAATCCGAGTGATGGCAAACGAGGTCCCAAGGATCTCGTCTTGGTGACCCGACCACCGTAGTCGATTTATGGAATGCCGCGGCGATGGCTGGTTGGATTTTCTACACTTTGCCACGTATCTGGAACTTTTAATTGCCGAAAACCGAAACCCATTTATTGATGATAGTGAGGCGTGGTAGTTAAAAAACTGTCTGGCGGGGACGGAAAAAGGTTCCCGTGTTGCATACAAAATAATAATAAGCGAAGACTAACTAAAATAAAACTTATGTATTGGTAGACGCCTTCAAATTTCGAGAATTCCATGGCCTTGGTAGAATTTTCCCATTTGCATAGCGTAGATTGTAGGAGCCATGCAGACTTGCTTGACGACCTGGTAGGGTCCTTCCCATACTTGTCCGAGCTTTCTAGGATGTTTCCCGGCCGCCTCGACTTTTCGTATGGCGTATCCCCGACCTTTCGTCGCTCGGCTTTACTAAATCATTGTAGAACTTGGTTGCCTTTTGCTGACGGTTTTGAGCGCGGCGACCTATCCTGCCTTCACTGAGAAGTACAAGCTCGACTCGGCGGGCTTTGTTGTTCCGCTCCTCGTCATAACTCGACACCCTCTGATTATGCAATACCACTTGACTGGGAACTAAAGCTTCGCCCCAAAGGTCATCTGAGCAGTGTTTCCCACAATGGCTCCGTTTGGTGTCCCGACGCCCATGACACTTCATCGATTTCTTCCACCTGGTTTTTCGTCCTCGCGCGCTTCTTAGAGCGCTCATTATCTTTGTTTGTGTTTTCCATGAGACCGTTGCTTTGGGGATGAGCTACGATGTCGATTCAGCCTTATCTTTAGTCGATGTAAAAATCTACGAACTTTTCGTTGTCGAGTCGATCGTTGTTCGCTACCAAAGACCATGGGTGTTGGGCAGGCCCCATATGTCCAAATCCCCGAGGGCAGCTGTTGGACCCCGAACTTTTGATGAAAAATAGAAATATTAAAATGAATTTTAAATGAGAAGGAAATTGGTGAGAAAATTATGAATTTAAGGAAATTTGATGAAATTAAGAAATAATTTATGAGAAAAGAATTGTTTAATTTTGAGGACTTTGATATTTGAGTGAACTTATATGGATTATGAGAGGAAAGTGGATGAGTTGATTGAAATAACGTTAAATAGCAAGAATTAAAGATAAAAAGTGTGAAAATTTGAAGAATTTAGAAAGTTTGACTTTTTGGAGAGAGAATGTTTGACTTTGAGAGTTGACTTTTGATGTAGGCAAAATTTGATAAAATGATCTACATGAAACTTGTAGTTTATGTCAAGAGCTTTTCGTAGATATAAAGTTTGATATTTTTCGATATCGGGAGTGAGAGTTATGATCAGTCAAAGTTCGTTTGAAGTTTGACTTTGAGGAAAAAGTTGACTTTTTAATTGAGGCAAAATTCAAGAAAATGATCAACGTGAAACTTGTAGCCTCTGTCGAGAGCTTTTCGTGGACATAAAGTTTGCTATTTTTTGATGTCGGGATTGAGAGATATGAATTTCGGAAGATATGCTTTGTTTTGAAAATGTTATTAAGTATAGATTTGCATGTGCTATACTTCGAGGCCACTCGTCGTATGAATTTAGTCTGAATTGGAGTAAGTGGTATTACTAAAAGTTGTAGCTTGTATGTCGATCTTTCCGACGCCATAAAGTTTGTAATTTTTCGATATCGGGATTAGGAGTTATGAGCGATTAAAAATTGGAAGTCGTTTAGGAAAAGCTATTTTGGACAGAATCTTTGATTGAGGTTTTGACTCCTTTAAAGACCTAATTTGATTTTGTGTACTTCAGGGAAGTTGTAGAGTTTCCTTTGACCTTTCTATAGACACCAAATTCGTCAAATTCCGAGTTCGGAATTAAGAGATATGAGTTTTGAAAAAAATTCAATTATAAGTGGGTATTTAAGGTTTTGTAAATTTTGCTTGAACTCCGACCCTTTTGCAATTTTTTGTTATAAATCTTTCGTCCGACATCCGATTGATTTGATTCTTGAAGCGTTGGATTCCTAAGACAATTACGTTCATTTTTATGAAGAATTTTGATTTTTAGGAGATTAAATGGAAAGAGATTGATTGAACCCAAGTAAGAGATGGGTTATAGGTTATAAGTTGGATAATTTTCTGAACATGGTTCAGTATTTTGTGATTTTCGGGAGTTATACAACTCCGATTGAGTTTATTCTTTTTGGAGAATAAAGTTAAGATATGGGGCTACAAATCATGTGAAGGGATCGAAATTTGATTTCATCCCTAAGATTGTCAAATTCTGGACTGAAGTTATGTTAAAGTTCAGTTTCGGATTTTGTGCAGGTCAGTAAGTAATTCGGTCATAACTTCTTCGTTTTAGATCCGAATTGAGCGCCGTCAGTGGCGTTGGATTCGTATGATCTAGAGGAACAATTTTCATGAAGAAAGTTTGTCCAAATTATTTCGTTTAGATGCTGGAAATCAGGACGCAAGTTATCAGTTTTTCAAAATCCTGCACATGGGCAAACTTGGAAATAGACTTAATTGGAGGGGCAAGATGGTAATTGGTCACCCATTAATGAAACACCAAAGTGAATGTCGTTTTTGTCTCCAGAAATCAGCAAAAGTCACGAAATTTTCCAGAAACAAAGAAGAAGAGAGAAGAAAGAAATAAAAGAGAGAAGGGAGAGAAGGGGAAGAGGGAATCGGTGGAGAAGAAGAATGCATCTTCCCAACGATTTTTGATGGCTTTCAAAGGGATTTTCGAGCTTCATCAAGAGGAAATAAATGGAAGACATGGAAGAAGAAGGAAGCTTATTTTTGGAGCTTGAAAATAACGAAAATGGTGGAGAAAAAAAGGTAAGTGAGAGAAAGTACAAGTTTCGAATTTTGATGAATTTTGTTGGTTGGTTTAGCTTGATATTGTTATGGATTTGAGTTTTATGAAGTTCATTTTAGAGATTTTGTTTAGATGATGATTAATTTGATTAATTAAGGTTTATGTCAAATTTGGGATTTGAGGTTTTAGTGAGATTTTTGGTTAATTGACTTAAGATTGATATGGATTGAGCTTATCTATGATTAATTGAAGAGATTAGGCTATAATTATGTTTAATTTTGGATAAATTGAAAATTTGAGTTTATGTCAAATTTTAAAATTGGGGTTTTAATGAAATTGATGTTGTAGATAGCTTGAATTAGTGATGAATTTGAGATATCCTAAGTTAATTTTGATGTTTATGCTTTAGGTGAAGTTTAATTTGAAAATTGTAAATTTGGAGTTTAGGCCAAATTAGAAATTTGGGGTTTTTGTGAATTTTTGGGATTTTTGTGAATTAATGGTGTAGAAACATAATTAAGAGTAGGAATTGATGAAATATGGAATCAATTTTGAAGAAATTATGTTTTATGAGATTGAATTTGAGTGTATTGGTTTAAGCCAATTTTGAAAATTGGGGATTTTCAAAATTGGAGATTGGAATAGCTTGAATTTATATGGAATTGGTGTTTTCTAAGTTTAATTTGAGTAATTAAGTGATTTATGGTATTGAATTTGGATAAGTTGGTTTAGGCCAAATTGGTGAATTAGGGTTTTTGTAAATTGGTGAGTTAAATAGCTTGGAATTATGGTAAATTGGTGAATTCCTAAGTTAATTTTGAAAATTATGTTATTTATGATGTGAATTTGGATTATTATGGTTTAGGTTTTGTTAAATTGGAAGAGAGAGAAGCAAAAGTCAAATTGAAGCATTGGACAAGATCTTAGCATGGATATGAGGTGGGTAGTATATTTATTTATTGAATTATAAGCTAAATGTGAATTTTGAAAATTAAAAAAGCAAAATTTGATTTTGATAAATTATTATTGATAAAATGTTTGAAAAAGGATGTAAATGTTTGAAATTATGATTTCAAAGGAGTAAAATGAGTTTTAGAAAATGCAAAACTTGTGAATTTCATGGCTTTCAAATTATGTGATTTATGATTTGGATGATTTAAAGAATTGGTGCATATATTGTGATGAGTATGTGATTTAAGTAATGATATGAATTGCATTAGATTTGTTATGTGAATTCATGTGGATATGTGCTTGTGTCATTTATGACCAATATGATGATAAGATTTGAAAATGTGAAAATCAAGATTTTCAAAAAGTGCCTTGAGCGTCAATTTTTTAGTTATGTGTTAAGTGGGTTTGGTCGAGTCCGTTTGTGAGTCATTGTCTCTACTGTTTAAGCCTTGGCCTTTGCCGCTAGTGGCATAGGAGTTCGATTCGGACTCCCCCTCATTTCAGTTGGCCGCATATTATCTTGGAAATGTCGAGACGTCTGTTTTAGGCGAACCAAACCAATTACGATGTGTTATGTGTTTTGATTTGTTTATAATGTGATGCATTCATATTTAAAGCATGCATGATTTGAAAAAGATTTGAGATTTTGAGAAATAAGACGATAAATTTATAATCATGAAATTTGGAAGGTTTATGAAAGTTTTGAAAAGTTTGAAAATAAGATTTTGGATAAATGCTTAAATGGGAAATTTTGAAAAGTTTAAAAGAAAATAATTTTCGCTTATTGTTCGGTTTATAAATATATTATCCACGAGCTTTGAGCTCAATTTCTTTTCATCCCCAATCTCCGTGTTTTACGCAGAGATCGGATGGAAAACGAGTATGATCATAGTCAGACTTATGCGTGTTAAGTAGTATGTTTAAAGTTTAATGTTTGTATCGGATCTTTATGGATAGTTAGAAAGCTAGTAAAGTGTATTTTAGTTCGATTGTATATGAATGGTTTTGCTTGTGGCGATAAATGTATAAGATTGTATTATGTTGGAATGAGTTATAAGTATGATTATACTTTATGTATGAGATTGGATTTTGAATGTGGTTGGGATTGATTGAAATTTACGAGTTGAGATAGTTATGGATTATATTTATGAAGTGTTTAGAATTAAGATTGTGTTTACTTTGGTGTTTGGATGCGGACGGGAGGTCCGATGTTGCCTTGTGTTATTGGATGGATTACAATATTAGAAGTGCGTTTGCTTTGTTTTAAATTTTTGAAATTTGTCAAAATCGGTAGTTATCTTTAGAAATTTCGATAAAATTTGGTAAAATGGGTTTAAAGAAATGAGTTTGAGGATTTATAGGAAAGAATAAGAATGATGATTTTATATGTAATGGAGTAAAGTGATTAAGAATGAAAAGACAAGGAATAAAGAAAAAAAATATCCGGATTTGAAATGTCGTAAGGATTCCAACGCGATTATGTTCATCCGATCGTTTTCTCTGGTTTTGGTTCTCGGATATCGGATCCGCTTTGCTAAGTGTTTGTCTCGCGCGCTTTGTATTTTCGATTCGATCCGCTTCGCTATCTTCGGTTTGATCTCGATTCGGTCCGATTGAAACTTTCCGAGTATTTGTTTCGCTCAGATGATTCGATTTGTATTAGATTAGCGATTTCTCGCTTTTCGATTTTCGGATGTCGGATCTGTTCTACTTGATTTCGTCTCGCCCTCGATTTTGTTATTAAGTAATTTGTTATCCGATTTGGTAGGTTTATTCGATTGGCGATCGCTTTTGTTTCGATTTGAAATTCGATCCGAAATTTCCGTTTCCTCGTTTAGTTTGCTTCGTTTTCGTTCTCGTATATAGTTGGGTTAGATAACGGGATCCAACATTTATAATATCGAGCCGATCTTATGGTCTTAGCGGGCACATAAGATTGATGAGAGTGTGGAAGGATAAAATCGAATTTGTGAGAATGTCGGATATCGATATTATGATCATACTTGGGCTATAGGTTTGGTAAGATTGAAATTATGAGAATGTGTATAAGTGATATGCATGAGGTTTTGAAAAGAGGTAAATTGATAAGATTAAATAAGTAAGAATTGAGAAATGAAGTGAATGTCCTTGTTATGAATTATATGAAGAACCTAGTGGATGGTTTGATTAAGGTGATGAGTGATGTTTGATTTGAAGCAAGTGTTAAGGGACATTGAGAGGAGAATTTCATGATGAAATTGGAAGAATTGAGCTATGTATGTGTAAGATGAAATAAGAAATACTATTGAATTGATTCTGATCATAGTGATGAGAATGATGATTTATTTTAGTAGTGTGATGATGAAAAAGAGATTAGAAATTTTGATGACTTAAGGCTAAATCAATTTTGAATATGCTTATGTTTTAAAGAAAGAGAAATGAATTCTTGCAATTTTGAGATGAGATTAAGGTTAAGAATTATGTTTGATTTTGGTTTATGATTATGAAGTTGAGATTAGAATTTCTTGGTGAATTTAGAGGAATTGATTTCGAATATGCATATGTGAGATGCAACTTTTGAATAATGAGATAAATTGATAGAGAAATGCGTATAGCAATTCAAAGAATTAAGTGAAATGATGATTATGGTCCATATTAAGAGTCATTACGACGTGGACCATTGACTTGTTTAAAATGTTAAGGAAAAATGTTAAAGAATATGGAGTTGTAGAACTAGTGGGTTTGATATGATGTTGGATGGAGAAATTGATTTAAGAATTGAGAAATTATGAAGAGATTAAGAAAATATTATGAGAAGGAATTAGATAAGAAATATTATGTTCTTAAGTGTGAATTTAGAGGACGAAATTCTTTTAAGAGGAGGAGAAATGTTGGACCCGAACTTTTGATGAAAATAGAAATATTAAAATGAATTTTAAATGAGAAGGAAATTGGTGAGAAAATTATGAATTTAAGGAAATTTGATGAAATTAAGAAATAATTTATGAGAAAAGAATTGTTTAATTTTGAGGACTTTGATATTTGAGTGAACTTATATGGATTATGAGAGGAAAGTGGATGAGTTGATTGAAATAACGTTAAATAGCAAGAATTAAAGATAAAAGTGTGAAAATTTGAAGAATTTAGAAAGTTTGACTTTTGGAGAGAATGTTTGACTTTGAGAGTTGACTTTTGATGTAGGCAAAATTTGATAAAATGATCTACATGAAACTTGTAGTTTATGTCAAGAGCTTTTCGTAGATATAAAGTTTGATATTTTTCGATATCGGAGTGAGAGTTATGATCAGTCAAAGTTCGTTTGAAGTTTGACTTTGAGGAAAAAGTTGACTTTTAATTGAGGCAAAATTCAAGAAAATGATCAGCGTGAAACTTGTAGCCTCTGTCGAGAGCTTTTTCGTGGACATAAAGTTTGCTATTTTTGATGTCGGGATTGAGAGATATGAATTTGGAAGATATGCTTTGTTTTGAAAATGTTATTAAGTATAGATTTGCATGTGCTATACTTGAGGCCACTCGTCGTATGAATTTAGTCTGAATTGGAGTAAGTGGTATTACTAAAGTTGTAGCTTGTATGTCGATCTTTCCGACGCCATAAAGTTTGTAATTTTTCGATATCGGGATTAGGAGTTATGAGCGATTAAAATTGGAAGTCGTTTAGGAAAAGCTATTTTGGACAGAATCTTTGATTGAGGTTTTGACTCCTTTAAAGACCTAATTTGATTTTGTGTACTTCAGGGAAGTTGTAGAGTTTCCTTTGACCTTTCTATAGACACCAAATTCGTCAAATTCCGAGTTCGGAATTAAGAGATATGAGTTTTGAAAAAAATTCAATTATAAGTGGGTATTTAAGGTTTTGTAAATTTTGCTTGAACTCCGACCCTTTTGCAATTTTTTGTTATAAATCTTTCGTCCGACATCCGATTGATTTGATTCTTGAAGCGTTGGATTCCTAAGACAATTACGTTCATTTTTATGAAGAATTTTGATTTTTAGGAGATTAAATGGAAAGAGATTGATTGAACCCAAGTAAGAGATGGGTTATAGGTTATAAGTTGGATAATTTTCTGAACATGGTTCAGTATTTTGTGATTTTAGGAGTTATACAACTCCGATTGAGTTTATTCTTTTGGAGAATAAAGTTAAGATATGGGGCTACAAATCATGTGAAGGGATCGAAATTTGATTTCATCCCTAAGATTGTCAAATTCTGGACTGAAGTTATGTTAAAGTTCAGTTTCGGATTTTAATGCAGGTCAGTAAGTAATTCGGTCATAACTTCTTCGTTTTAGATCCGAATTGGCGCCGTCAGTGGCGTTGGATTCAGTATGATCTAGAGGAACAATTTTCATGAAGAAAGTTTGTCCAAATTATTTCGTTTAGATGCTGGAAATCAGGACGCAAGTTATCAGTTTTCAAAATCCTGCACATGGGCAAACTTGAAATAGACTTAATTGGAGGGCAAGATGGTAATTGGTCACCCATTAATGAAACACCAAAGTGAATGTCGTTTTTGTCTCCAGAAATCAGCAAAAGTCACGAAATTTTCCAGAAACAAAGAAGAAGAGAGAAGAAAGAAATAAAAGAGAGAAGGAGAAGGGAAGAGGGAATCGGTGGAGAAGAAGAATGCATCTTCCCAACGATTTTTGATGGCTTTCAAAGGGATTTTCGAGCTTCATCAAGAGGAAATAAATGGAAGACATGGAAGAAGAAGGAAGCTTATTTTTGGAGCTTGAAAATAACGAAAATGGTGGAGAAAAAAAGGTAAGTGAGAGAAAGTACAAGTTTCGAATTTTGATGAATTTTGTTGGTTGGTTTAGCTTGATATTGTTATGGATTTGAGTTTTATGAAGTTCATTTTAGAGATTTTGTTTAGATGATGATTAATTTGATTAATTAAGGTTTATGTCAAATTTGGGATTTGAGGTTTTAGTGAGATTTTTTGGTTAATTGACTTAAGATTGATATGGATTGAGCTTATCTATGATTAATTGAAGAGATTAGGCTATAATTATGTTTAATTTTGGATAAATTGAAAATTTGAGTTTATGTCAAATTTTAAAATTGGGGTTTTGTGAAATTGATGTTGTAGATAGCTTGAATTAGTGATGAATTTGAGATATCCTAAGTTAATTTTGATGTTTATGCTTTAGGTGAAGTTTAATTTGAAAAATTGTAAATTTGGAGTTTAGGCCAAATTAGAAATTTGGGGTTTTTGTGAATTTTTGGGATTTTTGTGAATTAATGGTGTAGAAACATAATTAAGAGTAGGAATTGATGAAATATGGAATCAATTTTGAAGAAATTATGTTTTATGAGATTGAATTTGAGTGTATTGGTTTAAGCCAATTTTGAAAATTGGGATTTTCAAAATTGGAGATTGAATAACTTGAATTTATATGGAATTGGTGTTTTCTAAGTTTAATTTGAGTAATTAAGTGATTTATGGTATTGAATTTGGATAAGTTGGTTTAGGCCAAATTGGTGAATTAGGGTTTTTGTAAATTGGTGAGTTAAATAGCTTGGAATTATGGTAAATTGGTGAATTCTAAGTTAATTTTGAAAATTATGTTATTTATGATGTGAATTTGGATTATTATGGTTTAGGTTTTGTTAAATTGGAAGAGAGAGAGAAGCAAAAGTCAAATTGAAGCATTGGACAAGATGCTAGCATGGATATGAGGTGGGTAGTATATTTATTTATTGAATTATAAGCTAAATGTGAATTTTTGAAAATTAAAGAAAGCAAAATTTGATTTTGATAAATTATTATTGATAAAAATGTTTGAAAAAGGATGTAAATGTTTGAAATTATGATTTCAAAGGAGTAAAATGAGTTTTAGAAAATGCAAAACTTGTGAATTTCATGGCTTTCAAATTATGTGATTTATGATTTGGATGATTTAAAGAATTGGTGCATATATTGTGATGAGTATGTGATTTAAGTAATGATATGAATTGCATTAGATTTGTTATGTGAATTCATGTGGATATGTGCTTGTGTCATTTATGACACAATATGATGATAAGATTTGAAAATGTGAAAATCAAGATTTTCAAAAGTGCCTTGAGCGTCTGAATTCATTTTAGTTATGTGTTAAGTGGGTTTGGTCGAGTCCGTTTGTGAGTCATGTTGTCTCTACTGTTTAAGCCTTATTTGCATTTTGCGCTAGTGGCATAGGAGTTCGATTCGGACTCCCCTCATTCCTGTGGCCGCATATAACCGCTATATGAAATGTGCAAGACGTCTGTTTTAGGCGAACCAAACCAATTACGATGTGTTATGTGTTTTGATTTGTTTATAATGTGATGCATTCATATTTAAAGTCATGCATGATTTGAAAAAGATTTGAGATTTTGAGAAATAAGGCGATAAATTTATAATCATGAAATTTGGAAGGTTTATGAAAGTTTTGAAAAGTTTGAAAATAAGATTTTGGATAAATGCTTAAATGGGAAATTTTGAAAAGTTTAAAAGAAAATAATTTTCGCTTATTGTTCGGTTTATAAATATATTATCCACGAGCTTTCGAGCTCACCCCCTTTCATCCCCAATCTCCGAGGTTTTACGCAGGAGATCGGATGGAAAACGAGTATGATCATAGTCAGAACTTATGCGTGTTCGTAGTATGTTTAAAGTTTAATGTTTGTATCGATCTTTATGGATAGTTAGAAAGCTAGTAAAGTGTATTTTAGTTCGATTGTATATGAATGGTTTTGCTTGTGGCGATAAATGTATAAGATTGTATTATGTTGGAATGAGTTATAAGTATGATTATACTTTATGTATGAGATTGGATTTTGAATGTGGTTGGGATTGATTGAAATTTACGAGTTGAGATAGTTATGGATTATATTTATGAAGTGTTTAGAATTAAGATTGTGTTTTCTTTGGTGTTTGGATCTTGGACGGGAGGTCCGATGTTGCCTTGTGTTATTGGATGGATTACAATATTAGAAGTGCGTTTGCTTTGTTTTAAATTTTTTTGTCAAAATCGGTAGTTATCTTTTAGAAATTTCGATAAAATTTGGTAAAATGGGTTTAAAGAAATGAGTTTGAGGATTTATAGGAAAGAATAAGAATGATGATTTTTATATGTAATGGAGTAAAGTGATTAAGAATGAAAAGACAAGGAATAAAGAAAAAAAATATCTAGGATTTGAAATGTCGTAAGGATTCCAACGCGATTATGTTCATCCGATCGTTTTCTCTGGTTTTGGTTCTCGGATATCGGATCCGCTTTGCTAAGTGTTTGTCTCGCTTTCGCTTTGTATTTTCCGATTCGATCCGCTTCGCTATCTTGGTTTGATCGATTGGTCCGATTCGAAACTTTTCGAGTATTTGTTTCGCTCCGATGATTGATTTGTATTAGATTAGCGATTTTCGCTTTTCGATTTTCGGATGTCGGATCATTCTACTTGATTTCGTCTCGCCCTCGATTTTGTTATTAAGTAATTTGTTATCCGATTTGGTAGGTTTATTCGATTGGCGACGCTTTTGTTTCGATTTGAAATTCGATCCGAAATTTCCGTTTCCTCGTTCCGTTTGCTTGTTTTTCGTTCTACGTATATAGTTGGGTTAGATAACGGGATCCAACATCCAACAACGAACCCTCGAAATTGCTTGCAAACGTCAGCGCCCAAATACCACGGACCGATCCCAACATTTATACACAAAAACGATCAGTCAGAACACACATTCACAACTATCAATTAAAGACCCATAACCATGGGGATTTCATACCATTGCAAATTAAAGGAATTTCAGCAAGTAATTCAGTCATACATAATACAAATAATCTCGAATTCCAAAAAGACATGAATTATGCTCCATGATAGTATGCTTGGAGGGCCAATCAAAATACTAACGTAATACAAAAGTTTCTAAGTGACTTGAAGTTCCTGATGCCGCGCAAGGTCAACGATTGTCCTGATCTGCACCTGAGGAGGGAAAGTAATGGGTTGAGCTACACAGCTCAGTGGCTAATATAAGTATAGCCATCGGCAATTAGCACAAATCCCAGCATATGAATGTATATATATATATCTATCTGCAGCGATAATTCAAGTATTCACATGCTATTCAACAATTTATGCATTCAATACAATTAGCTCAATTCATAACAATGTCACAATAAACAATTCATATATATAATGCACATCACAATGGCTCGAGGGTTCCATGGAAACAAAAGGGAGAAACCGAAGTTTAACCCTGAACGAAATGAGTCCATTCGAGACTCATAGGCCCAAGCGGGCGTAGGGAGAAGGCTCTTGTCTACGTGTGCGTGATTGAACGAAATGGTTCCACTCTCGCCCAAACAAAAGCACATAAGCATGCTCATAATCATTTACTCATACGATATTCTTTCATATCTTACATTTAATCAAAATGTCGTGACCGTATTCTAGGCATAACATATTCACAAGCACAATGTCATGCTATCCATTTCCATGATTCTTTCACAATATGTGCAAACAAAGTCATTCAATTAATCACATTTAAACATGCATCATCTATGACATATATCCATACATAGGCAAGAACCTGCCTAATCACACAATAACTATAAGTATATTACCCACTTAAGATCGCTCGAGAATCCGATTCACTAATATCCTTCCTCTTGCGACGGAATCGGGTCAGCTTGGTTTCCTAAAAATAACCAAGTTCCATTTAATCAATAACCACGAAAATATTCAAAACAAGTACTAAAAATCTATATTGATTTTCTCTAAAATTACGAACCCTTCGAGGCAAATTCAATTTCCTTTTTCATACCACTCATGACCCTTCATTTCTAAGTTACAACGAATCAAGAATCACCTCACTCGGACATCTACACCAAAAGAGATCCCCAAACTATGCAAATCTCAATTTGAACACAGGGGGCCATGTGCTAACAACCCAACTCGTCATGCAGTGTTAGCCATGGCGAAGGCTCACCATGGCGTGCAAAGCGTGCGTCATGGCGTGCAAAAAATCTCTGACGCCATGACGTGCACCTGGTGCACTTGACGTGCAAATTTTTCTCCGACGCTGGTGGCGTGTTCAAGACGTCGTGACGTGCGAATTGAGCTGCGACTCAAACCCTTTTCTGCAATTTCCGGCGTCGATCCTTACCCAAACTCAAATGCAACACAACCAAACTATAGATCAACTCCTCTACTATATTTCTAACCCATTCTAAGCTTCAAATCGACCACAAACACATCAACCCAAGGATTTCTAACGATTTTAACCTAAAACCCTAAAACCTTGATTCTCACATCTTGACATTTTCTAGGTTTAAATCTAACCAAAACAAGTTTAAAGGAAGCTAAACTTACGAAGTTGCTTGAATCGTCGAACTTGCTTGAAATCGCGAACTCTCTTCTTCTCTTCTCTTCTCCTCGTGCGCTTCTCCCTTCTTTTCCTCTTCTTTCCTTTCTATTCTTTTCTTATCCTCTTCTTAAACCCTATGGCTTGGGCCCTTCCTAATAAGCCAAGGCCCAACACAATTTAGTCAATTTCTCAAGAACCCTTACACACTTTAAATCCTCTAACCCTCATTTAAACCACAATTAACCTATACTTATCCATAATATTCCCAAATAACTCCAATTAAGACAAAATACCACAATTATCACAATTCATGCTGACTAACATCATAAAAAAAAATTCAGGGTCTAACATTTCTCCCCCTCTTAAAAGAAATTTCGTCCTCGAAATTTACCTGAATCATTAAAGAGATGCGGATACTTCTCCCGCATAGCTTCCAATGGCTCCCAAGTAGCCTCCTCTACCGAATGGTTCCTCCAAAGGACTTTGACCAATCGAACCGAGTCTTGTTCACGAGAACCTTATCCTTGGTATCTAAAATCTGCACTGAAAGCTCCTCATAGCTCAAATCATCTCGCAACTGAACCTCACTAGCCTGAATAACATGTGACGAATCCGATCTATACCTCCTCAACATCGACACATGAAAAACATCGTGAATCTGCGATAACTCCGGAGGTAATGCCAATCTGTAGGCGAGTGGTCCAATCCTCTCTAGGATCTCATAAGGACCCACATACCTCGGACTCAACTTACCTTTCCTGCCGAATCTCAATACTCCTTTCCAAGGAGATGTCTTAAGGAACACCTTCTCACCGACCTCATACTCCATCTCCTTTCGGTGAGCATCAACATAACTCTTCATCCTATCCTGTGCTGCCTTAAGCCTCTGCTTAACTAAATTGACTTTATCGACCGTCGTTTGAATCAATTCTGGTCCTTCCAATTGTCTCTCTCCTTCTTCATCCCAACAAATCGAAGTCCTACACCTCCGCCCATACAATACCTCATACGGAGCCATCTGAATGCTCGAATGGTACGAATTATTATAAGCAAATTCGACCAACGGCAAATGCTCATCCTATGCTCATCGAAAATCCATCACACAAGCTCGAAGCATCCCCTCAAGTGTCCGAATAGTCCTCTCCGACTGACCATCCGTCTGAGGGTGAAAAGCCGTACTGAAATTCAACTTGGTCCCCAAAGCTTCCTGCAAACTGCCCCAAAACCTCGAAGTGAAACGAGGATCTCGATCCGACACAATGGAATCTGGAATCCCATGCAGTCTCACTATCTCATCGACATACTTCTTTGCCAACACATGCAAAGAATCAGTCTGTCGGATCGCCAAAAAGTGGGCTGACTTGGTCAACCTATCCACAATCACCCAAATGGCATCATGCCTCCTGCTGGTCTGGGCAAACCCATCAAAGTCCATCGTCACTCGCCGCCACTTCCCGGAATGAGCAGCGGTCTCAATTGCCGAAGGTGCACGGTGTTCGACTTTGACTTTTGACACACTAGACACTTACTGACGAACTCTGCGATATCCCTCTTCATACCTTTCCACCAAAAGTGCTCTCTCAAATCCCGATACATCCTGGTGCTACCTGGATGCATGGCATAAGGCGCATTGTGTGCCTCGTCCATAATCTCATCCTTGATCTCCGCACATCAAGGAATACACAACCTACTCCCAACTGTCATCAGTCCATCGTCCCTCACCTCTATATCAAAAATCTTACCATTCTGAATCTCATCCCGAAGCTTGCTCAAGTCCGCATCCTGAGCCTGCAAATCCTAACCTTTTCCTTGAGATCGGTCTAACTCAAAATTAGCGGAAGACAATCCGGCTCTTCCCGCATCAAGCTTATCCTAAGCAGCCATCTCTTCCAATAAAGGAAGATAAACCAATCGAACATGAGCAATCGGCGACTTCACTCGCTCAAGGCATCCGCCACTGACATTGGCCTTACCCGGATGATACTCAATCAGCAAATCATAATCCTTTAGTAGCTCCAACCACCTCCGCTGCCTCAAATTCAATTCCTTCTTACTCAACAAATACTTCAGACTCTTATGATCAGTAAAGATCCGAGTCTGAACTCCATACAAATAATGCCTCCAAATCTTCAAGGCAATATCACCGCTGCTAACTCCAAATCGTGCGTCGGATAATTCAGCTCATAAGACTTCAACTGCCTCGAAGCATAAGCAATTACCCGATCTCCCTGCATCAAAACACATCCGAGACCCTTCCTCGAAGCATCACTGTATACTGAATAACCATCATCACCCGATGGCAAAACCAAAATCGGAGCACTCGTCAATCTGAGCTTGAGCTCCTCGAAGCTCCTCTGACAATCCTCACTCCAATCAAACTTCTGATTCTTCCTCAGCAACTTCGTCATCGGAGCGGCTATCATGGAGAATCCCTCCACGAATCTCCGGTAATAGCCTGCTAAATCCAAAAAGCTCCTCACTTCTTCCACATTCTTCGGCGCCTCCCAATTCACAACTGCTTCTATCTTCTTTGGATCCACATGAACTCCTTGCTCTGAGATCACGTGTCCAAGAAATGAAACTTCTCTCAGCCAAAATTCGCATTTTTCGAATTTGGCATACAGCTCATTGCTCCTCAAAGTCTCCAAAGAAATCCTCAAATGCTCCTCATTCTCCCGATCACTCTTGGAATACACCAAAATATCATCAATAAAGACAATGATAAATTGGTCCAAGAATGACTTGAATACCCGATTCATCAAATCCATGAATGCTGCAGGAGCATTCGTCAATCCGAAGGGCATCACCAAGAACTCAAAGTGCCCATACCGAGTCCTAAAAGCAGACTTCGGCACATCCGATTCCTTGATTCTCAACTGATGGTATCCCGATCTCAAATCTATCTTTGAAAAGACTCTCGCTCCTTGCAACTGATCAAACAGGTCATCAATGCGAGGAAGCGGATACTTGTTCTTCACCGTGACCTGATTCAACTTCCTGTAGTCCACACACATCCTTAAGGATCCATCTTTCTTCTTCACAAAAAGAACTGGAGCCCCCCAAGGCGAAGAGCTCGGTCTGATATACCCCTTCTCCAATAACTCCTCTAACTGCTCCTTAAGCTCTTTCAATTCCGCCGGAGCCATCCGATAAGGCGGAATTGAAATCGGTCTTGTACCTGACAAAAGCTCAATGGGAAACTCAATCTCCCGAGCTGGCGGTAGTCCTGGCAATTCCTCGGGAAAGACATCCGAGAAATCCCTGACTACTGGAATATCCTCCAGCTTCCCTTTATCAGCTCTGGAGTCTATCACATAAGCTAGAAACGCCTCACAACCCTTATTCATCATCCTCTCTGCTGTCAATGCTGAAACAATCCTGGGCGGACTCGCTTTCCTGTCCCCAGTAAACACTACTCTTCTGCCATCATCCAATTCAAACTCGACTGTCTTCTGTTTATAATCCAATCGGGCATTGTACCTCTCCAAAGTATCCATACCCAATATCACATCAATCCGCATCTTCATGACATCGATCTACCACTAGAAGTGCTCCACCAATACTAAGCTCACATCCTCTAAACACCGACTAATCACAATGTGTGACCAATGAAGTACTCACCATCAACGGAGTATCCAACGGACTCATGAACCATATCACACACAGAAGTCTACTCGACGACACAAACGAGTGAGTAGAACCGGATCAATCAACACAAGCACATCATCAAGCAAATAAGTGAGCCATACCGTCCACAACATCTGGCGGCCTCTGCATCCTCCCGTCATAGCAAACACCTGGTGGTGCTCGCCTCTCGGTCTTCCGGAAGACTCGCCCTCTTGGCGACATCAGGCGCCTACCTCATCACGATCCTCGACCCATGGTCTCTGTCCTCCTAGGAGCTCTGCATCTCGAGATCCCTCTCTCTGGGCGGTGAGGACACTCTCTAGCCTCTGTGTCCTTTTCGCCCACAAAGTTAAGCATGCACCTGTCAATCGGTAATACTCTCCACCATGAAACTAACCACAGTGCTCACACTTAGGAACTGATGACCTGTCCCCATCTCCCCTCCTACCGCCGCCCACCGTAGAAGCTTGGTGAGAAGCAGTAGAAGTCCTCATCGGCCTCGGTCGTGGCACCTGCTCCTCTCCTCGGTGAAGTGGGAAGCTCCTAGCACTCTGTGCAGCATAGAGTACTAGTGCTACCTCCTCTCGGGCGCTCTCGCCCTTCCTCTTCTTATTCACGAAGACTTGATATTCTCTATGTTCTCCACCAAGAGTGCCTCGACTAAGCTGCTGAAAGTCACTGAAATTCTGCACAATCACCTTCTCTCTGATGGCTAAATGTAGTCCCGACTCAAATCGACGACATCTGGCAGCCACACTCAACATCAAATCGGAGGCATACCGGAACAGGTGCGTGAACCGGCGCTCATACTCAGCAACTGTCATATCCCTCTGAGTGAGACTCAAAAACTCCCTCTGCTTCTGCTGGACATAAACATCTGTCAGATATTTCTTCTTGAACGCAGCCACAAAATCATGTCATGCCAACCCTACTGGCCTCATCTGACTGCCCGGCACGGTCTCCCACCAGTGCAGAGCATCTCCCTGCAACAAGCTGACAGCATACACAACTCTCTCGTCCTCCTCACAATCCATCGATCCATCACCCGATTCATCCTCATGATCATGTCTCGGCTTCCTCGGGATCATTTGTCCCAAAGAAGTCAAGCGCTCGCACTTCCTCAACTTAGAAGCTGTTTTCCCTCTTCACTGGGCCGGAGTGGGAAGGCTGTGGCATCGGCCCATGCTTTGAACAAGCGCTGAGTGAGCGCTCAAACATTCTCGAATCAAACTGGGGCACTTGCCCTGGCGGAATCGGCGATTCCTGAGTCGGCGAACGCATGGGCTCACTCTTTAGCCCTACAGAAGCCTCAACATGCATTGGGGCTACAGACTCATCGGTCCTCTCCTCTCTCGACGGAGAGTCAGGTACAGCAGACCCTTGCACAACTCCTCGTGTCCTCCTACGAGGTGGCATCGTACTCCTTCAACGGAAACACTAAGGATTAGCTATACAACAATCTATATGTATGCATGATATGCATGTCACTTAATCAATGCAACAAGAAATCATATATCACACAATCCTATATGCATTCTAAGCCGAGGACACCTAAACCTAGGCGCTCTGATACCAAACATGTTGGGCCCGGGCCCCGTATGTCCAAATCCCCGAGGGCAGCCCCTCGGGCTGCGCCGGCATTCAGCGCCCCAAATACCGCCGGACCCGATCCCAACATTTATACACAAAAACGATCAGTCAGAACACACATTCACAACTATCAATTAAAGACCCATAACCATGGGGATTTCATACCATTGCAAATTAAAGGAATTTCAGCAAGTAATTCAGTCATACATAATACAAATAATCTCGAATTCCAAAAAGACATGAATTATGCTCCATGATAGTATGCTTGGAGGGCCAATCAAAATACTAACGTAATACAAAAGTTTCTAAGTGACTTGAAGTTCCTGATGCCGCGCAAGGTCAACGATTGTCCTGATCTGCACCTGAGGAGGGAAAGTAATGGGTTGAGCTACACAGCTCAGTGGCTAATATAAGTATAGCCATCGGCAATTAACAAAAATCCTAGCATATGAATGTATATATATATATCTATACAGACAGTAATTCCAGTATTCACATGCTATTCAACAATTTATGCATTCAATACAATTAGCTCAATTCATAACAATGTCACAATAAACAATTCACATATGTAATGCACATCACAATGGCTCGAGGGTTCCATGAAAACAAAAGGGAGAAACCGAATTTTAACCCTAAACGAAATGAGTCCATTTAGACTCATAGCCACCTGCGGCAGCGGGAGAAGGCTCTTGTCACGTGCGTGATTGAGCGAAATGGTTCCACTCTCGCCCAAACAAAAGCGCATAAGCATGCTCATAATCGTTTACTCATACGATATTCTTTCATGTCTTATATTTAATCAAAATGCCGTGACCGTAGTCTAGGCATAACATATTCACAAGCACAATGTCATGCTATCCATTTCCATGATTCTTTCACAATATGTGCAAACAAAGTCATTCAATTAATCACATTTAAACATGCATCATCTATAACATATATCCATACATAGGCAAGAACCTGCCTAATCACACAATAACTATAAGTATATTACCCACCTAAGATCGCTCGAGAATCCGATTCATCGATATCCTTCCTCTCATGACGGAATCGGGTCACTTGGTTTCTAAAATAACCAAGTTCCATTTAATCAATAACCACATAAAATATTCAAAACAAGTACTAAAAATCTATATTCGATTTTCTCCTAAAATTACGAACCCTTCGAGGCAAATTCAATTTCCTTTTCATACCACTCGCATGACCCTTCATTTCTAAGTTACAACGAATCAAGAATCACCTCACTCGGACATCTACACCAAAAGATATCCCCAAAACTATGCAAATCTCAATTTGAAACACAGGGCTCGCTGCATGGCGTTAGCGCAGCGAAGGCTCACCATGGCGTGCTGCAGCGTGCGTCGCGGGCGGCGAATCTCTCGACGCCGCGCGGCGAGCACATGTCATGCTGCTGCGGCGCACGCTGACGTGCACACGGTGTGCCGTGGCGTGCAAATTTTTCTCCGCGACGCCATGGCGTGTTCTTGCAAGACGTCATGACGCGTGGGTTTGAGTCGACTCCAAACCCTTTTCCTGCAATTTCCGACGTCGATCCTTACCCAAACTCAAATGCAACACAACCATACTATAGATCAACTCCTCTACTATATTTCTAACCCATTCTAAGCTTCAAATCGACCACAAACACATCAACCCAAGGATTTCTAACGATTTTAACCCTAAAACCCTAAAACCTTCGATTCTCACATTTTCAACATTTTCTAGGTTTAAATCTAACCAAAATAAGTTTAAAGGAAGCTAAACTTACCAGAAGTTGCTTCGAATCGTCAGAACTTGCTTGAAATCGCGAACTCTCTTCTTCTCTTCTCTTCTCCCTCGACGGCGCTTCTCCCTTCTTTTCCTCTTCTTTCCTTTCTATTCTTTTCTTATCCTCTTCTTAAACCCTAAGGGCTTGGGCCCTTCCTAATAAGCCAAGGCCCAACACAATTTAGTCAATTTCTCAAGAACCCTTACACATTTTAAATCCTCTAACCCTCATTTAAACCACAATTAACCTATACTTATCCATAATATTCCCAAATAACTCCAATTAAGACAAAATACCACAATTATCACAATTCATGCTGACTAACATCATAAAAAAAAATTCAGGGTCTAACAATAGGCATTCCGAAGGGGGTCAGTATATTTTTCTTTACGAAATTCTCCACCCTCTGTTCGGTAATTGTGGCGACCGCTTCCGCTTCTACCCATTTGGTGAAGTATTCCACTGCCACTATTAGGCACTTCTTCTGTTTGGGACCGAGGGGGAAGGGCTCCAGTATATCCATTCCCCATTGAGCGAAAAGGATAGGGTGACTCACAATTTTCATCTTCTCGGTCGACTGGTGAGACAGGCTGCTGTTTCTCTGGCAAGCTTCACATCAGTCGACCTTCTCTTGGCAGTCCTTCCTCATTGTCGACCAATAATATCCTTGTCTGATGAGCCTATGGGCTAGCATTCTACCTCCTATGTGGTTGCCACACATTCCTTCGTGTACCTCGGCCATTGCTTGTTCTGCCTCTTCTTTGTTCAAGCATCGCAGCAGTGGCCAATCATACGATCGCTTGTACAGAGCGTCATTTATGATCGTGTATTCAGCCGCCTTTTTTCTCAACTTCTTAGCCTCTGAACTTTCTGGTGGCTATGTTCCGTCTAGGAGATACCGTCTAATCGGTTCCATCCAACTCGGTCAACCGGTATTTGCATCGAGAACTTCCTTGACTTTCTGAATGCTAGGACGATCCAGTCGTTCGACTAGAACGTTATTTTTGGCGTCTCGATTAGAGGCCATCTTGGAGAGCGCATCCACTTTAGCATTCTGAGCTCGTTCTATCCTGCTGATTGTGTGCTGCTTGAAATTATTCAACTCCTGCTTTACTAGCTGCAGGTACTCGATCATATTGTCCCCCTTGGCTTCATACTATCCAGTGACTTGGCCGACCACCACTTGGCTATCACTATATATCTTTAGACGCTTTATCTCCATTTCCTTAGCCAGTTGGAGACCGGCTATCATAGCCTCATATTCTGCCTCGTTATTGGAGGCCTTGAATTCTAGCCGAAGGGCGTATTTCACCTTCTCTTCCATGTGCGGGTTGATCAATACCACTCCTGCCCCGCATCCTTCAGAGTTGGACGATCCGTCGACAAACAAACTCCAGGCAGGGAACTGTTCATTCTGCGAGCTTGGTTGGCTAATCTCTGCGATGAAGTCTGCCAATACCTGTGCCTTGATCGTCGTTCGGGGCTTGTATTGTATGTCGAACTCTTCCATCTCTACCACCCATTTTATTAACCTTCCAGAGGTCTCAAGTTTTTGGAGGCATTGTCTGAGAGGCTGGTCGATCCATACCTCGATGGTATGACTTTGAAAATACGGTCTCAGTTTCCGCGTCGCAGTGATTAAGGAGAGAGCTAACTTTTCTATGAGCGCTTACCGTGTTTCTGGCCTACTTAATACCTTGCTGACGTAGTAGATCGGATATTGCTCCTTTCCATCCGATCTAACCAAAACTGCACTGACTGCCCCTTCTGTGACCGCCAGATAGATAATCAGGGTTTCTCCCTCAACCGGGCTATGCAGAACAGGTGGGCTCGTCATATATTGTTTTAAATGCTGGAAAGCTCTTTCACACTCCTCCGGCCACTGAAACTGGGTTACATCTTGCTTTTCTCATAATTTTGAAAAATGGGAGACACTTGTCCCCCAATCTGGACACGAATCTACTCAGGGAGACTATCCGACCAGTCAATATCTGTACTTCTTTCAAGCATCGCGGTGAAGGCATTTGGACGATGGTTTCAATCTTCTCTGGATTAGCCTCAATCCCACGTTGAGTAATCATGAACCCAAGGAATTTTTCGGATGCCACGCCAAAGATACACTTTTTCGAGTTCAGCTTCATCTGAAATTTATCAAGTGTTTAGAAGACTTCTTTTAAATCTCCCACATGATCGGCAGCCGTCTTACTTTTAACCACCATATCATCTACGTAAGCTTCGACAGATCGACCTATCTGTGTTTTGAAGACCTCCATGACGAGCCGTTGATAAGTAGCCCCAGCATTCTTCAGGCCGAACGACATCACTTGGTAACAATACGTGCCCTGGTCGGTGATGAAAGCGGTCTTTTCCTCATCTTCAAGGCTCATCTGGATTTGATGGTAGCCCAAGAAGGCATCCAGGAAGCTGAGAAGTTCATGTCCTGAGGTGGAGTCTACTAGCTGATCGATCTTGGGTAGGGAAAGGCATCTTTGGACACGCCTTGTTCAGGTCAGTGAAGTCGATGCACATTCTTCACTTCCCATTCTTCTTCTTCACCAAAATCACATTGGCGAGCCATTCGGGGTACTTGACTTCTCGAATAAAACCAACTTCAAGTAGTTTCTCTATTTCTTTCCCAATCACTTCCTGTCGCTCCTTGCAGTGCGACCGCTTCTTTTGCCTAATCGGCTTGCAGTCTTGTCGAATACCAAGTGAGTGCGAGGCGACCGATCGAGAAATGCCGGGCATATCGCTCGACACCCAAGCGAAGACCGATCTATTTTTCACCAGACAATCTGTGATCTCTTTAACTAGGTCCTTCTACAGCTCGGAACCTAAGTTTGTAAATTTAGAGGGGTCGACCTCGTCCAGTACGACCCGCTGCGTTTCTTCCACTGGATTCATCCTGTCTATCTCCTCATCAGCTCTCACATCAAGAGAGCTCGTCAGACTCTTGCCTGCCTAATGTTTCGTTTCCGCTAAGTAGCACTCCCTTGCAATTCTCTGCTGACCCCTGACAATGCTAATTCCGTGGGGTGTCGGGAACTTCATGACTTGGTAGTAGGTGGAAACGACCGCTCTAAGGGCGTTCTGGGTAGCTCGTCCGATTATTGCATTGCATGCCCCTTGAAACTTTACGACTAGGAATTCAACATCCCTTTCTATTTAAAACGGCTTTCGTCCGAACTTCACTTTTAAATGGACTCGTACGAACGGGTAAGCTGATGCTCCAGTTACCCCTTTGATAGGTTCGTCTATGGGCAGTAGTTGATCTTCGGGTACCTCCATCTGCTTAAAGGCCTCATAATACAGCAAGTCGACTGAGCTGTCCGTATCAATCATCACCCGCTTCACCTCGTAGCCGTCCATGTTCAGATTTATAACGAGGGCGTCGTCATGGGGACAGCTTACACCATCAAGGTCGGACTCGTCGAACGATATCATACCATCATTCTCCCTCGGCTTTTTGGTTAATGAGTCTCTGCCGACCTGTTTGGCATATCTCTTTCTCCCTTTAAGATGGATCCCCGCCGCTTCCACCAAATATCATGTTAATGACCCCGATTGGTCGGTCCTCTTGTTGCCTCGCATTGCATCATCTCTTTCCTCGATCGCCCTCTCTCTTCTCGCCGATTATCTCAGATTCAGATTCGCCTTCCTCCATCATTTCGCTATTCCGCTTCCAATTTCGTAAATTCGTAATTGTGCCGACCGCTCTTATGCTCGTTATCTAGATCGGCATTTTGCGCGTGCTTCACAAATCGGCATAACCTTCCCCTTTGTATGAGGAATTCGATTTCTTTTTTCAACTGTCAGCAATCTTCCGTATCATGACCGACTTTTTTGTGGAAACGGCAATATACGTGGGGTTCCTATCCTTATAGGGAGTCTTCATTTTGTTAGGTTCTCGGATAGTTTTCCCATCCGCTCTCATGGCCGCCAGTACTTCCGCATATCGCCTATTGAGCGGGGTGAACTCCTGTCGATATTTATGTCGATCGGTCAGCTTTCTCCAGCTCGACTAGCCTTTTTGCCGCTTATTCGAATTGCCCGCTCTGTCATTGGGCGAGCGATCATCCATCCGACGCCTCGTATTTTTCAGCACCTCTTCCAGATGGATGTACCTATCCGCCCTGTTTCTTATTTCATGAACGGATCGGGGTTGATTAAGGGCTAACGACTTCTTGAACTCCTCGTCCCTCGTATTATTCATAAGCGCGGCCAGCATGGACGAGCAAGTGAGGTCGGGGACCTCGACCGCTTCGTTATTGAACCGGGTGATGAACTCCCACAAACTTTCATTCCTTCCTTGGGTAAGTTGCATCATCTCCAAAGCTGTCTTATGTGGCCGCTTACTGGTGGCGAACTGGTTCAGGAATAATAACATGAAATCTTCAAAGCATGTGATACAGCTCGGGGGCAAGCTGTTGAACCATCGTCGAGCTCCCTCTTGGAACGCCGTGCAGAAAGCCTTACACTGGATGACGTTCGGAACACAGTGTAGACTCATCATGGAGTGGAAGTGCTGTAGGTAATCTAGGGGGTCGGTCTTTCCAGTATATTTTTCAGGGGTCGGTATTTTGGTGCCAGGCGCCGGGAGGCTATCCAGATTTTTGAGTGAAGGAGAGTCGATCTTGTCTCGTCAGGCGATCCGGCGAAGCTCATAATGCGTTAATCCGATTATCCACGATCTTCTAGGCTTCATTGGGTGGTGATCGATTGTCATGCTTCTTTGTCATGCGGTGGCCGTCTGAGACAATTTCTTCTTTGTCTTGCCGAGGCGCAAGATTTGGCGAATCAACAGTTCAGCTGCTTCCTCGATCTGTTTTCGGGTGAGGGAGGTTTGCATAGCCGGAAGAGGGTCTACATCCGATCGGTGTTGGAGATTCGGACGCATGTTGAGTGCAACGTTATCCTCCAAAGCTACGCTCTGTTCTTCTTGTTCCAAAGTTTGAGGCTGGGTTGATCGTTCGGTTCAAGATTGATCATGGAAACATGAGGCGCAGACGACAGGGTTGCAGGTAGTTGCAAACCTATGCGCTGGATCGCCAGAGCCGCGACGGCTGCTATATCTGGGTTTATCATTACCGACCGATTGTGTGTTTGAACGTAGTGCTCAAGTCGGCCCCACGGTGGCGCCAATTAGTTCTGCCGGATTGGCAGAATCGAACGCTGCTATTCGGATCCATGGATTGGTCGGTCAGAAGCGATTTCGACGTGGAAGTACCAAAAACAAAGAAGGCACGTCGAAGGTTGTGTTCCGATTAAGCCTCCGACGCCAAGTCGGTCTTTTGGTGAAGATGAGATTCTTTGTGAAAAGTTGAGAGCTAGGTTATGATTTTCGTCACTTGTTATGGTAGAATTATATCTTATATATGAAGAATAACCAGATTTAGGTTTTACGTGTTTGCATTTTGAGCCTCTTATACGTGAACAGTGAAGGAAACTTAGATCGCCGCTAATATACCGTATCGAAGATGAGTCGATCTTGAAGGATGGACCAATAAGTTCGCGGGTTATTCGAGTTCGGATCCAAAGACGATCGGCCGACCAATCTCAATCAGCTTCTTAACAAGATGACTCACTCTTTTTGTTGCAGGAATTCGAACCCTGATCCTTGTCTCAAGTTAACCTTGGCAATAATCAACTTAGCTACACGCGCGGGCTTTTACTTTCCGTTTCTAACGCTACGTGTTGTACCTGATTTATGCTCTTCTGCTCTACGTTCAATTCCCTAATCCCAACGCACCCGCGTTTTACAACTTATCGGCTTTCATATTCACGGTTAGCTTTCGCTAATTCAATATTTCATAGGATGTATGTTTATCGTATTGCTAATTTGCTGTTCATGCTCGTTCACAAATTTTAGGGTTTTCGTTTTCTTTTGCAAGACCAAATCACACGTTAAATGTTTCCCTATCCAAATTCGTTTGGGTTTTGTTCAATTTGCCAAGTTGTTCAGCGCTCGTTTTGTTAGTTTGAATTGAATGGATATCTTTACTCTGGTACCTGAAAAATTGTTGGCCTGACTACACTAATCAAGCATGCATTTGTTATAGTTTGAAAGCTTTGTAGCACTTCTGCTCTCTAGCGAAATGAAGTAAATATTTCCTCAATTCTTGACGTTTTCTATGAGGACAATGTGTTATTTAGTTTGATATTTGTTGCTAAGAATGCAGAAAGATTCGAAATTTTCACCAGGGTATGAAGCGAAAGAGAGGGAACAAGAAAGGCAAAGCTAAGGGCCGTCATGGGGATGCAAAGAATGAGGCAGCTATAAATATAGTCACACTGAATAGTGAGGATAATTCTGGGGTTGATGAGTCGGATAACATTGATGAATATGCATCTCGGATGGAAGTTGATACACCTTCTTCTACTGGGACAGACCAGCCACTGAATGTTGCAAGTATCAATCCTGATGGATCCATCGACAAGACCACTGGGAAATCCGTTGGGCGTGTGAAGGTTAAACTCAAGACTTCCAAGACTATGGAATCACAGAGTGATACTGACAAGAGTAGCCTACAAGTGGTTGTGGACAAACGAGGTGTCGCTGGTGATAAATTGGAAGATAGTGACAGTTCATTGCATGAAGCGAAGATTAGTGGTTCAGGAAATGTTTCGAAGACACCCGGCAGTATAAAGATTAAGTCGTCAAAGGGGCTGGGTGTTTTGAGTAGTGAGAAGAGCAGTACTACTGTAGTAGTACCGGATGACAGTTTGCCACCAAAAGAAATCAAAGCATATCAGCGTTCTCGATACAATAAGGAAGAATTAAATGCTGCATTGACGGTATGCTGAAAGTAGAGCTAGATTGCTTATGGCTACTTCACATATGTAGTTTTTAAGTCTGTTTCTGCAGATGTAAGCGTAGTATGTAAGTTGATTCAGTTTATCCGCTGTAGGTGATTAAGAAGGTGATGAAAATGGATGCAGCTGAACCCTTCAATGTGCCTGTGAATCCAGAAGCCTTGGGAATACCTGTGAGTGCATAGCTGGTGAAATTCACTAGTCGTATGGTTCTGATGCCACCAAGTACTTGGAATTATATTATTATCCTCCTTGAACGCTGCTTTTATATCTCTTCGCTGTCTTTCCCTTTTGTATTCTTTATCATAATAGCTGCCCTTTACATTTACTTTGACACTGAAGAAAAATATAATGACTTTCTAATATAAAGAAGTGTATGGAGGTGTCAAGTGGGCATTTTCTGTGCAGTTATATAAATTAAGATTGAGCTCGATATGTGAATCACTGTTTTTCACAGACAAGAAGTATATTCATCTGTTTAGCTTGCAGTCCGTTATGCCTCCTTAATGTTTAAGATGGAAGCTCAAGTTTATATGATCACCTTGCTGTGGTGAAATTTAAAATGCCAAACTGCTAACCATTTTTCATGGGATCAAATTTGTCTTTAGCGGGGAGGGGTTTGAAAGTTGTAGGATATGGATTCAAAGAGTTGCAGAGTGATTTTAAAGTTTTACAGTTTTACGGATGTGGCTATTTACCATTACTAATGAGATTCTCTTTCACTAACTCTTGCTTTCAACATTTTTTGTTTTGGGTGGGGATTGTTGGAGCAGGATTATTTTGAGGTCATAGACACACCAATGGACTTCGGAACGATATGTAGCAATCTTGAAAAAGGTCACAAGTATAAAAATTCAGAGGATGTTTACAAGGATGTCCAATATATATGGGACAACTGTTATAAATATAACAGCAAAGGGGATTATATCTTGGATCTCATGAGACGGGTGAAGAAGAATTTCATGAAGTACTGGACAGCAGCTAGGTTATACACTGAACAAGGTATAGAAATAACGGTGAGAATTTTATGATTGTTGGGAATTTTAGCTCCTATCCAGTATCTACACAAATTTGCTTTTAAATTTTCCTTTGCTATGATGCCCCTTATTCATACATTTTAAACTTTTAGTTTTTAACTCGAGATGTTTAGGGATAACATGGTTTATCATTTCTTCAACTTGCTAATTGATTAAACTTTTTAGCAATACTTACCTTTTAACCTAGATTTATGATTCAGTTTCTTCTTATTTTTGATTGTCTTGAAATATCTTTAGTTATTTGTATTTAAAGATACAGGTTGACTTTTCGTTTGTCACTTTACACTCCTTCCATTTCGCTTTTGATAGGTGCTGAAGGAGTACAAAGTGAGGACGTTGCAGTCTCTAGTCAGGGAAATGCTAGAAGTGGGCAGCCGAAGCAGAAGACAAAAAAGCGTCATGGGTATGTTCTGGTAGTCTCTCTTTTTTTCTTCTATTCATTCACATGATATATATCATGCATTGCTCACGGCTATCACGCTAAGGTTGTGTTTTATTTCCGCCCAGTCACTTTAGCATGCATGTACATAAATGAGGATAGAGCTTATCATTTTTTCATATGAAACATGCTTAATGCAATTCACTATTTATTAATCTTTTTGCAGACGACGACATAAAGGTGATTGTTTATGTGCAATATGTGTTCTTAAGCGACGTAGAAGGGAACGGGAGGAGAATGCTAGGCTTTTTAAGAGCCAAAGTGGAGTGGCTGAGAAAAAACTTGCTCAACAGCTCAAGCAAGAGGTGAGTCTATGTTTTGGACTAACTATTACCATTGAACTTTTAATTCCTCATCATTGTAATAGCTCAGCTCTAGCTGTCAAGGATCCAAATAAACTTTGAGCGGTTAAGAGAGCTATTGTTGCATTGCCCTTCTCTTTTCTTTCACCATTTCGGGAACTATCACATTTTGAGTCCCTAACTCTTTCTTGTCTTCTCATCTTCTGTCATATATGTCTACCTTCTTATTGCAACTTGGTTGCAGCATGCACCTGGCTAGTTGCTATTTCTCTTGAACATATATTATGGGCATAATGGTTAGCAAGAAACATGAAATTTGTTTCTTGTGCTGTTCAATCAGCTAAGTCTTTTAACCAGACAGTGAGGCATATGGTTTCAGTGTAGAAATAATTTCTCATCATTTACATGGCAATTGGTATACCTTGCTTTTTACTCTTATTCTTGTTTATTTCTTGTATGTTGAAGGATTCTTCACTTAGGGAAAGCCCTCATGCTGATGATTCATCATCAAATATGGGTGAATCAGTAGATCCAGATGCAGATGGTGATGCTGATGCTGATGCTGATGCTGATACTGAGGTAAAAGGAACAGAACTGGAGGTAAAGGATACCAAGGAGCAGGATAGCCTGACGGAAAAGCATGAAGAGGATGTGAGAGAGGATGAAGATGAGGGGGAAGAAGAGGAGGACGATGACGAAGATGAAGAAAGAAATGGGGTAGAGATTCAAAGGAAAGAGAAGGATGAAATGCCTGAGCAATTACATTTTGGTCATAGATTAGAAGAGCTTAATCAACAATCATTGACGGAGACAGCTGATAATACGGGTTCAAATATGCAAATGCAAACATTAGAAGGGCATGCAGTAGATGAAGACATTGTGATAGTGCAAGAACATGAGCTCAAGGTATCAAGTTTACCAATTTCTATGTTGCATATTTATTTGTGTATTATTGAATGTATAAAAATAATGAGTAATTTAGATTCAGGATTTCTTATGAAAAAAAGGAATGATGACAAGAAAGGCATGTATTTTGATAAGAAAGGGCCTTGACTGAGATTAAAAATAACAGTGGCAATGAGATAAACATAGCTAGAAAACTAGAGGAGCATCTGTATGTTTTACTGTTGTCAGAAAACTGGAGGAGCATCTGTATGTTTTACTTCATGACACTGGGATAAAGAATTTTTGCTGTTGATTTATTTGACTCTATTTTCCGTTCATACCTTCACTCCTAGTGATATTAATGTTAACCAAATTGGTCTGTCGGCATTATTTCTTTCAACTCTAGTTTCCATTCATACATTCAATAGTGAATTGACATTCTTCTAAACCAAATTGGTCGATAGTTATCATTTGACCGATATGGTAACCATTTTTCAACCTGTTATACAAATTTACAGAACTGTATATGCTAGTCAATGTTAATGTAAATTCCAACACTTGTCATTTTATAGATGTCAAATTTTGTGCTCTGTTGTACGATCCTGACATTGAATACTAGGTCCTGCTATTGTAGAGTCAATTCCTGGTCAATAAATGCATTATATTTCAGGTTGGTAATATGGCAGATTTGCATGCAAATTTAAAACATTATTGTGAGGAGGCTGATATCATATTCTTTCTCCATAAATTATCCCCAGCTGCAAGATTTCTTAATGTTTAAATTTGTCTTTACTATTAAGTATTAATTTGTTCTTAAATATATTTTTGTCTTGAATGACTTTCATAATTGGAACTCCTATCGAAAGGTTGTTATGTATTTGATCATATTAAGTTTTTATTGCCGAATGGAATACTCAAAACTTCGAAGAGACACAATACCTCTATATCTTCATTCACCATGTATACTATAAGTACAATGCATTTGTTTTGATTGATCATGGTGTAGTTTACATGGTGATGCACATTCTTCTTCTGGATTGTTGTTACCTTCAAACAGCTTCATCGTTTTGAGTAAATTTGCTGACATTCTGTTTTGTATAGTTTCAGAAGTTAGAAGAAAGGAGAAATAGGGCACATATGCTTGAAAAATTCCATGTTGCAAATCCCATGCTTCTTGGCCTGTGTAATGCTCTGTTCCCAGAGAAACGTGGGTCTGTGTGGAATGGGTCTCACTCACTTTTTCAGCATCAGAGTTCTGGTAATGGAAGCTCCATCCATGCTGCAGTTGAAATGTTGATGAAATAGGCCTCTGTTTAAATTTCTTTGTGCGCGTGTATTTGGCTTCCGTCATCAAACTAACTGGGAGCTCCTTTACAGTTTAGATTGAGAAAGGGTTGAATGAGTTAGTTGTTTTCTTTTGTCTTTATTTTGAAAATGAAAATGTATTGAATAAAACACCTAGAAGGTGGCAGATTACATTCAAGCCAAAGATGACCATGTCTCGAGCTCTATTAATTGCACTTCAAGGGAATATCCATCTGTTTGCTTAACCACTGAATCCAAAACCCCAGATAATATTACTGGGCAGCTAAGGTATGGATGCCACTGCTTGCTCGTATATGCATTTGAGGCTATAAGTAACCATGCCTCAGTTTCCTGGCAAGTGCAACATAGCTGACCCTCCATTAGCGTGGCAAGATGTAGCTGATCGGACTCCTCAATGAGACATACCAATGAAGCTACTAAACTGTTTTGCGATGGCTCATGTTGGCTTGTATTTGCAGTAGACAAGTGCTCATATGGAACTAGTTAGTTAGGAAGAAGGAATGGTAATCCTTACTGATTGAGCTCATTTTGATGTAAAGAGTTGTCCCTTTGTACACATTGGCTTGCCTTTTAAGGCTTAATTCAATTCATATTTTTCCCAAAAATAAAAATCTTATCATTGGTCCTCTTTACTCCATAATATGATGAATGAGTTCTTTAACAACTGAGATATCTACACCATTTTGTTGCCACGAATACTCTAAACACCAAAGTTTGAATCCATTGATCTCTTATGCACACTATGTAGATCTTATATTTATCTTAAATCTTCGCTAATGTCAATGACTTTTTTATAAATCCTAATATTTTAGAAACCTATCCGCAATCTATTAACATCTTTTCTCCTCCTGGCACTAAAATTCATTGAAGGACTAACCCTACTGCTACCATAAGAAGTCAATGCAGTAATCTTACGCTAACACCTAACACAATTTATACAAGACAAGTACAACAAGATCTTAAATGATGCTAAGACTACTCTAAAAAAGTAACAAAGATTGGAGCTTGAAAAAATAAGGTCAGCTAAAAAGCATAATTAGCAGTAAACCACAAAAAGGAATTACTAAAGTAGTTAAAATAGAAAACAAATAAGCTTTAGAATTGATTCGAACTAAATAAATACGACAGATATTGATATTTTATTATAATTATTAATTTAAATTTTGTGTTAACATATTAGTGACGCTTGATTAATTTACATATAATATTTATACTGAATATATTTCATCGGTATTTTTAAACCAAAACTGAAAGGAATGATTTTTTAAAACTGAAAATTATAAAGCATGTCTTTGAAAATTTAAAAATTAAGGAGTTTTCTAAAAGTTCTTGAATTACTGGAGAATTTATTTCTTGTACCCTTTAAAAATATAATTCACCATGTTTTAAAATTTCTATTAATACAGTAATTTTATTAATAATATATCGGTATACTAACAATCTATAACTTTTAATTCTTTTATCTTCTTTCTTCACATATCTTTATATTTTTACTCTCTTCCTGTATCCTGCCTCCTTTTCAAAACTTTGTTTTGCAGATCAACTCGAAGCGAAGACGGCGTTGGTAAGCTGATGGTTGGGCCTTAAACAGAACCATGGATTTAAAATTTTAATATTAACAAACCTAACAAAACAAATAAAGAAACGTTAAAAGGAAAACCAGTGAAGTGCAGCTAAAAGTGGAACTCGGTAATCGAAAATGACTCCCAACTCCATTTTTGAATTGATAATTAAGGCATAAGGTTAACTTTTGTATTGAACAATAGAATGAAATGAGCTAATAGATAATGCTGAAGTGTCCGAGGAGGTCAGAAATTCCCATAGAAACAGACATGAAGCTTGACATTATTAAATATTGGGTTGTTATGAACAAGTTGTAGTGCATGAGATGAGTCAGGGAAATACAAGATTAAGTTCACGGGCAGGCCAATAAATGCCCTCCCTTGGGCAAGGGAGAGGTGCTGGTTGGGCTATGTAAGTAGGTTGGTGTTGTCCAGGCATCACTACTGAAAAATCTGATGCATATGTTGTTGCCACCTGACAAGTGACGGCCCACGACAGAGATGAGAACATGAGTAACGTATGTACTAGACAGAACTAGTTGGTACTTACTGTTTGTGGGTTTCCAAGCTTGTTGAGTAGTCCTGATTCTGTAGCAGGGCCGTTGGAAACCTGCTGAGGAGAAGAAAATGAAGGGTTTGGTCTAAACAGATGCTCAAAGATGGCCATGATCAGAAACATTGATATTAGTACAGCAGTTGCCACAAAACCGAAAGATATTGCACTCATTGATGTCCCCAAGTTTCCCCATGGAGCTTCCCGCTCAACAAATCCTGATTGAGATGGGGTAGGGTCTGAACCTGAGTATATATTCCATGGTTTCGATCTCTCCGATCCCAAATCGCTCATAGTACTTAAATTTGCTTTCTTCAGCTTCTTGTGCCAGGTGAACTGTAAGTTTTTTGTTCTTCTCAGCACTGGTCGAATATGTGATTGCCAGTTAAGTAGATATTTCCTTCGCTTTTATCGTCTGTCATTGACCCTGAAAAGGTTTAATATCAGAAATTCCATCAACATCTCAATTTATGATCCAAATTCACACATTTTTGTAGTCATAAAAGCCATAACGAAGCTGAGTTACACCGCCTAACTTTTAAGCGTAGAATGAATTCAATTCTAAAATAGCAGAAACAACTCTAGTTTAGTAATTGGCGACCTTTGATCAACATCATACTTAAGCAACTGCCATTTTCATCCTGTATGCCGGAAATTTCTGGCACACGATGAAAATTCAAGAAAAAGTTATTGAAGCAATTACAAACTCAAAGACAGAGTCCAAAAGAGATGAATAGTAATATTAGCTATGCATCTAACTTAGAATCTCCAAGGAAAATGGGCAATATGGTGTTTAATAATAATCACAAGTCTGCTGAATTCAAGCACCTGAACTCATATGTAATCTGTAATCCCATCCTGTAAAAGGTTGAACTCAAACATTGTTGTGCGACCCATTCGCAGAAGCATAAGAGAGATTGGCAATTGTCATTATAGGAAATTCAAAATTCTATCATGTAGTTATCCAGTCACTTGTACGCACAGAGTGGTTAGAGGAAAAATTAGATTTTAAGGGTTGAGTAACTTTAGCGTTTAGTAAAATGAAATCCAGAATCTTTGGTTTTCACGACACCGGTCTCTTACGAGACAAGGAAAGGAAAATTGCAGACGTACATCAGGTTCATAAAGACATGTATAAACCATTTAGACAAGGAAAGGCCAGTTTATGTGCGCAGCTGTTATAACAATGGTGATAAAATGAGCCTGAGTAGTTTAGATAATGAATTAATGTTAGTCTTGATTCTAGCTAGATTTTGAGGGAAAAAGCTAAAACACTGAAAACAATATTCCAATTTCAGAAGGTCAATAGATAAACGACACTTACAGAGACACACAAGAGCGTGGAATGGAGATGCAAACTTCTGAGAACTTATACATTCAGCACAAGTATACAAAGTTAGAAAAAACTAACCTTCTGAAGAGGAAGAGTTGGAAAAGATTTGGTTTTGGTCTTCAGAAGCTGAAACACATATTATCTGAGTTTTGAGATCCTATAGCTTAGGGTGCCATGGAAAAACAAGACACCCACACTTCTCAATGAATATTTTAAACCGTTTGGCAGAGGCTAGGTAGCTTTATTCCTCTTACAAAATGTAGAGACAAAGTTATATGATAATCCCAGCACAGCAGTATAATTTCTCCTTTTTTCATGTCTTGATGTTCATGATATTGATGCATAACTTATTGAATACTATACCTTGTCTCAAGAAGCACACTTGAGGAAATCAAAAGAACGGGGCCTTCCTGTCTAGACAGCTGAAAACAAGAGTGGCCAATTGGTTGCTTTAAAAAGTGGTGACCTTTCATGTGCTGAATTATATTGAGATTGCACAATTTCTTAATCTTAATAACCCTCATTAACAACATAAACAAATTTAACATATTTGGTTTTCGACGAGGCTAGCTCGCCAGAATTGATGGTTTGCTAATTGCCCTCTTACTTATGATGAACTAAGAAATAATTAGATGCACCGAGTCACAAAGCATTGATCAATTTTTCACATGGAAGATGATTATAACTATCATCAAGATTCAAGAATAAGAGAGGAAGGAAAGGAAAGAACACACGGGTTAGGCGCCAAAAAGTTTATTACTTAGTGTAGATTCAGATGTATTACCTTCCAGATTAAAGGTTAAAGCTCTTGTTTTGATGGCATTAATGCCTAACCCAACATAAGTATTTAGATGTAATTATGGAAAAGGTGGCAGTATCTTCACATAATCTCCATCTATCTTTCGGAAACCAAAACAAAAAAAAAGTGAAGCTAAAGAAAGCAAAAGCTGCTTCAAATGCACAATTAAAATGACCAAAAGGCTGCTACAAGCTATATATAAGCATAGGCTAATTTACAAATGGCGTTGGTATCGCATAGGCATGTGAACAAAGAGCATAAAAATAATAGAGGACAAAAGAGAAGATTGGTGTAAATAAATTGAAAACAAACGTCTGATACCTTACAGCTATGCAGAACCTAATTGCTATGATTCATGAGAAGGAAGGTGTATTTGCATTAAAAATTAATATCAGAAAAAAAGGAAGAAGAAGAATGGAAATAGAGAAAAGTTGTGTGATGGAGGCCACTTTTAATTCTTAGGCTCGGATCATCTGTGCTTATCTTATTTCATGAACATCTATCCATTTAACGAAATCAGAGAAGGTCTATTCCTCTACTTGTCACATTTCTTTGCAAAATATCCATAAATTTTGTCAAAGTATTTATTTTTAATGCCAACCGCTGCATCATTTGCCACAGTTAACAGCTGAAACTTAAAACCTGGAACAACGTAGCCTCTTTCCCCCTCACCAAGAGAGAAATTTTAAAGTATATCTGGAGCAATGATTACAAAGTAAATTATTAAAAAGGGTAAGAGAGATAAAAGAAGAGTCTTTTTACTTGCAGGGTATTGAGTGAGACTATTTTGTCAACAAGACAATCACCATGTCTGAGAATGATATGAAAGGTTATCTGGACCTATCTTAATACAATCCTACCATATTTGACAAGCCACTTCATCCCTTTCTTGTTTCAAACAAACATAAATTAATATCCAATTTTTATATATTTCTTCTTGTATGTGTTAACTGAATAAAAATCATTCCACTTGATAATTAAGAAGTAAAATATCTTTTAAAAATCTAGGTCTTTTCCTTTTTGTTGAGAGAATGCAAAGAAACAAAAGACATAAGCTTGCATGCATAAAGGTCACCCACCCGATCGTTTTTAAAGATGGGTACTTCCCCTTTTCATGTAAGACACTTGGAAAAAGAAGGGGGTCCCATGACAAAAACAAATTTTAAAAAAACCAATTGTCTTGGTTAAAAGAAAGCATTATAAAGTCGGAATTGAAAATAGATTGGAGCATATACATCTCTCTTCCTTTCTCTTTTTTTCTCAAATCATGCTCTCCAACACAAGCAATACCTTTTGCTTCTCCCACAATTCACCCAAAAATGACATCCTTTCATAAGAAACGAGAAAAAGGCAATGTCCAACTAAATTTTGGCTTAAGTACCTGGAAACTTCTCATATATATTTTATATGTAGTTTAGATGCTAAAAATATAGAACTCCAGTGATATAATTGAATAACTTTACCGTTATTAATGATAAGAAATTAAAGAATTAGAACCTATCACTACAAGAAAAAATAGGGCTTAACAAACATTACTCACGAAATGTGTAGATTTTTCACTAGTAAGCTAATTTTGCGACGGAATTTACCAATGGAATAAGTCGTCAGAGAAACGGTCGTAAATAATAATTGTCGATAAAGCATAGACTTTCCATCGCTAATTTACCGACAGATATTTTATTTTCCACCGCTATATTCAGCGCCGGTAATTTTGTGATGTCGGTAAATTTTTGACGGAACGTTTGTTTCGGTTAGTAAGTTTAGCGACGATATATTTACCGACATATTTTATAGCTCTATTGAATTCGCGACTAACTATACTGACGGAACTTAATTCTTCGTCTGTAAATTGATAACATTTTACTGATGGATTTAAGTTTTTCATTGGTAAATTACTGATACTGTATTTTGAATTTTTCCTTGCATTTAATTTTATTTGATAATCTTATGATTGATGTATAATTTATACTGTTATCAATTGATAATATTTTGATTTGTTTCTACATTTAATTTGTTAAAATAGAAAGTTGATTGATTATATAAAGTAAAAATTATCTTAATTGATAATAAAAAATTATTTTGTACAACAATAAGAATTTAACAACTATTCATTTGGTGAATGTGGATGCTTTGAATATTGCGATGAGGTGCTACCTTCTCCCTTTCATTACGAAGTTAGGCTATGTACTCCATCGACTGTTGCAATTGAGTTGCTAATTCCTATACTGTGCTCTGAAGTTCATGGACTTCATTGGTTGCAAATTGCCTACTAGATACTACTATACTAGATGTAGAGGATTGCGAATAATATGTGCTCGTAAATGAACCTAAGTCAAATATCCTTTCACGACGGTCCTTATCACCCACTGTATAAAGATTGGTTTGACTCTCATCAACATTTTCAAACAACTGAGACTATCGTTGAATGCTTTCTTGTATTTAGTCATATTAGAAGGTAATGTTTATGTTAATAAGTGATAATTGTTAAGCATTAATATTAAAGCATAAATTTCACATACATTTAGTTCTCTAAATCGGTTGTTGACGAAGGTCACACCATCATGTTTCTTAGTATGAGTGTGTTAAAAAAGCTAACGGGGTGTAAGCTGCATGCCTATAGACTTTTTCTTATAAGAATAAAATGTTATAAGTGAACTACAATTTACAAAAATTTCGACAGAATTTTCATTATTTTTATAATATTTACCCTCTATTGAACAAATAAACTAACTTAACAATATAGTCATATGACACCAGACATGTATAACATTATCATTCTCCATAATACACATATTTTATTCCAAAATTCACACATCAAATTAAATTAAAATACATAAAAGTAAAAAAAGAATCAGAATATAAGTGTAAAGTGTAGATACTTACAAGTCTCTCTGCATGCTCCTAGTGGGTAATAAATCCTCCAATATGTGTTGGATCGCGTACAATCTGAGTATTCACAATACACTGCGGAAAAGACCATACAACAACATGAAGTATAATCGAAAATACTTAGGATGTACGAAAATACCTTTATGCAGTGGGTGGGTTGATTCTTTTCGGATTCCAAGACACTGTAATGTACGAATGCCCTCTACCGGTATCCACACGAGTATGCAGAATCCGGGCTGCGGCTGTGGTGTGCCAGCACATCCTGAAACACTTTTCGAACGCCGCACATTTTTCCTCTCGGATGGTGGCTAGGGTTTCGTGTTACAATAGTCTCTCTATCTAATGAGACCTAAGTTTCTCTATTTATAGAGAAACCCTAATCCCATTGAAGCCCAATAAGTTTCGGCCTATTATATCTCATATAATAAAAACCCGACAACTTAATTCAATCTAACCCAATAAATATATTCATATATATTTATTCAATGCCTAATAAGTTAGGCCCAAGAGAATAAGCCCAAATCACATCACTCTTTGTGGCTCATTTGACGTTGGCAATGGGCCTGATCACACTTCAAGGCCCATAAGTCATAAGCGGCCTCTAGCAAGACATTATGACTACCCAAATCAAATGAGGATAGATAATCCGATTTAACCTGTAACCATGGTTATAAGCTCGGTCCTTTTGTAACACGATATCAAGATTAATCACAAGGCATGATACATGTCAACATTTGATTAATCATAGTTTCTTGATCCCCAAGTTGACTGATTATAACAAATGAAATTGATGACTCTTCACCAATTCATTTGAGCATGGCCATGTATTTCTTCAGTCACACTTGTCAAGAGGCCCAAATGATATCTCTCTCATTTAAGAGAGGTACAAATCCCATCTACGTCATTCACGTCCCTCCGCATAATTCATTTGATGTCCAACATAAGACTACTTGTTATTCGGTTAAGAATAACTTCGTCTAATATCAAAACACCGAATTCCTCATGTAGGAAACCTTGATGACTTCAGGTCAAAGGACTAAAGTCAAACCATATTGAGAATCACTAATGACATGAAACCATGTAGTGCTCTCTTTGTGGGTCGGTCCAATATATGTTCTCTAACATATATTTATGTTTCTGATTTGATAACTCATATCTATGATCAGTAAAACGCGATCATCAATCAGAACACATACTAGCCTTGATTCATTATTGTTCCACCAATAACGAATGACTAGGGACATTTTAGAATAGTATTTATAATGCTTATGGTTTTACTATCAAGTCACATACTTGATGACATAAGCCTAATACTATTCATGGAACGTAAATCATATTATATAAACGACATACATTTATATATAAAAGGAATACCTCATAATATATTATTAACAAGTCATAATGTTAATACATGAATCACAACTATCCATTGGCCTAGGGCACACTACTAACAGTATGTACGGTAAGACTCTCTCCTCTCGGTCCTCCACGTCTTGTGGTAAGATTACGCTCTAAAATGGACATTATCTCGGGTGATGTCCAATGTGGCCAATGACTCCATATTTGTTCAGAAATATGAGGCGGTTGTACACTAGTCTTATGTATCACACCAACAAAGTCTCGATAACGTGTACGTGCTCGTCTCTCCTGTACTTATAAATGATTGCATCAAATTCAGAATAAAAAAAATTCTTTATGAAAAAAGAAAAAACATACGATAAGTACTTATAATATACAATATTTATCTAATTAATGTATAAAAATTAATTAAAAATAAAATATATTTTTTGTACCTCAAACTCCTGATAATAAAAAGCTTTTGTCTTCTGAGAGATATTATTTCATATATAACCTTCAAGATCAATCTTCTTCTTAAATTTAGATGTCATGTTTCTTAAGCACGGTCCAGACAGAATCAACTTAATATAAAAAAAATTAATTTTATATCATTTTTAAATTTAAACCTATAACTTAATTATAAACATATGGTGTTTCATATATTTTTACTTATATATTGTTGACAATTGTGATGTAAGTTTTTCCATCAACTCTAGCTTTAGCTAGAGGCCGTCTTCTTCATCGCATCGTTTACCACTGATATCTCTGTCGGTATAGGGGGTGGTGGATGGTGTACCAATAGGTACAGAAGGTAATGTCTCATCTATAAGTGTAGTAGTTAGAGGTACATCATCTGATTTGGTTATAGACTTATAGTTGCAGAATGTGATGCTTCACCTGGACAGTAACTGGCTCCAAATCGTGATTTGAACCTTAGTCGCGTTATATCTTATTTTCTCTTTGGTGACATATTTTAAATTGATATTTATATTTTGTTGAATATTTTAGAAATATAACAATTTCAATTCAATATATAACAATATATTGTTGATTTAATAATTGATTTATTGAATATAATATTATATTATAAACACAAATTAATCTTTAATAGCATATAACATTGCAAACGACCAACCAATCTGACTTATCTCGTTATAAGTCATAATACACCTGGATCGCTTGCATCGTCAACACGAAAGATTCAATTTTTCTAAATCTTCTTCGTTGGTTAATTTCAACTAAATTATATCGGCTATGCACTTTTGTACCAATATTAGGAGTTGGATTAAACCAGTCACACTTAAATATCACAATCTGCTTTATTGGAAATGCAGGGTATTCAATTTCAAATATCTCAATAATTTTACTATAGTAATCCATCAATTCTCTCTATATGCAAACTCCACTATTTACTATTGTCATGCTATGACCATGATACTCTGTATGATATTTGTATCCATGAATGAAATACATCAAATACGATTTAACCGTTTGAAAAGGTTTTTTCGTAAGATCACATATGAACTTGTTCTCTATTGGATCTTCTAAGGCCTACGCAAAAGAAGTTATCATATTAAAAATTATAATGTCATTTGAACACTTTAATCTTCTAATTCAATCATTTCAATAATTGTAAGTGAAAACTTACATATTTCTCGAACTATCGAGAAAAGTGTCTTTCAACTTTTTTATTGACATCATCATGTGTTTTGTCAGGAATTAGATCGCGTAATCATTCCTCATATAATCTAAAAACATTATTATAAATTTCAGTTATGAATAACATTAAATTTCAAAACATAAATAATCAATTTTAATATCAACTTCAACTTACTGCACAAAAGGTTGAACCTTTTGACAGTTTAATAAAATGTAACCATGAGAAACCTTTATTTTTTCCTTTGTTAATATTCTTCTTTTTGAACGTCTATTTGTTTATATAGGATATATGAAAATAGATAAGTTACCATCATCATTACCCGTTCCTCCCCCATTGTCATTGTGAGGAACTTTTCTTTCACTTGTGTGAACATGCGACTCAAAATAATGTGAACAAAATATACTTACTTGCTCTACTAAATAAGCATTACATATCAAACCTTCAACTCTAGCCTTGTTTTTGACATTTTTCTTCATGTGATGCAAATATCTACATTAGCAAATAGGATTATTACAATTATGTTATCAAAACATGTTATTACTTTAATTTAAATATTTGATATAATTACCTCTCAAATGGATACATCCATCGATATTGAATTGGACCAGCATGTTTAGCCTCGTGTGATAAATGCCTAAGTAGATGCTCCATACAATCAAAGAAGCTTGGAGGAAAAATCTCTTCTAATTTACAAAAAATGAATGGAATTTACCTTTCTAGTTTTTCCATTTTAGTCAACTTTATTTCAGATGATGTTAAGCTTTTAAAAAACAAACTTAATTCTATTATAACATCCTAAACCTTATTCGATAGCAACACTCGAAATGCAATTAGAATTAGCCTTTGCATAAACACATGACAATCATGACTTTTCATCCCAAATAACTTGTACTTCCTTATGTTCACACACCTTGCCAAGTTTGAAACAAAACCATTGGAAAACTTTAGACTTTTCAACCATTCACACAAAATTTTCTTTTGTTTTTTGTCCAAAGTGTAACATGATTTTGAATATTTATCATTGCAAAGATCTTTATCTAATTCATTCATTCTAAAAAAGGTTTTAGGTCAGCTTGTGATTTTGCATTTTCCTTTGTCTGCCCTTCAATGTTCATTATGGTATTGAACAAATTGTCAAAAATATTTTTTTCAATATGCATCATATTCTAGATTATGACGTATTAAATTTGTTTTTCAATATGAAAAATCTCAAAAGATGTTTCGTTTTCTCCAACCAAAGTTTTTACTAATGCTTGTATTAATATCATCAGCTTTAAATGCTGTAACTTTCAACAACCTTAATTCATCAATCTCTGCAATATCTCTTCACTAGCTTTGTGAGAGGGAAGAGATGTTTGTACCATCCTATTCTTAATAAAATTTTGTTTATTGCGTCTAAATGGATGATCTGGAGGAAGAAATTTTCCGTGGTTGTCAAACCAAGATGTTTTGCCTATGTTTGGAAGATAAAACGCATCATAATCATTGTCACAATAAGGACAAGCCAATTTTCCTGATGTGCTCTATTTAGACAACATAGCATATGCCAGAAAATCACTAATATTCCACATTAAAGCTGATCTCAACATAAAATTTTGTTTTAGAGCCACATCATATGTCTCCATGCCATATTCTTAAAGATGCTATAATTTAGATATCAATGGTTGTAAGAATACATTAATTTTATGCTTTGGATTTGTAGGCCCTAGCCTAATCACTGTCAAGAACATCTATGCCTTATTCATATACATCCATGGAAGCAAATTATGAGGAGTAATTATGATTGGCTATGATGAATCTTATTGGTCGAATTGACCAAAAGGTTGGAATCCATTTGTCCACAATCCCAACTTAACATTTTGAATTTCAGTTGTAAACTCATAATGGGTGTTATTGAAAATATTTCCATGCCAGTGCATCTGATGGATGACTAATTATTCTATCTTCCTGTTTATGTTCATTATACCATCTCATGTGAGATGCAGTAATATCAGAAGCAAATATTCTTTGAAGTCTCAGAGTTAGCGGGAAATAATACATCTGCATCCATGGTACTAATTTTTGTTTCATATAACGCTTTTTAGGCTTGAATCTAGATTGACCACAAAATTTGCATTCTTGTAATTCCACATCATCTACCTAATACAACACACATCCTAATTTGCTACAATCAATTTTTTCAACAAGCAAACCAAGTCCCATAATAAGTTTCTTCATATTGTAAAAACTATTAACCATTTTATGATCAGGAGGCAATGATTTATTATACCATCCAATAATTTTATCAAAACTACAATAAAAAATATGTCCTTCAGACTTTATATTCAATATTCGAGCAACTGAAGACAATTAGGTCATTATCTCACAATTTGACCATAATTCTTAGTTAGCTGAATGTAGTAAGTCAAAAAATTATTTTGCATGTGGGTTTGGTTCTTCTTCAAGACTTTCTATATTTTCCTGAAAGGTATAACCGATTGCATTATAAACCATTTGCGTGTAATGATTTTCAATTACACCTACATTATTTGTTCTAAATCCAATCCCCCCTTTAAACTCATCGAAATTTATTGATGAGTTTACTTCATTACCTCTTGAGTCAATGGTTCCCTATGTCGTGTCCACTTAAAATAATTTAGAACAAATCCTTTTCTCATCAAATGGCCATTCACTTCATCAATAGGAAGGAAATGAATATGTTTACACTTTTTACATAGACATTTGATCTTTAGGCCATCCATATATGTAAGTTAAGAACATGTATAATGAATAAAAGCTTCAACTTCCTCAAAAAAATCAGGATTAGTGAAACCATCACATGTTAATTGTCTATACATCCAAGATCTATCAACATTACTCATTTCTAAACTTTAATTTAAAAAAGTGATTTCATAGTTAGTATCCTTCATGTCCCTTAAGTTTATAGAATATCTAAACTTTACACAACATCCCTTAAGTATTAATCAATCGAATTAATGACCTACAATTGATGTCAATACTATGGTACGTGGCATTGTTTACACTTATGAATTAAGAAAGCAAGTTCTTGCTGTGACTCCTAAGCTCATGAAATTTTACGCTGATAAGCCTTACAGAAGCTATGTCACGGGTTTCGAGCATATATACCGTCCTAGGGGTTTATTATGCAAAGAACTGTCTTGTCTATTAAACCTATGAATTTCTTGTGTTAATATGAAGTTTGAATTAATCACATTAAAGTTGAAGTATTTATGTTTGAATTAATCACCTACAATTAATTTCAATACTTTGGTATGTGTCATTGTTTACATTTGTGAATCAAGAAAGTCAGTTCTCGTTGTGACTCCTAGGCTTATGGAATTTTTCACCGATAAGCCTCACGGGAGCTGCATCACGAGTTTCCAGCCTATATACCGTCCTAGGAGTTTATTATGCAAAGAACTGTCTTGTCTATTAAACCTATGAATTTCTTATGTTAATACTGAGTTTGAATTAATCACATTGAAGTTGAAGTATTTATGTTTGAATTCATCTACAATTGATTTCAATACTATGGTACGTGGCATTGTTTACACCTATGAATCAAGAAAACAAGTTCTTCCTATAACTCGTAGACTCGTGAATTTTTTTACCAATAAGCCTTATGGGAGTTGCATCACAGGTTTCTAGCCTATATACCATCCTAGGGGTTTATTATGGAAAGAACTGTCTTGTCTATTAAACTTATGAATTTCTTGTGTTGATACTAAGTATGAATTAATCACATTGAAGTTCAAGTATTTATGTTTGAATTAATCACCTACATTTGATTTCAATAATATGGTACGTGGCATTGTTTATACCTGTGAATCAAGAAAGCAAGTTCTCGCTGTGACTCCTAATCTCATGGAATTTTTCACCGATAAGCCTAACGGGAGCTACATCACGGGTTTCTAGCCTATATACCTTCCTAGGGGTTTATTTTGCAAAGAATTGTCTTTTCTATTAAACCTATGAATTTCTTATGTTAATAGTAAGTTTTAATTAATCACATTAAAGTTGAAGTATTTATGTTTGAATTAATCACCTACAATTGATTTCAATACTATGGTGTGTGGCATTGTTTACACTTGTGAATCAAGAAAGCAAGTTCTTGCTGTGACTCCTAGGCTTATGGAAATTTTCATCAATAAGCCTCACGGGAGTTGCATCACGAGTTTCCAGCTTATATACCGTCCTAGGAACATAGTTATGCCTAAAATCATCCATAAGATCTTAAACTCATTCCATATACAGTAAATACTTAAACTATTAAAGAAGAACATAAAAACTCTTCAATAATTATAAGAATATTCTAAATAACAACATAAAATCAGGACCTCCTTTGCATTCACACAAAACCAAATGCATCATAATCATATTATTAACGCAATACATATGGTACACATTAGTATAATATACTTGTTTAATAGTTTTGTTATATTTTAATATATTAAAGTAAGCAAATCATAAAATAATATTTTTATTTTGAAGTAGAAATATGTGGACTTTTAATGGGAGTAATGTTAAAAATATTGCTAGACCAAACCAAACCGAATTGCTTAGTTTAAACTATCGTAAAACCATACAGAATGTTATAAAATATTCTAATTATAATTTTCATTTTGATAATCAACAAGACTATTGTTAAGAGAATTTGACTTAAAACAATATAAAAGAAGGTAAATTATTCAAACATAAAAGCGTGTGAATTTCTCTATTATTTATATATCAAAATTTTAAATATATATAATTAAAAGTATTATCAATTATAATAATCAAAATTAACCCAAATAATTTAAATACTCTTTAAACCTTTATAAAACTAGTCTTTCATCAACAATTAATCAATTATGTAATAACAAATTAAAATACACAATTTAAGTTATCAAAGGTATGGCAAATTGTCTTACATGTTCATCTTACCAATCTTACCTTTCTTTTTAAATCTCTCCCTAAATATGTAAAATTTGTCATAAACCTAGGTAATTATTTAGATGAGCATGATTAGGTGCCTAACACTTTCATTATTTTGCAATCAATCCCCAAACTTTCATTCTTAGATTAGGACTTTATAGTTCCTTTTCTTTTAGAACAAGAACAAACTATATCCAATGAAATGGAGGATGACACACCAAAAAATGATTGAATACTAAAATTTGAGGCTATAAAGTAGGTTATATTGGTGTATTTTTCTATTACATTCGTAAAATAGTATTAATAGATATACAGGCAAAAACTTAATACATTTTTTTAATATTCTAACCTCATCTCCAACTTAGTTTGTAAGAGGTAAAGTATTGCCTTTCTTTTTATAGCTTCTCCTATCATGTCTGTTAAGTCAAACCAGACTTCACGTATTAAATAATTTTGATAATAAACAAAGATAAATATACAAATGAAAAGTAGATGGATGCATAAGAAGAAAAAAGCGAGCGGAAGAAAAATGACGGAAGAATAATGACGGAAGAAAAGCGAAGGAAGGAAGCGAAGGAAGAATAATGAGGCGGAAGAATAATAGACGGAAGAAAAATGAAGGAAGGAAAAGCGAAGGAAGAATAATGAGCGGAAGAATAATGACGGAAGAAAAGCGAAGGAAAAAAGGAAGGAAGAAAAGCGAGGCGGAAGAAAAACAGAAGGAAGGAAAAGCAGAAGGAAGAATAACAGACGGAAGAATAACAGACGGAAGAAAAACAGAAGGAAGGAAAAGCAGAAGGAAGAATAACAGACGGAAGAATAACAGACGGAAGAAAAACAGAAGGAAAAAAGCAGAAGGAAGAAAAAGCAGACGGAAGAAAAACAGAAGGAAGGAAAAACAGACGGAAGAATATCAGACGGAACAAAAATCAGACGGAAGCTTTACTAAGAGAAAAGCAGACGATACAAAAATCAGACGGAAGCTTTATGAAGAGAAAAGCAGACGATACAAAAATCAGACGGAAGCTTTACGAAGAGAAAAGCAGACGATACAAGAATCAGACAAAAGAAAGAAACATCAGTTTAAGACAGTTACGGAGTTAAACTGAATAACCGTTTCTTTAAAGATTCAAGAAGCAGATATTCAAGAAACAGTTGAAGACCCGATTATAAATAAGAGTCGAGATTGAAGTAAAAACGACTTTTGAGAAAAGTGAATGAAACTCTGAGTATTCAAACATCTGACTATCTGAGAAAAATTGTGAACTATTTTTCGAGTGTACATTGTTAAGAGCAACTCTTTTGTAAAAAGCTCTTTATTAGTTTTCATTTTGAAAAGTGTTACTGTGTAGCCAAGAGGCTAAGAGTAAAGAATACTTGTTGTTAAGAGACTGAAGAGGCTCATCCAAAGAATACTTGTAAACAGTTCGGAGATAGTGAAATCTCGAAGGATATCGAGGATCGGGCGTAGCCCACAGTTTAGGGTGAACCGGGATAAATTGTCGTGTTTTCTCTCTAACTCTTACTTTACTTAAATCGTAGTTCTCATTATTATCAAAGGTTTTCAAACTAGTCAAGAATTGATTTAAGATAAGTTTTCTGAAAGAACAAGCAATTGTTATTGAAGGGATTAACGAAAAGTTTATCACAATTCAACCCCCCCTTCTTGTGTATCTTGATCATATTATTACTCAATATATTAACGTGTGATTTACTTCAATTGGTATCAGAGCAAGGTGTTCAAGAATCACTCTAATAAAGTGTGAACTAAAGAAAATGGTGGAATCACACACGTATATTGCCGAAGGAGCCTCAGTCACCAGACCTCCAGCATTCAATGGTGAAGACTACCACTATTGGAAGGATCGGATGAGATTGTTTATCGAGTCTACTCACATTGACCTTTGGGACATCATCGAGAATGGACCATACACACCTGAAGATGATGATAAAAATCCAATTCCACGAGAAAGATGGACTACCGAAGCGTAAAGCAAGATTTCAACTAAACTCCAAAGCGAAATTTTTCTTGAGTTGTGCATTGAGCAGAAGCGAGTATGACAAAGTTCATGGATGTGATACTGCCAAAGAAATGTGGGATACATTATCAATTGCACATGAAGGAACAAATCAAGTCAAGGAGTCCAAGATAAGTATTTTGGTGCATCAGTACGAGTTATTCAAGATGAAAGAAGAAGAGACCATTGATCAAATGTTTGGAAGATTCCAAACAATTGTTAATGGACTAAAAGCTCTTGGAAGAACGTACAACAGTCAAGACCATGTTCAAATATTTTGAGGAGTCGCCAAAAGATGGAGACCCAAAGTAACTCACTGCTGTACAAGAAGCCAAAGACTTAAGCGTACTAAAGCTTGATGAATTGCTTGGATCGTTGAAGATACACGAAGTAGAGCTTGATGCGGAAGATAAGCCCAAGAAAGAGAAGTCCATAGCGCTCAAAGCAAGTCAAAAGAATCACAAAATCCAGAAGAAGAAAACAAATAGGAACACATCAAAGGCTTTAAAGATTGAAGAAGCAAAGGATGATGATTCCGAAGAAGTCGAATCTCAATCAAGTAATGAAGGCGATGAGCTATCTTTCATTTCAAGAAAGATAAGAAGAATGTGGAAAAAGAAGTCCAAAGGAAATTCAACATTTAGAAGGAACAGCGACAAAGACGATGAAAAAGTCGATAAAGCATCCGTTACATGTTATGAATGCAAGAAGCCGGGACATTACAAGTCCGAGTGTCCAATGTTGAAAAGACAACCCAAAAGGAGTAGGGATAACAAGAAAAGCATGATGGCAACGTGGGAAGATCTGGACTCATCAGAATCAGATACAAGTTCAGAAGCGTCAGAACATGCTAACATATGTCTGGTAGCTGAAGAAGAAAGTGATGAGGAGGTAACTTCTAGCTATAATGATATACAAGATGCATACTCAGAATTATTAGAGGATTCTCATGCTATTCTGAAACAGTACAAGCTGTTGAAGAAGAAATATGTAGAAAACCTCAAACATACTCATGAGATAGAGAGTGAGAATATAAGTTTGAGAAAGCAAGTTGAGGAATTGAATAACAACAAAGTTGTAGATAGATCCAAGAGATTAATCAATTAAAAGCGAGAATTAATAATCTCTCAATTGATCTAGCTAAATTTACAGATAGTACAAAAAGATGAATGAAATGATAGGAAAATACAGACATCCGAGGGATAAAACTGGATTAGGGTTTACTAAAAATAAGCCCCAGAATTACGTAAAATCAATTGCTCAAAAAGATAAGAAAAGATATCAATCAGGTTTTCAGAAAGGTCATCAACGTTTACATTCTACACCTTATTATCATTCATTACATCATACTAACCCTAAAGGACCCAAGAGAATCTGGGTACCTAAAAATAAGATAATATCTCCTATAGAAATCCTTCTTTGGAAGAACCAGCAAGCACCATTGGTATTTGGACAGTGGATGCTCGCGTCACATGACAAGAAACAAGTCTATGTTCCTAGATCTTCAGTACAAGAAAGGAGGATCAGTAACTTTTGGAGACAACCAGCAGGGAAAGATAATCGGGTTTGGTAAGATTGGTAAGAATTCCCATACATGCATTAACAACGTACTACTAGTTGATGGTTTAAAGCATAACTTGATAAGTATTAGTCAATTATGTGATTCTGGTTTTGAAGTTACTTTCAATCAAAATTTTGTGAAGTCGAAACAAAGATGGTTCCATCTTCTTTTCACCAAAAGACGAAACAATCTTTACAAAATTGATTTAGATGATTTTCGGTCTCAAAATATTTCATGTTTTTATCTATCAAGATGAAAGAGCGATCCGCATAAAAACTAGGTCATGTCGGTTTTAAACATATTTCAAAACTTTTGAAACATGATTTGGTAAAGGTTTGCCATAAATTCGTTTTGACAAAGATTTCTTTTGTGAAAGTTGTCGAAAGGAAACAAGTTAAAACCTCTTTCTCTTTAAAACATTTCAATAACGTCATCTAGACCACTTGAGTTGTTACATATGGACTTATTTGGTCCAACAAGAACAATAAGTCTTGGTGGAAAGAAGTATGGACTTGTGATTGTTGATGATTTTACAAGGTTTTGTTGGATACTTTTCTATCACATAAAGATGAGTCTTTCAAGTGCTTTAGAAACCTTTCTATGAGGTTACAAAATGAAAAGGAATGTCTATAGCCAAGATAAGGAGTGATCATGGTGGAGAATTCAAAATGAGAAGTTTAGAGTATTCTGCGAAGAAAATGGAATTTTCATAACTTTTCTGCCCCAAGGACTCCGCAGCAGAATGGAGTTGTTGAGAGGAAGAATAGGACGATTCAAGAGATGGCAAGAACAATGCTGTGTGAGATGAATCTTCCTAAATACTTCTGGGCATAAGCTGTCAATACAACATGCTACATTCAGAATAGAGTGTTGCTGCGACCAATGCTGAAGAAAACTCCCTATGAGTTGTGGAATGGAAGGAGACCAAACATTTCTTATTTCCATCCTTTCGGCTGCAAGTGCACTAGTCTGAACACAAAGGAAGCTTTGGACAAATTTGATGCAAAGACATTTTCAGGAATTTTTCTAGGCTATTCTCTCACTTTAAAGGCATTTAGAATCTTCAACCTCACCTCAAAGACTGTTGAAGAAACTATTCATGTTAAGTTCGATGATAGCTCTCAACCCAATAAGGAAGAGGAATCAAGATGATGATCTTTATTACGTGCCTTTGACCTTGAGGTAAGGAAGTATCTTCATCAGAAACACCTCATGATGAAAAGACAGACATTTCTAAGAATTTTGAGTTAAAGAAAGATTGGAGATACAAAAGCTTTCATCCTAAAGAGTCAATTATTGGAGAAACCTCAGAAGGTGTAAGAACAAGGTCCAAGTTCAGAAGAGAAGCCAACATGGCATTTATATCTGAAGTAGAACCTAAGAAGATTGATGAAGCTCTAAAAGATGAAGCATGGATATTAGCTATGCAAGAGGAGTTGAATCAATTCAAGAGGAATAAAGTCCGTCCTTAGTTCCTAAACCTGAAAAGAAATCCATTATTGGTACTAGATGGATATTCAAGAATAAGCTAGACGAATCAGGAAAAGTAAGTCGCAACAAGGCAAGATTAGTAGCACAAGGCTATAATCAGCAGGAAGGAATAGACTACAATGAGACATATGCTCCAAAGAGCAAGACTTGAAGCAATAAGGATACCGCTTGCATATCTTGTTTGCCATGACATAAAGCTTTTTGGATGGATGTAAAAAGTGCATTTACGAACGGTTTTATAGATGAAGAAGTCTTTGTCAAGCAACCTCCTGGATTTGAGGATATAAAGTATCCAGATCATGTCTCAGACTTCATAAAGCCTTATATGGATGAAACAGGCCCTAGAGCATGGTATGATCGTCGAGCTCATTTCTTATAGGAAATGGATTTACTAGAGGTAAAGTAGACAAAACTCTTTTAGGAAGAACTTGAATAATGATTTTATTATTGTGCAAATCTATGTTGATGATATTATTTTGGAGCAACCTCAAAAGGTTATGCATGAGCTTTGAAAATATGATGAAAAATGAATTTGAGATGAGCATGATGGGTGAGCTAAAATTCTTTCTTGGATTGCAAGTAAAACAAACTAAGGATAAGATTTTTATCCATCAACAAAAATATGTCAAAGAATTGTTGTCTAAGTTTGATATGTGTAGTGTTAAAAGTATGTCTACATCGATGCATCCTTCATACTTGTTGTCAAAAGACGAAAGTGGTAAGAAGGTGGATCAAACCCTATTTAGAGGGATGATTGGTTCTTTGCTTTATCTTACAGCAAGTAGACCGACATTCTATTCGGTGTATGCTTGTGTGCAAGGTTTCAGTCGATCTAGAGAATCTCATTACATTGCTGTAAAACGAATTTTGAGATATCTCGCAGGTACTACTGATCTTTGCTTAATGTATGAGAAAGGTAAAGATTTCAGGATGAATGGATATTGCGATGCGGACTATGCCGGTGATAGGATCGAAAGGAAGAGCACGAGTGGTGGTTGTCACTTCCTTGGACCAAACCTGGTGTCATGGTCAAGCAAGAGACAAAGCTCGATTGCATTATCAATCGCCAAGTGAATATATGTCCGCCGAAGTTGTTGTTCACAATTGTTGTGGATCAAGTATCAATTGGAGGACTACTCAACAAAAGGAAGAGATTCCAATATACTGTGACAACACCAGCGCCATCAGCTTGTCAAAGAATCCAATTCAACATTCAAGGGTGAAGCACATAGAAGTCAGACATCATTTCTTGAGAGATTACGTTCAGAAGAAAGTCATCAGTCTACAATTCGTGGAAACGAAATATCGATTGGCGGATATCTTCACAAAACCACTAAGTGAAGATCGCTTTAAAGAAATCGACGCAAACTCAATATGGTGATGTTAATGGACCATTCTTCCGGTTTTTCGAAAGAAGAAGCAGATGACGGAGGAGTTAACGGACCATTCATCTGCTTTTTTTATAAAGACAAGCAGATAGATGGCGAGTTAACAGATTGATCATCGATTTTCAAAAGAAAAGACAATGAAACGGTGGAGTTAAACGGCGTTGACGGTTTCAGACTTAAAACTTCTTTCACAAGGAAAAAGTTTTAGAGGGAAAAAGGCTGTCAGATCATCGAGAAGTACAATCGTTCTAGAATTTGCAATAAAATCCCTAAAACTGACTTTTGGGATTCCTACCAAATTCAGAAATTGCTAGTTCTCTGAAAAATCTTCAAGCAAGTTCCTATTCAACAGAATCAACAAGATGTATGTCAAGCCTATTTTGCGAGTTGATCCAGGATCAGGATGGGGAAGATTGGTAAACTTCAAAGAACTAAGAAAAGAACAGATGGATATAGAGCCGGAGATAATGGCGGCAGGATGGAGAAACTTCTTTCAAATACGAGATGAAGTCTATCTCCAAGAAATTTATGAGTTCTGGAAGAATACTAAATCAGTAGATGATACAATCGTGTCATATGTAGACACACACTCTGTTATTGTAACAAAGGAGTTACTGGAGAAAATTACTGAATGTCCAATGGATGGAGTTCAACCCACTAATATGGTGAAATGGATGACAAAGCTCAAGATGAACGAAGATGAAGTTAGTCGTCAACTCTATGGACACAATAACCCAATCGAAAGGAGAGCCTCTTGGTTGGTACCAAAGGAAGGTATTGTTCACGATTCTATGGACTGTATCTTACCGAGAATAGGTTCAAGACATCAGGTCACTACCCTGGATGAACAATGCATCTTTCATCTTCTAAATCATCACCCAATAGATTTACCATATTTGATTTTTCAGTACATGGTAAAATCTATAAAGGATACAAACACCTATCCTTATGGGATGTTGTTGACAAGAGTGTTCAAAGAATCGGCATCGATTGGAAAGGGAATCGATGTAAGATAGTGTCAAAAGCTATATAGATTCAACAACTATTGCTAAAATGGGTCTGAGATTTCCAGACAGAAAAGGAGCAGAAGCACCAAGGAAAGCAACAACTGAGGGGGAGCCTATACCGAAGAAATCCTCTATGAAGGAGAGAAGATCACACTCTCAGGAATCAAAGTCAAGAAGTGTTCGATTTTTTGAATCGGAGACTTAAGCGTAAAGGGAACCTCGGTGAGTGACATTCCTAAGCAAGCAAGAAGGTCACCCGTAATGTAAAGCGTATGCGATGAAAGAAGCCATCCATCCAGAGATTCAAGCCAATCAAAGCATTATGAACGCAGAGATCAAAAGCTACAAAATCACTATCATCAATCCTTGAGAAAGATTGTAAACTTCGTCTCAAGGAAATGGAGGAAAAGGAAGAAGAAGAACCCAAAAGAAGAAAGCACAATCCAAGAGGTCACCAAGGATAAAGAAAATGAGTGCGAAAAAGAAGAAAGTCCAACAACAGAGACAAAGTCTAAGAAGGCAAGGCAAGAAGAGATTGTTGACACTATAGAAAAGTCTAACTGCAAGTCTTTGTTAGTCTTGTTGATCTTCTTGAAGTTAATATGGAAGCGCTCTTCAAGCGATTGTGGAAACTGTTACGGGTAATATTAAGGATTCTCACAAAGTTCTTAATAATCCAATTTTTGAAGAAGTAGTTCCTACTACTTTTCAGTCTACACTTGTCCACAAACAAGTTGCTACTCATGTTATGGGTAAGAAGGCTACTCAAAAAGTTGTGAGTGTGATGACTAATGTTCCATCCAAGTATTTAACTGTTCAAAGAGAAAGTTGGGAACACAGATTGGTTGTAATAGAGGAGAAGAAGACCAAGTCTGTCATCATCCGAGACAAACCAAAGAGATATGTGAAAGCCTTCTTCAAATCAGTTGAATATGATAATGGCATTTTACATCCGTTGGATAGGGGTTACAAAATTTCTATGATCAATCAAGAGAGTTGGAAGAGAACCATATCCACCGAGCCATTTGAGAGCGTCTCACTTCTTATCCTATCTTGAATAAAGACAAGAATCAAGGTGGTACCGATCTTCAACCACCAAATTTTGTTGAACTCAAGTATGAGAAGTGAAGCTAAAAGTTCAACTAGAGCCGATTGTGGATGACATGACTTGATCAAATTGAAGAGGCGTAAAATTGATTGATGAAGCATGTGAAGAGAAAAGGAGTGGAAATTCTATCTGCGTATATCAAGATCCAGGACCAAGCCTAACTAAGGCTACAACAGAGGATCCACAGGAGGACTATCGAGAAAGGTCGAGATTGTTACATTACGATTGGCAACTCGAGAATGTTGTTATACTATTTTACGAACATTACGAAATCGACCTCTGTGGGAGATCACCTCAATTGCAGAAGCTATGCCATGGTTCGGAAGCACTTATCAACGTATACATGATTCCTATGATCTTGATATTCATGAACAAGCTGTATTTGTTCCTCCACCTCTCCTACAAATCATTGAAACAAATGTCTTTAACAAGGAAGCTTATACAACAACAGTGGCTATCGTTGAAAAACAAGTTGTTGAGACAGAATCCTCGACTGCAGATGAATCATCAGTTTTAAAGAAGCATGTTCAGAAACTTGATAAGGATATGAAGAAGATTAAGAAGATGCTGAAAAAGTTGGTGAAGCAGATTGGGAAATAATTTTTTTTGATCAATAACAAATAGGGGGAGAAAGGGAGAAGGAAGAAATCAGCTGGAAGGATAAAGCAGTTTGATACTTTTCATATTTCTCTAATTCACAAGTATTTGTTATCATCAAAAAGGGGGAGAATGTTAAGTCAAACCAGACTTCACGTATTAAATAATTTTGATAATAAATAAAGAGAAATATACAAATGAAAAGTAGATGGATGCATAAGAAGAAAAAGAAGACGGAAGAAAAACAGACGAAAGAATAACAGACGGAAGAAAAATAGAAGGAAGGAAAAGCAGAAGGAAGAATAACAGACGGAAGAAAAACAGAAGGAAGGAAAAGCAGAAGGAAGAATAACAGACGGAAGAATAACAGACGGAAGAAAAACAGAAGGAAAAAAGTAGAAGGAAGAAAAAGCAGACGGAAGAAAAACAGAAGGAAGGAAAAGCAGAAGGAAGAATAACAAACGGAAGAATAACAGACGAAAGAAAAACAGAAGGAAGGGAAAGCAGAAGGAAGAATAACAGACGGAAGAATAACAGACGGAAGAAAAATAGAAGGAAAAAAGTAGAAGGAAGAAAAAGCAGACGGAAGAAAAACAGAAGGAAGGAAAAAACAGACGGAAGAATATCAGATGGAACAAAAATCAGACGGAAGCTTTACTAAGAGAAAAGCAGACGATACAAAAATCAGACGGAAGCTTTATGAAGAGAAAAACAGACGATACAAAAATCAGACGGAAGCTTTACGAAGAGAAAAGCAGACGATACAAGAATCAGACAGAAGAAAGAAACATCAGTTTAAGACAGTTACGAAGTTAAACTGAATAACCGTTTCTTTAAAGATTCAAGAAGCAGATATTCAAGAAACAGTTGAAGACCTGATTATAAATAAGAGTCGAGATTGAAGTAAAACTACTTTTGAGAAAAGTGAATGAAACTCTGAGTATTCAAACATCGACTATCGAGAAAAATTGTGAACTATTTTTCGAGTGTACATTATTAAAGCAACTCTTTGTAAAAAGCTCTTTATTAGTTTTCATTTTGAAAAGTGTTACAGGTAGCCAAGAGGCTAAGAGTAAAGAATACTTGTTGTTAAGAGACTGAAGAGGCTCGGTCAAAGAATACTTGTAAGCAGTTCGGAGATAGTGAAATCTCGAAGGATATCGAGGATCGGACGTAGCCCACGTTTAGGGTGAACGGGATAAATTGTCGTGTTTTCTTTCTAACTCTTACTTTACTTAAATCGTAGTTCTCATTATTATCAAAGGTTTTCAAACTAGTCAAGAATTGATTTAAGATAAGTTTTCGAAAGAACAAGCAATTATTATGAAGGATTAACGAAAAGTTTATCACAATTCAACCCCCCCTTCTTGTGTATCTTGATCATATTATTACTCAATATATTAACGTATGATTTACTTCAATGTCTTTGTTTTCTTTTCATAAAAGTTAAAGCAATTTTTTTTCACTTTTTTCACTTTTATCTTATTTTTCTTTATCCCATCAGGTATTATCCTTTCTTTAAGTAGTTGAATCTCTTCATAATTATAAGGTGGCCAAAATTTTGATCTCTTAATTAGCTACAATATGTTCTTATAAACCTTCATGAACCTTTCTCTTTTGAGATTAGCTAAGGGCATTATCCTTTGGTTGTTTCTTGACATTGAAAATGATATTAATGGCATAAGTGTATAGGTACCCATATAACTCTCATACCCTATAATTGTATGTGATCTCCCTCCCTAAGTGTACTATGTGTCTATCATCTCCATCTACCATTTTATATGCCCTATCTCTTTTTGTAGTCACTCTCCATTTCATTGGATATAGTTTGTTCTTGTTCTAACTTCACCATTATTTCGACTGCAATGTCATCTTTCCACCTTATTGCTTACTCCTTTATACTACAGATACCAACTTGGCATGTAAGAGACTCTAAAAGGTTCTATAGTGGTCAAGAGAGGTATGAAAGAGATTAAAATATATTTAACACAATATAAAAAAATTTAGGAATCATTACGATGAAGACTCATTTTTTCAATGTAGGAATGATTCAATTTTTCATTATAGAGACTTGTATCAAAGTTATAACACTACCATCATTTAAAAGAATAGATTTATATCAATTTAAATTATACAAAGGATTTATATCAATTTAAATTAAAAGAATAGATTTATATCAATTTAAATCATTTAAAAGAATAGATTTAATAAATTGTATCAAAGTTATAACACCTTATTGTAGGAATGATTCAATTTTCTTGTAATGTATGAAGCATTATTTTTCCACTACATTTTATTAGTCAAATATAAATTTAGATGAAACTCAATGTTAGGGAAAAGGTTATAATCTCAAGAGTTATAGAAGCAACATGAAGAAACTAAGCCTTTTGTTCATGTATATACATTAATTTGTTGATTTTGAATTATGTATGTTTACTTATTACTTAAAATGAATAAATTAAATATTTATGATAAACTTGTATAAAATAATTTCATAACACTTATAATAATAACGAAAAAGAGTAAGGAATGAGATGCATAACTGATTTATAATAACTTTTACGAAACAACTTGACTTACAACCAACCTCTAAAGTTTATTTTAAACTTCACTATCTTATTTTTAAATGGGTGTTTTCTTTACCTTGAGCCCTTATAATTATCTCAATTTATCATAAATGAAAATAAATCTTTACATATCTTATTCAATGCTTAGAAATCCTAACAATATATATCCTAATCAATATCATCAATTGCTATGTTAACAAAATCATATATAATTTAAAATATTTCTTTCTTATCACATTAATAAATTAAGGATCAATATATATTATGAAATATATAAATTCAATCAAATGGTCTCTCTAGCCTCTCAAGGCTTTTAACTATTTTCTATTATGCTAAAAAGTTCTTTTTAAAATTCAATTACGGTCTATCTATACTCAAAATCAACTTAAATAATTATGAAATACACAAACTATTATTACTTTATAGGCATGATCAGTTAGTTAGGTATTGACTAGTCAGATAGAAAGTCCCCTCCTAATTGATTAGTTGGATAGAAAGCCCCCTCTTAATAACTTTTCAAACCCACTATCGACTAGCCAGTTATAACTTTCTGACTAGTTATAGTGCCACCAACATACATTGTTTAGACTGTGAAAATTCTAACATATACGTAGTACAAAGCAATACATATTCAAAGACTAAGTCATCTAAATTTAGTTTCTTAACCTTCCAAGTTCTTTAAAAGATTAAAACTTTTTTAATAAAAATTCAATTAAAAACTATTTTAAAATTTTCTTAAAATTTATTTGAAAATAAAAAGAGTTTTATTAACCTTTCTAAAGTTTCTCTAGATTATGTAAAATATTTTTGAAAAATAAATCTTAATATTAATTAAAATTGAGATTATTACAAAGTCATGTCAAACCTAGGTAGAACAAAAGTAAAACATATAAACAAATAGGCTTATCCTTGAATAAGCCTTAAGTAAAAGGGCAATAAGGGCCATATGCCCATCAAATAATGTAAGTCATCAATCAAGGTGTCAACTTGCATCATGTTTCCAGTAACCAGAAACAAAAATCTTCAAAAAATTTCCTGAAGGATAGCTTTCTTGAGAAGATCATCCAACCCATCAAAAGAACCAACAACATACAAATCATGAGAAATTTCTTCTCCATCACATCTTATCAGGTGCATTCTCCTTTAAGTGTTATCAAGCTATTTAATAAGGAAATAGGAGTGCATATGGAAGATAGATCTAGATTAGCTTCTTGAAACATGCAATTAGCTAATTCTCTATGATCTAGCTATATTTGGGTTACAATCTTTAATAAAATGAGAGGAGATGAGTTGTTCTCTAATTTTCATCATTAAACAATGCATCACCTCCTAGTTGCTCCATTATTTATGCTTGAATTTTTCTACGGTTTCTCTCCATCCAGATTGCCTTAACACATGTAAGGAAACTAGATAGTGTTGTTAAGCTTAGCCATACTTCTCTGATTTAACAAACAATGCAAGATATCTGTATACAAATCATAATTATAATTCCAATGTTGGGCCCCAAATTGTTTTTCTTGATGTTATTAAGTATGACTTATGCTGATTGTATAATTTATTGCAAAGTTTGATTTTTTTTGAAGTATTCGGTGGAAAATTAGGATGAATTTGAGATTAGTGTGGAATTAGTGGTAACAAAAGAATAAAAGTGCATAAGGGCAAAATGAGCAAGTCACTTAAGTAGGTTGGTTTAAGGCTTTGCAAGGAGGGGCATGGTAGTCATTTTGCTTTCATTTTAGCTTAAGTGTTAGAATTAGAAGAAGAAAAAAAGGAAAATAAAAAGAAAGGAAAGGAGAAGAGGGAGTCGTAGGAAGAGAGGAAGAAGAAGAAAAAGAGGAAAGCTAGGTTTGGCAATTTTCGAAGGATTTGAAGCATTCTCTGGGAAGTATAAGTTTGTTTCTTCTTTTTTAGGATGCATTAAACCCTAGATTTGAGCTGCATGAGCTAGAATCGATGGTTTTAGGGTTTTCGGAAAACTTTGTAGAAATCCCTTGAGTTGATGATCATATTGTGGTTATGCTTGATTTTGGGTTAGAATGAGTCTAGAACTGAAGTTTAAGACATGAATCAAGGTTTAAATGTGTTGCATGTGAAAAAGGGGAAGGATTTAAGTGGGAAAGTGCTGGAGAATCAGGTTCGGAGACGTTCTCTAGACCCGCACGTCGCGATGTGAACAAGGTTGTTCGTCACGACGTGGACAAGGCTGTTCGCCGCGGCGTGAACAAGGCTGTTCGTCATGACATGCACAAGGCTGTTCGTCGCGACGTGCAAAAGGTTGTTCGTCACGACGTACACTAGTCGTTCGTCGCGATGTGCGAGATAGATGTATTCGTCGCGAGGAGCGGGGCCTTCGCCGCGACGAGCCCTCAGTTTCCAGCAAAGATGAATTTTGATGTTTTGGGCATATCTTTTGTTACAGAAGTCCAATTGAGGTGATTTTTATTGCGTTGTAAACTAGAGACATAGGGCTATAAGTTTCATGAAGAAAAGAAGTTCTAAATAAGTGTCTAAGGATATCAATATATGGATGGAAGTTGAGCATGAAATTCTTGTTTCAGTTTTGATTATGGTTTGAATTGTCAAAGTATGGCTGTCTGTTTTCTACGCAGAATTGATTGGGATTTTGGTTATTGAGTAAGGAAATCAAGTGAGACAAGAGGTTCAAGAGGAAACTCATTCCTAAACAAGTATAAGCAAGGAATTCAAGGTGGGTACATGTTTATAATAGAGTAAATAAGTCACTCATTATTTTGTTCAAGTCAAGAAAGATTTAATGATTTAAAATTGCATCATCAATGTTTACTTTAATTGCTATTGTGAAATGATTGTATGTTGCTACATGATTTGCATTCATGATTTTTGAAAAGGTTTTAAAAAGGGGTTTTCTCCTTTCAAGAATACATGCACATGAAATCATGAATTTTGAAAAATAAAAAAGGCAAGTTTCTAAACAAGTGCCAGTTTGACAATCAAGTTTACAAGACTTTGAATCATGCATGTTATGTGGGTTTGCGGTATGTCCCTCAAGAACAGTCAAGTGTACGTTGACTATGAAAAGGCTTCTCCCGCCTGCCCGCTAGTGGCACGGAGCTCCCCACAAGGACTCCAACTACGACTACACAGGACCATATAGATGGAAATGTGTAGTACGTCATGAACCCGTACTAACCCAAACCATTATGTTATGCTATGTGTTTATGATCTGTTGTTATGTTTCATGCATCATGAATTGTTCATGAATCAAGCATTTCAAGATAATGGCTCATGCATGCTCAATTGCTATGATTTCAACAAGTACCACGACAATGAGTTATTTTTGATTACTTTTGCTTATTCCTATATTATAAATATGTTCCCACGAGCTTTATAGCTCACCCCCTCTATTCTCCCCCATTCAGGTGACGAGCAAGAGACCGAGTGAGTCACGAGTTATGGCAGCACTCCATTTTGTTATGTTTACGTATTTTCAATGTTATATTTTTGGAAGTCAAGGCTTTAATTACATTTCAAGTATTATTGGTTCAAGGGTATTTTGTATTTTTGGCTCTTGAACTCAAAGTTGTAATTTGGTTTGAAATGTTCTTAAAGCTTTGTAAAACTCGTTTTTGGATTATGAATTATGGATTTGTTTATTTCAATCAAATGAAAGCAGGTTTTCAAGTTTGTTTCCTGTGGGCCCATTGAGCTTCCGAGGGTCTTTTCCTTAATCGTTTAATTAACATGTTTCACCCCACGCATATAGCACCATGCTCTCATGTCCAATGTTGGGCTCCGACAACGGGGTCCAACATGTTGTGGTATCAGAGCACCTAGGTTTTGGTGCAGAAATTGCATAGCATTGCTTTCGAGGACTTACCTTTGCTTTTACATGATTTGAACTATTTTTGCATGCTTTGGGAATTGTTTGACTTGAACTAAAGTTTTCAATGGTTTTATATTGAAGGAGTGAACATGTCACCTCGAAAGAGAACTCAAGGAGCTATGACTCGATCTCATTCTCGTCAAGGGAGCACGGATGAATCCCATGTTTCACAGGATGCTGGGACACATTCTGCTCTGATTTTTGAGGCACCTAGCTTGCAACAAGAAGTGCCTCCTCCACCTCCTCCTATGCCTCAAGGAAATCCCATGGATCTGAGTTTCTTTCAAACCTTTGCTCAGGCTTTCACGTATGCCATGGGTCAGAGATCTCAGATTCCGATGCAAGCTCTAGTAGACAGGAGTGGGCAGTATGATAAGCTCCGTAAGTTTGGGGCTGTGGATTTCAGTGGGACAAAAAATCCAAAAGAGGCCGAAGCCTGGTTGAAGAGGACAGAGAGGGTTCTAGTTCAGATGAGATGCACAGATGAAGAGAAGCTAGACTATGCGATCGATCATTGCGGGGTGACGACCTTTGCATTGGTGGGAATCAGTGCCTCACAGTCAGGTTGTTCCATCGGTGCTGACATGGAGAGACTTTGGGGAAGTGTTCAGAAAGAAATATCTCTCCAAAGTGTATGTGCAAGAGAAGGCCAGGGAATTTCTGAACATCACTCAGAGAGACATGAGTGTGAGCGAGTATGAGCTAAAGTTCACACAGCTTTCTCGTTGTGCAGCTAACATCGTAGCGACAGAGGAAGACAAATGCCGAAAGTTTGAGGGAGGTCTTCACTTGGGGATCAGGGAGAAAGTCTTGATCCACAATTTCTGTGACTACCAGCAATTGGTGGATGCGGCACTCCAGGCTGAAAAACTGGAGAAGATCAAGCAGGAAGTGAGCAAGAAGAGGAAGAATAGGGAACAGACTTTCAAGAAAGGAACTAGTGCTCCTATGCTTGAGAGGAGCACGAGGAGCTCTCACAGTCAGAGTGAAGTGGGTAGCAATGGAGTTACCAGGGACAAGTAGGTGAGGGCAGTATCAGGGCAAGCCTTTAATGTGGGAGGCACTGGAAGAGCAGGAAAGAGCTGGTTCACCAACCCCTTATGTGACCAGTGTGGGAAACATCACCAGGGAGAGTGTCTCAAATTGCTTGGAGTCTGTTTCAGATGTGGAGAGAACGAGCATAAGTTCAGGGACTGTCCTCAGGCACCGAAATAGGAAGGGTCGCAGTTTCAAGCTCCAGGCGTCTGAAGCAGTGGGAACCGAGCCGATTCTTGGTAGCGACTCTGGGACTGCGAGGAAGGCTATTCCTCCAGGAAGGCCAAGGGGTCAGGCACTGGCAAGAGTGTTTGCCATAACTAGGGAGGAAGCTGCAGCTGCACTTGAGGTTGTCACGGGTATGATTCAGTTACTTGATTCAGCAGTATTTGTTTTAATTGATTCTGGTTCCACGCATTCTTTTGTTTCTGCAAGCATAGCATTGCATGGTGTGAATTCTATGCCGTTGGATAGGCCCTTGCTTGTTAGTACTCCTCTAGGGAGGAATGTGGTGATCAGTCAGGTGTATGAGCAGTGTGAGCTTTTCATTGATGGTGCTAGATTGGTAGTGGACTTACTACCGCTAGACCTTCGAGGGTTAGATGTTATTCTGGGGATGGATACTATGGAGAAATATCTGGCAAAGCTGGATTGTGGTCGGAAAGAGGTAGAGTTTGATTTGGGTAACGGTGAGAAGGTGATCTTCAGAGGGGACAGGAAGACACCATCGCTAAGACTGATTTCAACTATGTTAGCTGAAAGAATGATGGGCCAGGGGTGTGAAGCCTTCTTGGCACACGTTGTGGATGTCGGCGTGAATGAAGGGAAGTTAGAGGATTTTCCGATAGTGAGGGAGTTTCTAGATGTGTTTCCAGAGGAATTGCCTGGTTTGCCGCTGGTGAGGAAAATCTAGTTTGCCATTGACTTGATTCCCGGAACCGCGCCTATTTCAATACCGCCTTACAGGATGGCTCCAGCTGAGTTGAGGGAGCTTAAGAAATAGTTGGAGGAACTATTAAAGAAGGGGTATGTCAAGCCGAGTTCGTCACCTTGGGGAGCACCGGTTCTGTTTGTCAAGAAGAAGGATGGATCATGGCGGATGTGTATTGACTATCGGAGACTAAAAAAGGTGACAATTAAGAACAAGTATCCTCTGCTACGGATAGATGATCTGTTTGACCAGCTGCAGGGAGCAAGGGTTTTCTCCAAGATCGATCTCAGGTCAGGCTATCATCAGCTCAGAATTAAGGAGTCTGATGTGAGTAAGGCAGCGTTCAGGACTCGATATGGGCATTATGAGTTTTTGGTTATGCCTTTCGGCTTGACCAATGCTCCAGCTACTTTCATTGATCTTATGAATAGGGTCTTCAAGGAGTATCTGGATCAGTTTGTCATAGTGTTTATAGATGACATTCTGGTGTATTCTAAGAGTGAAGAAGAGCATGAGGAGCATCTTAGGATTGTATTGCAGACTCCGAGGGAGAAAGAGCTTTATGCCAAGTTCAGCAAGTGTGAGTTCTGGCTTCATGAGGTGACATTCCTTGGGCATGTGATTTTGCAGGATGGAGTACATGTTGATCCGAGGAAAGTTGAAGCAGTGGTAAATTGGTATGCACCCAAGACAGTGACCGAGGTAAGAAGTTTTCTGGGTCTGGCAGGTTACTACAGGAGGTTTGTAGAAGGATTCCCTATGATAGCTGCTCCAATGACTAAGCTATTGAGGAAGAATTAGAAGTTTATCTAGACTGATGAATGCCAGAAGAGCTTTGAGGAGCTCAAGCACAGGTTGACAAGTGCTCCAGTGCTGATTTTGCCTTCTGGTGATGAGGGCTATACGGTATATAGTGATGCTTCGAGGAAGGGTCTCGGCTGTGTTTTGATGCAAGGAGACAGGGTGATAGCATATGCTTCAAGGCAACTGAAGCCGTATGAGTTGAATTATCCAACTCACGATTTGGAGTTGGCAGCAGTGATCTTTGCCTTGAAGATTTGGAGGCATTATCTATATGGGGTTCAGACAAGGATCTTTACTGATCACAAGAGTCTCAAGTACTTACTGAGCCATAAAGAACTGAATTTGAGGCAGAGAAGGTGGATTGAGTTGCTTAAGGATTATGACTTGCTGATTGAGTATCATCCAGGCAAAGCGAATGTAGTGGCTGATGCTTTGAGAAGGAAGTCTTCCATTGCTCACGTTCAGACAGTTTATCTTCCTTTATTGGACGAGATGGCCAAGCTTAAGATAAGCTTGAAGCAGGAGGAATCAAATTGCCTTCTAGCTAATTTCAGAGTGAGACCGGTACTCAAGGAGAAGGTTAAGGAGTTGCAGGCACATGATGCAGATTTGAGCAAGCTTCGGGAGGAAATTCGAAATGGTAAGGTTTCTGAAGTAGTAGTGAGAGAAGATGGACTCATGACAGTGGGAGACAGACTTTGTATTCCAGATAGCAAGGAGGTTAAGGATTAGATTTTGGATGAGGCACACAATGCGCCTTATGCCATACACCCAGGTAGTACCAGGATGTACAGAGATTTGAGAGAGCATTTTTGGTGGAAGGGCATGAAGAGGGATGTAGCAGAGTATGCCAGTAAATGTCTCGTGTGTCAGCAAGTCAAGGCTGAACACCAGGCCCCTTCAGGAAAGTTAAGGCCATTGTCCATTCCTGAGTGGAAGTGGCAAAGAGTGACCATGGATTTTTTGATGGGTTTGCCCAAGACCAGTAGAAAGCATGATGCCATATGGGTTATTGTGGATAGGTTGACGAAATCAGCCCATTTTCTGGCAATCAAGCAGACTGATTCGTTGCATGTGCTAGTCAAGAAGTACATTGATGAGGTAGTGAGATTGCATGGGATTCTAGATTCCATAGTTTCTGATAGGGATCCTCGATTCACTTCAAGATTCTGGGGAAGCTTGCAGGAAGCTTTAGGTACTAAGCTGCATTTTAGTACGACATTTCACCCTCAGATGGATGGTCAATCTGAGAGGACCATTCGGACACTTGAGGAAATGCTCAGGGCATATGTGTTGGATTTCAAGGGACCTTGGGATGAGCATTTGCCATTGGTCGAATTTGCTTATAATAATTCGTACCATTCGAGCATTCAGATGGCTCCATATGAGGCATTGTATGGAAGGAGGTGTAGGAATCCGATATATTGGGATGAAGAAGGAGAGAGGAAACTGGTAGGACCAGAATTGATCCAGATAATTGTTGATAAAGTCAATCTGGTTAAGCAGCTGCTTAAGGCAGCCCAAGGTAGGATGAAGAGTTACACTGATGCTCATCGAAAGGAGATGGAGTATGAAGTCGGTGAGAAAGTGTTTATTAAGACGTCTCCTTGGAAAGGAGTAATGAGGTTTGGCAAGAAAGGCAAGTTGAGTCAAGATATGTGGGTCCTTATGAAATTCTTGAGAGAATCGGACCACTAGCCTCTGAGTTGGCGTTCTTTTAATTATCTCAGATTCATGATGTCTTCCATGTTTCCATGCTGAGGAGGTATAGATCGGATCCTTCTCATATCATTTAGGTTTCGGAGGTCCAGTTGAGAGATGATTTGAGTTATGAGGAGATCCCAGTGGAGATCTTGGACACAAAGGAAAAGGTCCTCAGGAACAAGACGGTTCAGCTAGTCAAAGTCCTGTGGAGGAACCATTCAGTAGAAGAGGCCACGTGGGAGCCTTTGGACGCTATGAAGGAGAAGTATCCAAGTCTCTTCGATGATTCAGGTAAATTTCGAGGCCGAAATTTCTTTTAAGAGGGGGAGAAATGTTGGGCCCCAAATTGTTTTTCTTGATGTTATTAAGTATGATTATGTTGATTGTATAATTTATTGCAAAGTTTGATTTTTTTTTTGAAGTATTAGGTGGAAAATTAGGATGAATTTGAGATTAGTGTGGAATTAGTGCTAACAAAAGAATAAAAGTGTATAAGGGAAAAATAGGCAAGTCACTTAAGTAGGTTGGTTTAAGGCTTTGCAAGGAGGGAAATGGTAGTCATTTTGCTTTCATTTTAGCTTAAGTGTTAGAATTGGAAGAAGAAAAGAAAGAAAAATAAAAAGAAAGGAAAGGAGAAGAGGGAGTCGTAGGAAGAGAGGAAGAAGAAGAAAAAGAGGAAAGCTAGGTTTGGCGATTTTCGAAGGATTTGAAGCATTATCTGGTAAGTATAAGTTTGTTTCTTCTTGTTTAGGATGCATTAAACCTTAGATTTGAGCTGCATGAGTTAGAATTAATGGTTTTAGGGTTTTTGAAAAACTTTGTACAATTCCCTTGAGTTGATGATTATGTTGTGGTTATGCTTGATTTTGGGTTAGAATGAGTCTAGAACTGAAGTTTAAGACATGAATCAAGGTTTAAATGTGTTGCATGTGAAAAAAAGGGAAGGATTTAAGTGGGAAAGTGCTGGAGAATCGGGTTCGGAGACGTTCTCCAGACCCGCACGTCGCGACGTGAACAAGGCTGTTTGTCGCGACGTGCACAAGGCTGTTCGCCGCGACGTGAACAAGGCTGTTCGTCGTGAAGTGCACAAGGCTGTTCGTCGCGACGTGCACAAGGTTGTTCGTCACGACGTAAACTAGTCGTTCGTCGCGACGTGCGAGGCAGATGTATTCGTCGCGACGAGCGGGGCCTTCGCCGCGACGAGCCCTCAGTTTTCAGCAAAGATGAATTTTGATGTTTTGGGCATATCTTTTGTTACAGAAGTCCTATTGAGGTGATTTTTTATGCGTTGTAAACTAGAGACATAGGGCTATAAGGTTCATGAAGAAAAGAAGTTCTGAATCAGTGTTTAAGGATATAAATTTATGGATGGAAGTTGAGCATGAAATTCTTGTTTCAGTTTTGATTATGGTTTGAATTGTCAAAGTATGGCTTTCTGTTTTCTATGCCGAATTGATTGGGATTTTGGTTATTGATTAAGGAAATCAAGTGAGGCAAGAGGATCAAGAGGAAACTCATTCCTAAACAAGTATAAGAAAGGAATTCAAGGTGGGTACATGTTTATAATAGAGTAAATAAGTCACTCATTGTTTTGTTCAAGTCAAGAAAGATTTAATGATTTAAAATTGCATCATCAATGTTTGCTTTAATTGTTATTGTGAAATGAATGTATGTTTCTACATGATTTGCATTCATGATTTTTGAAAAGGTTTAAAAAAGGGGTTTTCTCCTTTCAAGAATACATGCACATGAAATCATGGTTTTCGAAAAATAAAAAAGGCAAGTTTCTAAACAAGTGCCAGTTTGGCAATCAAGTTTACAAGACTTTGAATCATACATGTTATGTGGGTTTGCGGTATGTCCCTCAAGAACAGTCAAGTGTACGTTGACCATGAAAAGGCTTCTCCCGCCTGCCCGCTAGTGATACGGATCTCCCCACAAGAACTCCAACTACGACTACACAGGACCATATGGATGGAAATGTGTAGTACGTCATGAACCCGGACTAACCCAAACCATTATGTTATGCTATGTGTTTATGATCTGTTGTTATGTTTCATGCATCATGAATTGTTCATGAATCAAGCATTTTAAGATAATGACTCATGCATGCTCAATTGCTATGATTTCAACAAGTACCACGACAACGAGTTATTTTTGATTACTTTTGCCTATTCCTATATTATAAATATGTTCCCACGAGCTTTATAGCTCACCCCCTCTATTCTCCCCCATTCAGGTGACGAGCAAAAGACCGAGTGAGTCACGAGTTATGGCAGCACTCCATTTTGTTATGTTTATGTATTTTCAATGTTATATTTTTGGAAGTCAAGGCTTTAATTACATTTCAAGTATTATTGGTTCAAGGGTATTTTGTATTTTTGGCTCTTGAACTCAAAGTTGTAATTTGGTTTGAAATGTTCTTAAAGCTTTGTAAAACTCGTTTTTGGATTATGAATTATGGATTTGTTTATTTCAATCAAATGAAAGCAGGTTTTCAAGTTTGTTTCCTGTGGGCCCATTGAGCTTCCGAGGGTGTTTTCCTTAATCGTTTAATTAACATGTTTTACCCCACGCATATAGCACCACACTCTCATGTCCGATGTTGGTCTCCGGCAACGGGGTCTAACATCCAATGACATTTAACTTTAAACTATGTCCATATTTCCTTAGAGAAACCACATTCAAAGAACACATGTCCCTAGTTTTCCAAACTAGAGTTGCATAAAACACACCTTGGATAAACATTTTGCTAAGATATCCTATCCATTATACTCAATCTATTTATGTTTGTTAGCTATAGTAAGAAGGAGTTTCCAAGCATTAGTGCCTTACACCAAAGACGATATGCTAATTCAATCTCTACCTCCCTCGTGTCAATCACTCTCTACATAATTTGTTGTTAAACTTGCCTATAGGTTGATTACACTATGAGTAACTGTCCTATAACATTAAATTAGGCTAATAGTTTGGAAGAAGAATTTGTAGCTCATTTGGAAAGATATTGAAATGATTCTCAAATATATTGTAGCTAACTCTAGCTTTGATAGGATAATAGCTCCTACACTAAACATCTTGTAGTATTCTAATTAGAGGACTATGTCTAGATCAATTACCATACCATAGAGAAGCCCCCTTCCCATCTCCACTATGAAAAGATATCATAGTTCCAAAGTTTGTCTCAACTTTAACTGTTGGTAAAGATACCAAATGAGAGTAGATTTCAAGGAAATGGACCATATGCTACTCCCTTTTTGTATAGCTATGGATCCATTTAGTTTATAATGTCTCGTTATTTTGAAGGATAAGCTAATTTTTTTTAACATAAGGAATTTATTAGAGTTATTGATAGGAATGATTCCTAGCCCTCCCTCAGCCTTAGGTTTATACATATCAGTCTATTTGACTTTGGCATAACCTGCATCTAGATCGTAACACCCAAATAAAAAGGCCTTCATTAGCTTTTCTGTAGATTTAACAACCCCTCTAGCCAAAAACATGTTATAGGACTAGTAGATATGCATATAATTAGTATAAAACTAATTAATTGCAACCTTCCTCTAAATGAGAAGGCCTTGTTAGTCCAAGAACTTAACCTCATCTGGATCCTTTAGATCAAAGCATAAAATTCATTAAAAAAGATCCTTCTAGTAGTAATAGGTAATCCTAGGTAATAGAGGGGAGATTACTTCTTGCTTATTCTAGTGATAATGATAATTTTTTCTCTTAAGTGTTCAACACTATCAAATAACATAAAATGACTTTTGCTGAAATCAACTGCTAGTCTAACTATATCCTTAAACTAATCCAAAGTTTACATAAGGATTTCAATTGATCTGAAGTGGACTTTACAAAATAGGAATAGATCATTAGCAAAGCATAAATTATCTAGTGACACTTTTTTACATTTGCTATAGTACTTGAATCGCCTCTCGTTGGTAACATTGTGTCTCAAGAGTAGAGTAAACACCTCATATATAGAATAAAAAGATAGGGAGACATAGGATCACCTTTTCTAAGCCCTCCACCCCTTAAAAGATACTTATAGGAGCACCATGGACTAATGTAGAGAATAAAGTGGTTGTTATATAAGTTTTAACCTATTTGATGATCTTTTTTTTATAAACCTTGTCAGTTTTAAAATTAAAAAAACAAAATTCCATTTAACACAGTCAAAGGCTTTTTTAAGGTCGACTTTGATGAAACATTTTAAAGGGAATTTCTTTCTATTGTAACCTCTTAGGAAATTTTAGACTATTAAAATATTGTCACCAATCTGCCTACCTTATATGAAAACACTTTGATTGTTACTAACAAGAGTAAATACTGACTTAAACCTATTAGCAATGATTTTAGAGATGACTTTGTAAATAAAGGTAGAGCATACTATAGGTCTAAATTCATTAAAGGAGACAGGCTTACTCACCCTAGGTATTAAGCAAATAAATGTTTTTTAGAGTTCCTTTAAAATTATTCCTATTGTAAAAAAACTCAGCTATAATTGCCTTAGCTATAGAGCCAATTAGAAGCCAAGATTTCTAGAAAAGGAATCCATTAAAACGATCAAGCCAAAAAGCCTTATTAGCCTACATTTTAAAACTACTCTTTTAATTTCAATGTCATCCACTTGCATAATAAGCATATCAAGCTCGATATTAATCAATTTCTTCTTAATAAAGGAGCTCAGGAATTGAGTAGAGGCTAAAATCCTTTAGGAGATGACATAGAAGTTACTAAAATATTTTTCAACTTCTCTTAGGAGGTCATCCTGTTGATAAAGGGTTCTCCCATCCTGAGAGGTTAGTGCAAAAAATTTATTATCTTTCCTTCTATCTATTATAAAGTTAAAGAAGAATTTAGTACACCTTTTCCCTTCCTTGATCTAATCTATTCTTTCCCTTTACTCTAAAAGGCTAGCATGATTGTTTAATGCTTGTAGATAATTGTTCAATATAAGTTTCTTAGGGTTTAATAAAGAGTTATCACTTGGATTAGAAATGAGGTTAGTCTGAACAGAGACTAGCTTTGCCTTAGTTGTGATAATTGTATGAAAGGTATTAGGGCCATTTTTCTTCTTTAAGAAACTTCAATTCATTCTTAGTGGTTTTAAGCTTCTGCACTCATATGAATTGAGAGGTTCTATAAATAAGAACTTGCAACCCCTTTTTAAGTCATTCAAAAATCCTTATTTATTAACAGGGTAGTTTTTGAACCTAAATGGACATCTTCATTTTATCTATAGAAGTGTATATCATATCTTAATTGAAGTATAATAAAAATTAGGGTATTTAGGAAAGAAACTTTACACTCTAGGAATTGATGCAGCCATACTAGATTAACTATAACTCGATCCAACTTCTTCCTTAAGAACTAACCAAAAGATTACTTATTATTCTAATGAAAGAATGACCATAAGGCTTGAGATTAATCACATCCATACTTTCCACACATTCTCTAAAATCAAATGAATAATTATTTAGAGAGAAATGTTCTTCATTTTCTTTTCTATATAAAGTAGAGTTAAAATCACCACTAAGTAGCTAGGGAATAGTCTTTCTCAAAGAGTTCTCTCCTTTTGAACCTTATAAAACTCTTCTACAACTTTTTCCTTTGTAAAGCATTATTGGAACCATACACCACAAAAAGTAGATAGAAATATTCTCTATGATAAAATGAAACTTCATGTGGATCATTTGCATCTTAACATCAATAAGATTAATAGTTACTAGATCAGGGTCAAAAGCAGTTATTATTCTAACCAGAACATGAGCTTGATGATTAGTGATGAATGTCCATTTAGATCGCAGCTTAATAAGATACTTAACATTTTCTTTTTTGATTTTAGTTTCTCAAGTAGAAAAAATTCATGAATTATAATTATAAAAAAATATCTTAAAACCAAAAGTTTATTAGGGCAATTAAGGCCCCTGTCATTCCATATGATTAGAGTCATTTATCATGAAACCTATTCTTAGAGGGTTTACCTCAATTGCTCTTATTTACCTTCATCCTTTTAACACTTTGAAACTGCTCTCTAAGTTCCTTATTGGCACCATTATCATCATGGGAGAGAGGAGACCGTGGAAGATTCATAACCACCCTTTCATGTTGGGTTACCTTTAAGGCATATGTTTGTTACTGGCTCACTTTATCACACGTTTCATTAATCACAACCTTATTCTTCTCTTCTTGTATCTATTAAGGAATTGTTACCTATGTGTCACCTAGATATTCTCCATAATGTTAAGTAGCAATAAAGGAACTAGAACAATTTATACCACTTTACTCCTTTCCTTAATTCCCATTAATTTAATCACCCTTCTTAAATGTTTTACTCATATACTTCTGCAATTTATCTTAAAGTTTAAGGAAATGTTTCCAATGGTAGTTAACAGTTAAACAATACTCATAAAGAACCCCATTTTACCCTAATCTCATTACTACTATTTGATCTAGTATCTCCTTCATAATATCCACCCTAACACATAAGCAAGCATATCTAATTCTTTTATTTCTTGCTATATCGACATCCATACATAGAGGCTTTTCCAATCATACTCAATCCTTTTGTTGTCTAATATTCCATAAGGATATCATATAAATTAACCCATAAAGGTATTGAATGATGCTTAAGAGAATCCCCTTATAAACTAGGCTACTAAAGTTTAAGGAAAAAAGGAGGTTTGTCATATGCTAGGGACCTTCCTCTATCACCTTAAGTGTCTGAGGTTTGGAAGAAAAGATGAAAAGAGCCAGATTATTCTCAATTAATAGTACGTCTACTAAACCTTTGTTCTTCCAAACAAAAGCAATCTACTTTTGTAGTATAAGAAATAGGGGTCTCTTCTCTAAGAAGAACCATACTGGTGAAGCCTCTTAAGTTTTAGCACCTACTTATAATACATCTAAGGGAGGAGAGTATTAAAGGGATAAATCTTTGTCCTCTCTAATAACTTGCTTCCAGCCTCTTCTAGTCTCTAAGGAAGAATAGGCTTTCTTAGTTGATTGTTGAGGGATAGACGCCTGAGCTTGAGTTTGAGTTTGAGAGGTCAGAGGAGGGAACTCTGATGAGGAGTCAGCCTAAAAACTAGTAAGTATAAAGGATTGCATTTTATGGTGAGAGCTAGAAAAGGATGGATGCTAAAAATTAGAAAAAGTTGTTCGAAGACCATTATTGGAAATAGTAATAAGACAAAAAGGAGTTTGGATAAACAAAAATGCCCTTTACTAAGTCACTAAAGACTAAATTCTAGAGACATTATGAAACCGAGGGATGAAAGGTAGGTAGTATTCAATAGAAGGAAAATAGGGAAACAAATTAAGGAAAAAAGGAAAGGAGAAAAAGAAAAATATCAAGAAGAGAAAGGTAACAAATTCAAAAGGCTAGGAACAAGCCTTAGCAAAAGCAGATAGGTAAAAGAGAGCAAGTCTAGTGAGAGGGTAGAGCACTCCTCTCTAGCCATCAGAAGCTTTCTAGTAAATGATTATGCATTGATTGAACTTCCATTCATTGAAATGATCAAGATAAGGTTATAATAAAGTTAACAAGTATTGTTTCACATTGAATGACTTTACTTTTTTTTTTGGTCTATTTGACTTAAATTGTCTTGAAACTCTCATGAATTATATATTTTCTCCATTTTTCTCGTTGCTTCATCCTTTGATTGCTTAATATTTAAGTAACTACTTTTCTCGCTTTGTTCTTTCATCAAACTTTATCTTTTGGCATATTTTCAATGACATTATAATAAAGCTATTAATAGTACCAACAAATTCATTTATTATTTTTTGTCATCAAAACAATGAGTTAAGACCTCACTTCGTTCAACAATCTCTTCTTTTAATGATGAAAAACATTTGCTAATATAGAAGAAAATAAATGACTTTGATGAAAAAAAATTTATGTGTCAATTAATATGAAGAATTAAGTTTCAATACCACCATTCTCTCTCCTTTTATCAATATTAAAAATAATATGGTTTATATGAAGCAAAACACCAAAATTATTAAGTAGATAAATGACTCTCCTCCCCATTTTAAAATCTTTATCATATGAGCAATATTTTATTGAGGCTTATATAAAATCAAAGAGTAATTCTTTTGATGGTCATGTACTAATTTCAAAATCAATATATCTTTCTCTCTTTAGGTATATGTAATAATACCTTCTTACCCTCAATATATATGTCAAGTTAGTATCCTGAATATGATCAATATGGAAAATGGCTATATACCACCAATGATTGTCTTATTTTTTCTCACTTAGTTCAATAATTTATCTTTGGTAAAATTTTCTTACTTGACTTATGTAAAGATCTTAGTGATTTTCCTTTTAAAATTGAATTTTGGAGATACTATTTTTTGGGTAATTTTGGAGATACTATTGTTTCTCATCATTTGATATCAATATAATTGATATTAGCTGTTGGTATTTACTTAAAATCACTTGATAATGCCTATAAGGTAAATGAATTAATGTTTCTAGGTACTCACACAAATTATGAGTCCTTGAAGGTTAATTCTTATAATTTGTTAGCCCATATTCTTTTTTTCTATTTAATAAGAATTGATTCAAAGAGTAGTTTTATAAATATGTCCAAAATCATCCAAATTTTTTTTTCAAACAATGATAATTCAAAGTTTTAGTGTTATGTAATGCTCTCTAATTTACCCAAAAAATGCTCTCTTTTGTATGTGTGAAAGAATAGGAGCTATCCTTATGTGGCTTTGAAGCTTGGCACATAATTATCCTATGCCATGATTTTTAATTAAAATATAACCTATGATGCTTATGAGCATGTGTAATAACTTTTGATAAAAGATTAAGGTCTACAATTATAATATGGTTATATGCTCTTTTGGAATAACCTTACATGAAATTTGTGCCTACTCTTGCTTTGAATTTCATGCCACCTAAACCTAGATTTTGTACTATACATAAAATTATAAAATTTCTCTTTAACTTGGGACCTAAAAGATGATGCATAGGTAATAAAATTTTCATATGTAGAGTTAAATGCTATACTTATTTGATTATGTAAAGGTTTTTTTAAATCAAAACATTATTAGGGATTGTACTAGCATGAAAGCAAGGTTAGGCAATGACTAATTATGTAAATAGATGCCCCTTATAAAAATTACCTTAGCATTGGATGATGTACTTTCATAAGGGAACTTCCGCAAATTTGTAATTTGTAATTTGTAATTTGTAATAAGCCAATGGTGTGGCTTTTGATATGTAAATAAAGTTTTTCAAACTCTGTTGTTTTAGAAATGAAATGATAGATTGAAGTAGTTCGATTATGTATGTTCATATTGACTTCCTCATTATATGGTTGAGTTGGAGTAATAAGTTTGTTTTGATGTTTGATTGTCATGGGGTACGCCATCCTTGTGGGATGATGCCTAATAAGGGTTTATGGAAATAACCCTATGGGTTTATGCTCACGCTTCATGATTTCGCAAGAGTTGGGTTTTGGAAATGGTGCCCAACAAAAACAAATTGTATATTACTTTGGTATTTAATGTAATGAGTCCCTTATCAACATTGATCTGCTTAATCTTATCCTTTGGTGTTTAATATTTACTTTATCTCGATTTATTGCTTTCACTGGGATATAAGAACCAGTTTTTAAAATTCTCTAAATATCAATCCCTTTAACTAAAAGGAAGTATTTTATCATAATTTTTCAATAAATGTAATTGTCATCTTCAAAAAATTGGTTATATATATAAATCTACAATCTTGGTTAAAAGATAATCAAATTGAATCATATATATAGCAATGTCCACTCCTCTTTAACCAAAAGAGAATCAATGTTCACTTTCTAAACTCAACTTAGAAATTTAATATCTTCTTGCTTTAATGGAATAGGATGAACCATCTATATATCATCTTCTTTTCATAGGTGAAAAGGAATCCTTTACAAATTTTATCATAAGCAAAAAACCTAATAATGTGTATCTTAAGTAATTTAAATTGATTTATAATAATTTAGTCAAGCAACCCTTAAACCTACTCTTTAATATCCACATAATAAATCACTATTTTATTCATTAATGGATTAAGAGTAGCCCTCTATATATCATCTGTGTTTTATGGGAAAAAGTAGTCCTTATAATTATCTAGCTAAATGACAGGTGAAGGATATCCTTTTGTAAATCTTGTTTAAGGTCAAGAAAAAATATCATGACGTGTTCAAAAGTAATTTCTTGATCTATTACACTAGCATTACCATAAATAACTCAAAATCTCCTTTTTTTGCTCATGTCAATGAACAAAGGATCTATGTAAGTTATGTGTGCATACATTCACTCAAATGCTCTCTCTAGCCTCTCAATTCCTTCTAGTAATTCTTTACTATGCCAGAGGTTCTTCCTATAAGTTTTTCTATTTATATCCAAAATTAACTCAAATAATCATTAAAGTTTTAAATTTGTTATGACAACGACTAGTTTTAAGGCATGATCGACTAGTTAGAACCTACCTTTGACTAGTAAAACATTCTTCGACTAAGTATTGACTGATTGAACCCCAAGCGAAACATAAGACATCTTTTAATAAATTTTAAGATCCACTATCAAATAGCTGATATTTAGTGTTCGTATAGTGAATAGGTCTAACTTATATATAGTTTCAAATAAGACTTATTAACAAACTAAGTTATTCATCCTTAATTTTTCATTCCTCCAAATTCTTTCAAACATTAAAAGCTTTGTTCTTTGATAAAAACTTGATTTAGAACTACTTTTGAAATTTACTAAAGTTTGTTAAACATAAAGAGAAATTTCTTTGAAACCTTTTAATTTTCTTCTTGATTGTGACAAAGCATATATGATATATCCTACATGTAAAAGATCATTTAATGATTAAATCTCTAATTCATTGAAATAACTAAGATAAGGTTACCAAAAAAATCACAATGATTATCACATAAAGTGACTTCATTCTTTCTTGTCCTTGATTAACTTAACTTAAATTATCTGAAACTCTTTTGAATTATATATGTGCTCCATTTGGCTCATTTTCTATCATTTGATTGCTTAATTTATTTAATTAGTTCTTTTGTTCACTTTACCCTTTTATTGAACTTAATGTTTCTAATTATTATTATAATATAACCACTAAAAATATCATTAAAGGTAAATTCATTAATAACAATATATCCTATTATCATTAAAATAATGTGCTAAGACCTCACGATGTCTAATAGAACTATTATTTCGTGTTCAATATGTTAATATACATACAAAAAAAAGTTCCCCATAAGTAAGTCACTAATCCTTTAAATTCATCACTGGTTTGTTTGTTGTACAGAAAATAAACTATCTGAATTTGCCATTAATGAAAAAAGAAAAGAGAAGCGAATGAGATACAATCACTAGGAGTGATTATAACAAACAAACAAGTTCATTGACACGATGAAATACAATGTAATACCAAATTTTATTATAAGAGATGGAAGTTTGGATAAAAATGAAATTTTATATATAAGGTATGAAATAAAAAAATAATTGGGAAATGGTCTCTTGTACATAATGAAATTTCATAAGTTGTTACATCCATTGAAGTTAAGGATTGTGCCATAAAATAATCTCCATGAATTTGCTCCCCGTATATTTTCTGACTCTAGTTTGCCCTAATTATAAGAATTTAAAACTCCTGTATCTTATATATAGGTGTTTTAATGTGATTTTAAGTAAAATTTTAGAATTTTTTTCAAGTTGTAAGTATATTCATGACGAATAAATATAATGCAGCCTAGTTTAAGCAAACTATAACTAGTAAACATTTTATATCAAAATCCGACCCACAGTAACAAGTTATGAAAAAATGATTCAGTCATTTATTGAACAATGCATAAGATAATTGCGATTTATGTTTTCTTCTTAGTTAGAATATCAAGCTTTGAGCTTCACGTATAACTTTGCCTTCTCCTAGGTTGTCTGGAATCTCCCATGCCCAAACTTGGAGGATGTATCAATGAACTTGGTTTGAGCTTGATCTCCTCTGAAGCAACTCTCGATGTCTGATTCAATAATGACGGCCTCAAGGCCACAGCACGCTTCTTTGGCCCAACACAGCAACCCTTTATCATCACATAATCTTCCTTCACAACACCATAGTGTGGGAATCCTCCCATGGAGTAACAACTTTCTCATTCCTGTTATTTTCAAAAGAACAAGAGCATTACACACTCAACCATGGCTCCTAACATTATAAATAGATGAGAGATGAGGTAAATATTGGGGGCAACAACACATGACAGAACCAACCTATCATAATCAGTAATTGCAGAATGAGACTCGTGACCAGATTACCCAAGCTTGTAATTTTCTTATTCATCTCTTTGAGATGATGGTAACCATTCTATCCAGCCCTAGCAACAGTAAATGACACCCTAGCAGGATGCCATGCTCTAATACAAGCCACCTTCTTAAGACTCCTGTGTGTTTTTCGGGGAAGTCGAGTAACACCCCATCGAGTGACCACACCCTCATAACCATTTCTCTTGGTTACTCCAATTATGTCAATCATCTCATCTTTCTAGAAAACAGCATGAATTGGAATAGGTTCTCAAAGAAGTTATGTGCAAAACCTTCTTGGGAACATCCCCCCATTCACCCGAATTTCCTTCAGGTGAGCTTTCTTGTGCTTCAATCTTTCATTTTTCTTATCTAGAGAAGCAAAAAACGAAACTATTTTGTATGGATTCCGGCAACCTTAATGAAAGGACGTCAATGAAAACATACAAATTTCTACCAAACAAATGACCTGGGCAGGGCTTACCCGGGTGTGTGCCAAAACCCAAATTATAGTACAATACTTATTCATTCTCTCCAATTGAGATTGAGATTGAATATCTATTTTCCCATTTTCAGATTCAAACCTCTTAAGATATGGTAAAATGCTTTCTTCTTAGATTGCACCAGTTCTTGTAGAGTCTCCTCTTCAACTCTTCACCCAAATGCTGCGTTCATACACTGTGCAGCGATCAAAGATCCCCAGGAGTTTTGACATAACCCAGCAACTCCAACAACTACCATGGGTGGAGTTTTTGTTATAGTCACGGCCTCACATGCTTCTTCTTGTGAAGCTCTGAACATAATGTTAGGAAATTAAATTATTTCCACGCAACGAAAAACGTCAGTAAAATAACACAAAATTTGATCACGGAGTTCGGCTAAATTGTGCCTACGTCTCCGAGGCTACTGCACACCCTTTTTATTAGGAAAAAAAACAACACTTACAAGTGTTTACACTCAACACTCAACTCACTAGTGTTTTCACACACTCTCAACCCTTACCCCAATACACCCCAAAAATTACTCACAAAAATTTACTACTCTTACTAAGAGTAAATATTTTTGTCTTAGTTTTGGATGATTAAATGGAGGGGGGAGGGGGTTTATTTATAGTTGATGAACCACCCCCTCCCTCTCTTCTTTCCAATATGGGAATAAACCAACAATCTCCCACTTGAAGACTGATTTCAATCTGTCTTTATACCTGGTTGATGCAGTAGCTCATCTAAATCTTGTCATTCTCGCAGACCAACTGAAGTTGCGCACAACTTCAGTTTCTCGATTGTCACCACCTTGGTTAACATGTCTGCAGGGTTCTTGCTTCCAAGGATCTTCTCAAGTGTTAACACGTCATCTTCTAGCAAGGACCTGATGAAATGATAACAAACACCGATATGCTTAGTTCTGGAGTGGAATACTGGATTCTTGGCCAGATGAATTGCACTCTGACTGTCACTGTATAGCGCATGTTTCTCCTGTATGAAACCCAACTCTGACAGCAAATTCTGAAGCCAAATCATCTCTTTGCTAGCTTCAGTTATTGCTATATACTCCGCTTCTGTCGTAGATAAGGCAACAATCTTCTGAATCTGCGATATCCAACTCACAGCTGTTATACCGACAGTAAAGATGTAACCGGTGGTGCTCCTTTTTCTATCAACTTCACCTGCATAATCTGAGTCAACATAACCTTGTACTTTTATTTCTCCTTTGCTAAAGTACAAGCATTTCTTGGTAGTGTCTCGAAGATATCTTAAAATCCACTTTACTGCTTCCCAGTGGACTTTTCCCGGATTTGCCATAAATCTGCTAACTGCTCCCACTGCATGACCTATGTCTGGCCTTGTACATACCATGGCATAAATCAAGCTTCCAATAGCAGAGGCATAAGGAATTTTTGCCATCAAGTCTTGCTCTTCATTTATGCGGGTGGTGATTTTGGGATAGGCAAAATAGTGGCAAGGGAGTCTTGTTGGTTTAGCATTCGCCATGTTAAACCGTTGCAAAACACGATTAATGTATTCTGCTTGAGATAACTGTAATTCCCCTCTCTGCCTATTTCTGGTGATCTGCATCCCAAGAATCTTCTTAGCTGGACCCAGATCTTTCATGTCAAATTCTTTTGACAATTGTTTCTTCAAATTTCTGATATCATCCATATTGGAACCCACTACTAACATGTCATCGACATAAAGTAGAAAAATGATATACCTGGACTGATATCTCATGATATAACAACAGTGTCGGCGTTGCACTTCTGGAAGTCTTCCCTATGCATAAAGTTATCAAACTTTCTGTACCACTGCCTTGGAGCTTGTTTCAGACCGTACAAGCTTTTCTTCAACTTACACACTAAATGCTCTTTTCCTTTCTCCAGGAAACCCTCTGGCTGGTGCATAAATATCTCCTCGTCCAAGTCTCCATGAAGAAATGTTGTCTTCACATCAAGCTGCTCAAGATGGAGATCTTGACTTGCAACAATACTTAACACCGTTCTGATGGTATTAAGCTTCACCACCGGGGAGAAAATGTCAGTATAGTCTATTCCTTCCTTCTGTTGGAACCCTTTGACTACTAACCGAGCTTTGTATCTTTTGGAACCATCAAACTCCTCTTTGACCCGATATACCCATTTGTTGTGGAGAGCCTTCTTTCCATTTGGTAACTTTGTTAGTTCCCAAGTCTGATTGGAGATTAAAGATCTCATCTAATCTTTCATTGCAAGCTCCCACTTGCTGGCATCTTCTGTTTGGCATGCCTCTTTGTAAGACTCAGGCTCGCCTCCATCAGTTAATAATAGATAGTCTGAGAATCTCCTGTTTGGCACATGAGGTCGTGAAGACCTTCTTAACTCAGGAACAAGAGAGGTGGACTGTGGTGATTCAAGCTGAGCTTCTTCTTCAGTAGTTTCCTCTGATTGAGGATTTACTTCCATTTGTCTCACTGGAAAATTTGGGATATTGCTGATATCAACAAATACAGGGTCTCTCTGAGGGGCTTTCTCCGATGCATGTCAGTCTTTATACATAAGCTTTTCATTAAAGACCACATCTCTACTCCGAATGATCTTTTTGTTTTCGTCATCCCAAATGCGATACCCAAACTCATCTTCACCAGAGCCAATAAATATACATTTCTTAGATTTTGGATCAAGTTTATTTCTGACTTGATCTGTTAGCCCCAAAAAAATTTTATTTTATTTAATTAAACATGATTAGAGTAATTAAGTAAATTATGTTAGCATTAATTAACTTGACATTAATTAGTATGAGTTAACATTAATGAGTTAGGTGAAGAATTAATGGAGTTAAATGTGTCAATTGGGCTTTGGGTCCAAATGAAATGAAAGAGAAGATAATATGAAATGGGCTTTAAATGAGGTAGGAAAGAAAAGAGTTAGTGGGCTTGAGTAGTAAGGAGGATATAAGAAGGAAGGAAGAAGGAATTAAGTGAAGAAGTTGGGCTTGGGCTTAAGTGACTTAAAGAGGGGTATAAAGAAGAAAATAAATGAGTTAGTAGGAAATAGAGAGGAAGTTACGAAAATTTGAAGAGAGGAAGAGTGAAGTGTCGTGCATGGAGGAAAGGAGGGAAAAGAAGAAGAAAAGAAGAGAAGTGGCTAGGGTTTGAGATTTAGAGAGTGTTTGAAGAAAGTCCAAGGAGAAAAAGTGAAGAGGAAGGCTAGAGCTACATTTTGATACAAGAAACCACTTGGTTGGTTAAGGATTCAAGGTAAGTTATGAGTTTTAGTTTGAGTTTTTAGTTAGGTTTTTAGTTAGAAAGCTTAGAAATGGAATGGGTCTAGTGATTCTAGAGTTAATTTCATGATTAAAGTTTATGAGATTTCTCAATTTTGAAACCCTAAGTAATATGAGGTTACTTTCTTGTTATGATTGAAGAAGGGCAAGAAAGAGGAGAAGAACAAAAAGAGGAAGGACTTCCTTAGGCAAGTTTAAGCAAGGATAAAAGGTGGGTTTCATATTTATCTTTATGTATATAAGCTATAAATGTAAATTAATGCATGACATTAATGAGTTTTAATCACTTGGTAGTTGTATTAAATGTGTGTGGTTGTTATAAGTTATTGATGATTGTATTAAATGCTTGATGATGTGTGGTTAGACAATTATGAAAGTTGAGTATAGGATTATGATGATTATAAATGTACATTGTATGATGGCTATGGAAATTGTCTTGGAGAAACTTGTTGAATGAATATGATGAAAAGCATGAATGATCTATGAAAAAGATGATTTTCAAGAAACAATGAATTGGACAAGAACAGTCAAATTTTCTTGTATGATACATGAAGTATATGTTATGTGGGTAAGGTATAGTCCCCAAGAAATGTCACGTGCACGTCGACCATGAAAGCCTTCGCCCGGCCGCCCGATTGTGGCATAGGATGATCCAACATTTTGGACTCCTCAAGATTTGCCCATATAGACTCATTAAGTGAGACTATATGGTTGCCAAGAATATGGACTTACCGAGCCATTTGATGTGTTTCATATGTGATTACATGAAAGTGTAAGAATTATGAATGTTGAATTGTGAGAACTTATGTTTGTGTATGGATGAAAATTGCATGATGCATGTATTATGATTTTATTGAAAGATTGCTAAAAGTATGAATAATTAAATGGACATGCTTGATATATAAATATAAATGTGTTACCGGTTTAAAGCTCACCCCCTCAATTCTCCGAAATGAGCGGGATCCGAGGAAGCGAGCTTAAAGGCATTTACTCCAAGATTTTCTTTTGGTCTTGTATTTTGAAATGATCTTTCTAGTGATCAATGCTTTAGGTTGCATTTTGAGAAAACAGATGTATTTTGGCAAGATGTATTTTGATTGAAATGTAATAGGCTTGAAATGCCTACTAAAGCATTGTAAAACAATTGTTTTGATGTGAATGAAATGCATGAATGACGTTTTATCATGATTTTCTCAAGACAAATTAATATCATGGCAAGTGTGGCTTCCAAAGTTGTGTCAAATGGCTTTAAACTCCATGTGGGTAGAAATGCATGTTTGGTTCAAGTAGAGATGTGTATAGAGTTATGATTGATCAATCTTATGTAGGAGTAAGAATGTTTGAATGATGGTTAATGAGCTTTGCATGAGTAAATGTATAGGATCATTGAAGTTGAACTTGAGTGTTTTTGTAAGTCAAACTAGGTGTTTGACATGAGAGGAGGTGTCAAATTATTGAATGAATGAGTTTGGCATAGAAATGGGTAGGTCTAGAAAGGATTGGAGTGTTCATGGTGTTTGGGATAAGTCGAGAGAGTGTAGAGGTTAGAATCGAGTCAGAATAGACAGAACTCGAGTTATTGGTTCACATAAGTCGAGTTATTGGTCCCATAAGTCGACTTGTGAAGCACAAGTCGAGTTATTTGTCTCGATAAGTCGACTTGTTGGTGATAAGTCGACTTATTTGTCTCGACAAGTCGACTTGTTGGTGATAAGTCGAGTTATGAGTTATCATCCAGCATAAGTCGAGTTGTTAGTCAAGCGCTTTGGGCATAGTTAGAGGCCAAATATCTTTTTGTAGTCTTCATGAGAGTTGTATATCTAGATGTCTACTTTCAAATGGTGAAATAATGAACACAATACGACCTCTATATTAAAAGTTATGAGAATCGCGCCAAAAGAGTTCCAATTTGATTTTTTAAGTGAGCATGGTCTATTGTTTTGGGCCTAATTTCCTCATCCGGCCTCCAATTGAGGAGAGGCTTAAACCATTAGCTTTCTAAGACTTATGTATTTCACTCCATAAAATTTGGTACCTTTTGGAGTTAAATTGAGGAAGTTTACATTAAAGCAAGTGAGAGGTCAGTTAAGAGAGCATGTGTCGGGTATGAACTCCTTTAGGTTTTGGAGAATACCTTAAGTTATATAACTCCGATTGAAGCGATTCTTGTCTTAAATAAAGCAAAAGTCTTAAGGCTATGATTTACAAGAGAAATCAACATACAATTAGGGTTAAGTGAAATAAACCCTACAAGAAAAGATGGTTAAGTTTCAAAAGTTTACGGTTCAGGAGTCGGATTCCGGAAACGGGATCCGACATCAGTTGGGCTCTAGAAACGGGGTCCAACATCTGTGGTATCAGAGCGAAACCGGGTTTAGGGTTTCCTAGGAACCTTAGTGGGATTGTCTAGCGGTCAAGTCAACATGCATTCTCCTACATGAACTATATGAATTATGTGCATCGTTTTGAATGCATAACATGCAACATTGCTTTCAAATGAGTGAATTGACTTGTTTCAAATTGACTTACATGAATTGAACTTGTTTTATGTGAACTAAAGATTTTCACTGATTTTTAAATTGAAGGAGTAATGCCGCCTCGAAAGAGAACTCGAGGAGCTCAATCTCGGCCCAGCTCTCAGCGCGGAATGCGGATGAGTAAATGCGTTCGCAGGATCGAGGACCTTCCCGTCTCTGACTCTGGTGCACCAAGTGTGCAACATGAGGCGCCTCCGCCGCCTCCTCCTCAAGTGAACCCTCTGGATCCCCAGTTCTTCCAAGCATTTGCTCAGGCTTTCACCTATGCCATGGGCCAAGGAAGATAGACTCTAGTGCCGGCTCAGAGAGAAGAAGCGGCGATATAATAAGCTCGGAAGTATGGGGCGTTGACTTCAGCGGGACTACTAATCCAGGAAGCGAAGCATGGTTGAAGAGGACCGAGAGGTCTGAATCGAGATGAAGTGTCTTGATGATGAGAAGCTCGACTATGCAGTTAGCTTCTGCGAGGGATGCACCAGACCTTGGTGGGAGTCGGTGCCCTTGATCGAGAAATGCCTCCGATGCGACATGGAGGAGTTCTTGAGGCCTTCCGGAGGAAATATTTCTCGATGGTCTACATGCGGGAGAAGGCGGGGAATTCTGAATCTTACGAAGGAGTTGAGTGTGGCGAGTATGAATTGAAGTTCACTCGGTTATCACGGTATGCACCAATATCGTGGCAACTAAAGAAGACAAGTCTTAGGAAGTTTGAGGTGGATTGCACTTAGGGATCAGGGAAAAGGTGGTAATTCACAACTTCCGTGATTACCAGCAGACTAGTTGATCTTTGCTCTTCAAGCGAGAGAAGTTAGAGAACATCGGTGAAGTGACCGAAAAGAAAGAAAGAGCGGTTCTCCAAGAAGGGTATGAGTGCTTGACACTGCAAGAGCACCGAACTCAGCATACACAGTGAGGTGGGCAGCAGTGGCCCCACTCGAGCAAGCGACCTAGGGCTATGTCGAGGCAAGCTTGAGTGTAGCAAGCTTGGGATGGACAGTAGAGGAACCCCAGTGTGATCACTTGGGAGATTTCCTGAGGGAATGTCTGCTGAAGATAGGAGCATGTTTTGGTGTGGCCAAAAGGGCCTGAATCAAGGATTGTCCCAGAGCGGTCAGGCGGGAAGGTCTCGATCTCGGCCCCAAGAAGAAGCGAAGCAGTGGCATCTCGGCGAAGACATGATGTGGGCGATTCAGGAGGCACGGAAGGCATATCGGCAGGGAGACCTAGAAGGGCGAGGTCGAGCACCGGCTGGTCTTTGCCATGACCGGGGAAGAAGCTGTTGCTCAGGAAGTAGTGCGGGTATGGCTATGCTATTTGATTTACGGTTTATGTGTTGATTGATCTGGCTCCACCCATTCATTTGTATCTGCAAGTATGAATATGCATCTTGTATGTCACGAGATTATGGACAATTTTTGGTTGTTAGTACTCCTTTAGGGAGTAAGGTGGTGATTAGTTTGATCTACAAGCTGTGAGCTCAATATAGGCGGTCTAGACTAGTAGTAGACTTACTACCTCTAGACCTTCAAGGTTGGATGTTATTTGGGGATGGATGTTATGGAGAAATACAAGGCAAAAGTGGATTGTAGCTTGAAGGAAGTAGAATTTGATCAGGAGATGATCGGAAGATTGTCTTCAAGGGGACAGCTGCCGATCCGAGGATCATTTCGGCTATGTTAAGTGACAATATGATGAGCCAAGGGTGTAAGGCCTTTTTGGCGCATGTAGTGGATCCAGAAGTGAATGTGGGCAGATTAGAAGATTATCAGGGAGTTTTCAGATGTGTTCCTAGACGAGTTACGGGGTTGCCACGGTGAAAGTGAGTTTGAAATTGACTTGATTCCGGAACCGCGCCAATCTCGATGCCACCATCTGAGATGGCTCCGGTGAGTTAAGGGAGCTTAAGGAGCGAGTTAGAGGAGTTGTTAGAGAAGCGGTTCATCGGTGAGTTCTTCACCTTGGGAGCTCGGTCTGTTTGTGAGGAAGAAGGATGGGACATGGCGATGTGTATATATTACGGGAAGCTTAACAAGGTGACGATTAAACAGATATCCTTTACCTAGGATAGATGATCATTTGATCATTGTAGGAGAAAGGGTCTTTTGAAGATCGACCTCGGATCAAAGTTATCATCAACTCCGAATCGGAGTCGATGTTAACAAGACGACCTTCGAGGACCCGATATGGGCACTATGAGTTTAGGGTCATGCCATTCGGATGACCAATGCTCAAATTGCATTCATGGACCTTATGAATAGGGTTTTCGGGAGTTCTTAGATCGGTTTGTCATAGTGTTCATTGATGACATTCGGTCTATTCAAGGATGAAGGGAGCATGAGCAAAGCATCTCGAGGATAGTATTGCGAGATTGAGAGAGCGAGAGCAGTATGCCAAATTCATGAAGTGTGAATTCGGGCTGCGTGAAGTGGTTTTCCTAGGACATGTGATTTCCAGCAGAGGATTCATGTTGATCCAAAGAAGGTAGAAGCGATGGTAAATTGGCGAGAGCCTAAGGCGAGAAAAGAGGTGCGGAGTTTTCTAGGCTGGCGAGGTTATTACAGGAGGTTCGTGGAGGATTCTCCATGATAGCTGCTACCGATGACTAAGTTATTACGGAAGAATCGCAGTTTATTTGGAATGAGAATTGCCGTGAGTTTGAGGAGCTTAGCGGCGGTTAACTAGTGCTCCCATTTTAATTTTGCCCAATGGAGATCGGGGTATCGGTGTCTGATGATGCCTCGAGAAAGGGCTTGGGTTGTGTGTTATCTGAGAATGACGGGGTGATAGCTTATGCTTCACGGCGATTGAAGCCATATGAGTTGAATTATCCGACTCATGATCTGGAATTGGCAGCAGTAATTTTGCCCTAAAGATATGGAACACTATATCGTATGGGGTTCGGACAAGGTTTTCACGGACCACAAAAGCCTTAAGTACATTATGAGTCGAGAAGAGTTGAATTTAAGGCGAGGCGATGGTTGGAGTTGCTTAAGGACTATGACACGATGATAGAGTACCATCCAGCAAGGCAAATGTAGTAGCGGATGCATTGGTAGGAAGTCATCCTTAGCTTATGTTGAGCGGTTTACTTGCCTCTTTTGGAGCAAATGGCCAAGTTGAAGATCGACCAAGCGGGATCGGTCAGATTGTATTCTTGCTCAATTCGAGGTGAGACCTATCCTTAGGGAGAAGGTCGAGGAGCTGCAGGAGAAGGATCTGAAATTGAGTAAGGCGAGAGATGAAATTCAACATGGTAGCGATCGAAGTGCAAGTAAGGGATGATGGACTAATGGTAGTCGGAAGCAGGTTATGTATTAGAATGATAAGGCGATTAAAGATGAGATCATGGATGAGGCACACAATGCTCCTTATTCCATGCACCCAGAGCGACACCGGGATGTGCAGAGATCGAAGGAACATTTACGGTGGAAAGGCATGAAGAGGGATGTAGCGAGTATGTGGCGGATGTCTAGTGTGTCGGCAAGTCAAGGTGAACACCGGGCACCCTCGGGCATGTTGCACCATTGTCCATTCTGAATGGAAGTGGCAAAGGATCACGATGGATTTTCGATGGGTTTGCCTAGGACCCGTGAAGCATGATGCCATTTGGGTTATTGTTGATCGGTTGACCAAGTCAGCCCATTTTCGGCAATCAAGCAAGCAGATTCATTGCAAGTCTTAGCCAGGAAGTATATTGATGAAGTGGTAAGGTTGCTGGAGTTTCGGATTCCATAGTATCCGACAGGGATCCTCGATTCACATCGAGATTTTGGGGGAGTTTGCAGGAAGCATTAGGAACTAAGCTGAATTTCAAGATCTGACGTTTCATCCTCGAGACGGATGGCGATCGAGAGGACAATCCAGACTCTAGAGGGATGCTTAGAACATGTGCCATGGACTTGAGAGGGTATGGGATGATCATTTGCCGTTGGTCGAATTTGTTTATAACAATTAGTACCATTCGAAACATCTGAATGGCTCCTTATGAAGCCCTTTATGGCGGGAGATGCAGGACTCCGATATGTTGGGATGAAGAAGGTGAGAGGAAGCTAGTGGGACGAGTTGGTCGGATGATGATTGAGAAAGTGGATATAATCAACGGTGACTTAAGGACTTAGCCAGGATAGAATGAAAAGCTATCTTGATGCTCATCGGAAAGAAATGGATTATCGATGGGTGACAAAGTGTTCCTCAAGAGCGTCTCCATGGAAGGGAGTTATGGGATTTGGTAAGAAAGGGAAGTTAAGTCCTCGCTATGTGGGTCCGTATGAAGTATTGGAGAGGATTGGGCCGTTGGCCTACAGGTTGGCATTGCCGCCAGAATTGTCGCAGATTCATGATGTATTCCATGTCTCGATGTTGAGAAGGTACAGATCAGATCCTTCTCACATCATTCAGACCTCAGAAGTTCAGCTGAGTGATGATTTGAGCTATGAAGAGGTGCATGTGCCAATTTTGGATAGCAAGGATAAGATCCTCAGGAACAAGACAATCAAGCTAGTCAAAGTCCTGTGGAGGAATCATGTAGTTGAAGAGGCGATGTGGGAGCCTTAGGATGCAATGCAGGAGCAGTATCCACACCTCTTCAATGAAGCAGGTAAGAATTTCGAGGACGAAATTTCTTAAGGGGGGGAGAAATGTTAGCCCCAATTTTTTATTTTATTTTATTTATTTTATTTAATTAAACATGATTAGAGTAATTAAGTAAATTATGTTAGCATTAATTAACTTGACATTAATTAGTATGAGTTAGCATTAATGAGTTAGGTGAAGAATTAATGGAGTTAAATGTGTCAATTGGGCTTTGGGTCCAAATGAAATGAAAAGAGAAGATAATAAGAAATGGGCTTTAAATGAGGTAGGAAAGAAAAGAGTTAGTGGGCTTGAGTAGTAAGGAGGATATAAGAAGGAAGGAAGAAGGAATTAAGTGAAGAAGTTGGGCTTGGGCTTAAGTGACTTAAAGAGGGGTATAAAAGAAGAGAAAATAAATGAGTTAGTAGGAAATAGAGAGGAAGTTACGAAAATTTGAAGAGAGGAAGAGTGAAGTGTCGTGCATGGAGGAAAGGAGGGAAAAGAAGAAGAAAAGAAGAGAAGTGGCTAGGGTTTGAGATTTAGAGAGTGTTTGAAGAAAGTCCAAGGAGAAAAAGTGAAGAGGAAGGCTAGAGCTACATTTTGATACAAGAAACCACTTGGTTGGTTAAGGATTCAAGGTAAGTTATGAGTTTTAGTTTGAGTTTTTAGTTAGGTTTTTGGTTAGAAAGCTTAGAAATGGAATGGGTCTAGTGATTCTAGAGTTAATTTCATGATTAAAGTTTATGAGATCTCTCAATTTTGAAACCCTAAGTAATATGAGGTTACTTTCTTGTTATGATTGAAGAAGGGCAAGAAAGAGGAGAAGAACAATAAGAGGAAGAACTTCCTTAGGCAAGTTTAAGCAAGGATAAAAGGTGGGTTTCATATTTATCTTTATGTATATAAGCTATAAATGTAAATTAATGCATGACATTAATGAGTTTTAATCACTTGGTAGTTGTATTAAATGTGTGTGGTTGTTATAAGTTATTGATGATTGTATTAAATGCTTGATGATGTGTGGTTAGACAATTATGAAAGTTGAGTATAGGATTATGATGATTATAAATGTACATTGTATGATGGCTATGGAAATTGTCTTGGAGAAACTTGTTGAATGAATATGATGAAAAGCATGAATGATGTATGAAAAGATGATTTTCAAGAAACAATGAATTGGACAAAACGATCAAATTTTCTTGTATGATACATGAAGTATATGTTATGTGGGTAAGGTATAGTCCCCAAGAAATGTCACGTGCACGTCGACCATGAAAGCCTTCGCCCGGCCGCACTGATTGTGGCATAGGATGATCCAACATTTTGGACTCCTCAAGATTTGCCCATATAGACTCATTAAGTGAGACTATATGGTTGCCAAGAATATGGACTTACCGAGCCATTTGATGGGTTTCATATGTGATTACATGAAAGTGTAAGAATTATGAATGTTGAATTGTGAGAGCTTATGTTTGTGTATGGATGAAAATTGCATGATGCATGTATTATGATTTTATTGAAAGATTGCTAAAAGTATGAATAATTAAATGGACATGCTTGATATATAAATATAAATGTGTTATCCACGAGTTTAAAGCTCACCCCCTCAATTCTCCAGAAATGGCGGGATCCCGAGGAGCGAGCTTAAAGGCATTTACTCCAAGATTTTCTTTTGGTCTTGTATTTTGAAATGATCTTTCTAGTGATCAATGCTTTAGGTTGCATTTTGAGAAAACAGATGTATTTTGGCAAGATGTATTTTGATTGAAATGTAATAGGCTTGAAATGCATACTAAAGCATTGTAAAACCATTGTTTTGATGTGAATGAAATGCATGAATGACGTTTTATCATGATTTTCTCAAGACAAATTAATATCATGGCAAGTGTGGCTTCCAAAGTTGTGTCAAATGGCTTTAAACTCCATGTGGGTAGAAATGCATGTTTAGTTCAAGTAGAGATGTGTATAGAGTTGTGATTGATCAATCTTATGTAGGAGTAAGAATGTTTGAATGATGGTTAATGAGCTTTGCATGAGTAAATGTATAGGATCATTGAAGTTGAACTTGAGTGTTTTTGTAAGTCAAACTAGGTGTTTGACATGAGAGGAGGTGTCAAATTATTGAATGAATGAGTTTGGCATAGAAATGGGTAGGTCTAGAAAGGATTGGAGTGTTCATGGTGTTTGGGATAAGTCAAGAGAGAGTGTAGAGGGTTAGAATCGAGTCAGAATAGACAGAACTCGAGTTATTGGTTCACATAAGTCGAGTTATTGGTCCCATAAGTCGACTTGTGAAGCACAAGTCGAGTTATTTGTCTCGATAAGTCGACTTGTTGGTGATAAGTCGACTTATTTGTCTCGACAAGTCGACTTGTTGGTGATAAGTCGAGTTATGAGTTATCATCCAGCATAAGTTGAGTTGTTAGTCAAGCGCTTTGGGCATAGTTAGAGGCCAAATATCTTTTTGTAGTCTTCATGAGAGTTGTAGATCTAGATGTCTACTTTCAAATGGTGAAAGAATGAACACAATACGACCTCTATATTAAAAGTTATGAGAATCGCGCCAAAAGAGTTCCAATTTGATTTTTTAAGTGAGCATGGTCTATTGTTTTGGGCCTAATTTCCTCATCCGGCCTCCAATTGAGGAGAGGCTTAAACCATTAGCTTTCTAAGACTTATGTATTTCACTCCATAAAATTTGGTACCTTTTGGAGTTAAATTGAGGAAGTTTACATTAAAGCAAGTGAGAGGTCAGTTAAGAGAGCATGTGTCGGGTATGAACTCCTTTAGGTTTTAGAGAATACCTTAAGTTATATAACTCCGATTGAAGCGATTCTTGTCTTAAATAAAGCAAAAGTCTTAAGGATATGATTTACAAGAGAAATCAACATACAATTAGGGTTAAGTGAAATAAACCCTACAAGACAAGATGGTTAAGTTTCAAAAGTTTACGGTTCAGGAGTCGGATTCCAGAAACGGGATCCGACATCAGTTGGGCTCTGGAAACGGGGTCCAACATGATCATTGATATGTACATATGTTGACAGCTAAATACCTTGAGGTGTGAAAGATTCACATCTTTTCCACTCCAAACCTCCTCTGGTATCTTGTACTCCAATGGAACTGATGGACCTCGATTGATGAGATAAGATGTTATGTTGACTGCTTCTGCCCAGAATTGCTTTGGTAAACCTGATTGCATCCGCATACTTCTAGCTCTTTCAGTTAAGGTTCGATTCATACGCTCCGCTACACCATTATGTTGTGGCGTTCCTGGCACGGTTCTCTCCATTCTGATTCCGTGCTCGTAGCATAACTTTTTAAATCTAGTGTCCTCATATTCTCCACCATTGTCAGTTCTGAGCTTCTTTATCTTGAGACCTGTCTCATTTTCAACCATAGCCTTCCATATTTTGAAAACATCAAATACTTCTGACTTGTGTCTCAGAAAGTAAACCCACACCTTACGGGAGTGATCATCAATGAATGTCACAAAGTAGTGCTTTCCACCAATGGATGGAGTAGTTGTTGGCCCCCAAACATCAGAATGCACGAGCTCAGGTTTCTCCTTCTTTGGCGTTCTACCACCTGTTTGAAAGCTGACTCTCTTTTGCTTTCCAAGAATGCAGTCTTCACACGTATCAAGTTCTACTGACTGTATACCTGATAGTTTTCCATAGGAATGCATTAACTTCATTCCCTTTTTACTCATGTGGCCAAGTCCCTGGTGCCACAAGTTGGAAACTCCACTTCCTTGTGCAACTGCAATTGAACAACATGCTCCAGCTCTTAAGTAGAGAGCACCATTCTTCTTTCCTTGCGCTACAATCATTGCTCCCTTTGATACCTTTCATTCATCACTACGGAAAGTTGTGATGTAGCCTTCATTTGCTAATTGTCCCATTGAGATTAAGTTCTTTCTCAGATCAGGAATATGTCTAACATCCTTCAGCTCCCATATGGCTCCATTCAACTTGAGCTTAACTACACCTTTACCAACAATCTTGCAGGGTTGATCATTACCAAGATACACAATGCCGAGATTGCCAGGAACATATTTCTCAAGAAGATCTTTCTCAGAAGTTGCATGGAACGATGCTTCGAAGTCCAATATCCATGCCTCTTGCTTGTTTTCTAAGGCACATATCAAGGCATCATCATCACCTGATGTAGGGACCCGATCCGAAAACCGGATCCTAACCAAAAACGGACAACCAATCGAAAAACGAAGTGAAACAAATAGCTCGAAAGCATCGAAAACAAACGATGTGAAAACAAATCCCAAGCAGAAATCGAAATCAAAGTATAGTGATTTCGATTTGCGAAACGAAAGGCGATTCAAACGAATGGCGAAAGCAAACGAATCGAAGCAAATCAATTATCAATCGAAAGCCAACTTGAAAATCAAAGCATACAAACGAAGTCAAATCGAATTGGTTCGGAATCAAATCAAATAAACGATTCAATCAAACTGAAACAAAAATTTTTGACATCCGTGAATAATTATCTAAAAGAAGCATCGAAATGGTCGCGTTGGATACCTTAGACTTAACCTATCCGAACCGAATCGGTGTACATTTTTTTTCTTTCTTTTTCTCTTCATTCCTTTTTATCTTTATTCAATCTTATGAGAATCCAAACCATTTGGAAACTCATTCTCATTCAAAACTCAATTTACTTGATTTCTCTTAATCAAGCATATCTTAATTTTATCACTAACAAAACATCTTATTCTTATTCTATCTTTTCCATACAACCAATTTTATCAAAAATTGGGCAGCACAACGGCTGCACAAGAACAAAACCCAAAACCTGCAAACGGTAAAAACACTTCTATATCTCAGCCCAATTCCACAATCCTTAAATCCCACGGACCTCCCGTCCGGAATCCCAAACACATTCTAATTCAATTTCTATTTATACACATATACGAATTCTTATTTCAATCTAAACGCAACCCAACTAGAATCATATACCATCACAATCCATGAACCATAATCATAGACAATCCATATATCTCGCAATCCATACACAATTTCATAATTCAACTCTTTATACAAATCATAGTGGCTTTTCACGCCATAAATACTACATCATGTTTTTATAACCCAAAAATACAAAGATGTACAAAAATCGACCAAAAACGTATTGACGTTCTTTCATCCAATCTCCCGTTCGTTACCTGGAGATGGGGATGAAAAGGGGGTGAGCTTACGCTCCTGGGTTGTAGCGCCCCCTTACGGTAGAGTATACACCGGGACGCCCGTAGGTCGTACCGATGCATAACCTACGATGAGGGTGCACTACAATTCGATCATTTCTATAAACCTCATGGCATCAATATAATAAAGCAGTAATATCAAATTCACTAAATTTTAAAACCCAACAGTACTTCTCATTTCATTTCTTAAAACCATAAGTACACCATTCGGTTATATTTACAACTATACAAGTCCAAAAGAACTAACACTACTCCTAGATAGGTCATCCACAAAATATCCCAAAAGATCCCCAACTGACCGACCTGTGGGCCATGCTCCTCTCGCCGGCACACACACAAAGCAGAAAAGTCTCCTTGTTGGAGCTAGAGTCAAACTATCGCTGTCCTGAAAAATAAATGCAATGTTGGGTGAGTTTGCGAACTCAGTGAGAAACCATCATCGATGGTCCACCCAACTCATGCATATTCAAACATTCATACAATATCATACATATATTATCACAAACAGAAATCACATGAATTCGATTTCACATTTATAAGGCGATACGCCTTTCATACAATTCACATTTGAACAATCCTATATGCAATGTACATGTGATTTTTTCATTTTCTTTCGTTGTTGTGACCGTGCGCCTGAGCTCATATACGTTGAGCCATTGGCTCTGAAAATATTGCGCTCAGAAGCCTTAATACGTTGAGCATAAAGCTCTGAAAATCGTTGGGCATGAAGCCCTGTGCGTTGAGCTTAAAGCTCTGAATAGGGTGGCTGCACCGGTCACAACTGCCTTTTATCTGATCATGCATAATGACATGAATGCACATATCCCCAATTTTCACTAGTCGTAGCACAACCTAGTATCCCTATCCAATTTGCATTTGAAACCACTTATGATCGGTTTATACACAATTAACACTTCATAGCATACAGTCAAATATTTGAACACTGTGGTCGAAATCAATCAAAACAAACACATATAATCCATCCTTAACTCCACATGGCATCGGTGCATAAAATAAACACAACAAGGTTGAGAAACCAACTAGGTTACTCACCTCGAACTTAGAAGCTCTCGCCGGAAGTCTCGCCTACGTCGGACAATCGGCGATCCACTGGCACCTCTATCACAATCAAAACATAACTAACATTACTAATTGTAGCAATTTCAATGCTCAATGATGCATATGAATCAAATAATGTACGTACTATACATGTTATGACATTCCCGACACTAATCCGAATTTCCCGATCTCAAATTCTAAATCCCGAATTCATAATCTCCAAATTGAAATCAATCCAAATCTAATTGAATTATCAAATTCCTAAATCCCAAAATTCAAAACCTCTAAAATTTCATATTCGAAAATTAGCCCTCCTCGTCATGGCGCTTACTCCCGCCCATGAAGCTCCTTTCCTCAACCCCATTGGCGTCGTGACGCCTCGCCGGGCGAACGATTCCTTCTTCGTCGCGGCGTACGCATTGCGCACGTCGCGACGCGGGCCACTGCTCACACTGGCGCACTCCTCGCTCGTCGTTGGCGTCTGAAGTTGCCTTGCTACTCGCCACGGCGTATTCTTCGTCTGCAGTGGCGTGCATACTGACGGAAAATCCAGAAATTCCCAGATTTTCGACTGATAACAACTCCAAATCTGAAATTTATCCTTTCAAACCACTCTCAAATAATTCCATATACATCATACTACTAATCCTTAGCTCTATTTCATCAAACAATCATTATTCCCAAAATTTCAACCCTAAAATCAACGAAAATAACCATCGGAAACCCTAAATGCCAAATCCTTAAATATTCATACTAAATCATCCAAATAACTCTATAAATCAACCAATCAAACTACATAAGGCAAGAAAGAAGTACCTTACTCGATTAAAACCTCAAATCTTCAAGGATCACACCAAAAACTCCAACTCACACACCCACGACAGACACCCAAACAAAACCCATTTCCAATTCTTCTTTACCCACTCCAAAACAACAAGTCAATTTAAGGCAAAGGAAGGGACAAATGGAAAGAAGGAATTAGGAAGCAAATCAAAGAAGAAATCACGATGGAGGAAGGAAGAAACTTCAAAATTTTCTTTCACAGGAAGCAAGCATCGTGATTGGTAGTTTTCAAAGGAGTAAGTTTATAAACCTAAAGGATTTAAGGCTTGTTTGGCAAATCTAATTGCCACAAGTCCGATCCGAACCACCTCGAGTCAGTTTCTAAATTCTAATTTCTCCCGAATTCTAATGGCTAAACCCTATTTTCTCAAATCAAATTTCTAATCTATCCGCGCCATTGGATAATCAATTTCAGAATCGGAAATCCAATTAACCAATCATTGATCAATTTTTCGGTTTGGACCTAATACTCCAAAAACTCCAGAAAAATTCCTATAAATCCACAAAATAGAAAACTCATAATCGTATACCCCAATTTCATAATTCAATTTCCTAACTTTCATTTTTAACTCGGATTCAATTCTCGAGCCTAATTTAACTTAATTATCACACATGCCCTAATCATCTCCAAATCCAAGTTATCCAAATCAAATCGGAAATATGTCATACATGTATGTACGTACGAATACCAGTACAATAATTGTCAATTATGCATAATGCAATAATGCATGCACATGCAAAAATACGTATAAAATGAACTGTACCCATCCCATCGATGACGGGATGTTACAATTCTCCCCTCCTAATAAAAATTTCGTCCCAAAATTTCTCACCTGACTGATCGAACAAGTGAGGGTACTGCCTCCTCATGTGTTCCTCAGTCTCCCAAGTCGCCTCCTCAGTCGAATGATTCTTCCAAAGGACTTTCACCAATGGAATCACCCGGGACCTCAACTGCTTGACCCGCGATCCAATAATCCGCACCGGCTCTTCTAAATAACTCAAATCACTAGCTATCTCAATCTCCTGAGCCGGAATCACATGATTCGGGTCCGAACGATATCTCCGAAGCATGCTCACATGGAAGACGTCATGCAACTGAAACATCTCACTCGGCAACGCCAATCTATAGGCTAACGGTCCAATCCTCTCGGTAATCTCATACGGACTGATATACCGAGGACTCAACTTGCCCTTACGGCCAAATCTGAGAACTCCTCTCCACGGAGGCACTCGGAGGAACACTCTATCTCCCACAGAATACTCCATCTCTCTCCGATGCTGATCCACATAACTTTTCTGCCTGTCTTGAGCCGCCTTAATGCGACTCCTAATCAGTTGTACCTTATCCACTGTATCCTGGATCAACTCGGGACCCTCTAACATCCTCATACCCTCTTCATCCCAGTAAAGAGGGGATCTGCACGATCGTCCATATAATGCCTCATACGGTGCCATACCAATGCTGCTCTGGTACTGATTATTATAAGCAAACTCTACCAGAGGCAAATACTGATCCCATGCACCTCGGAACTCCAATACACAGGCTCTCAACATATCCTCAACAGTCTGAATAGTCCTCTCACTCTGCCCATCTTTCTGAGGATGAAACGTTGTGCTGAAGTTTAATCTCGTACCCATAGCCGACTGCAAACTCCTCCAGAACCTCGAAGTAAACTTGGGATCCCTATCTGATACTATCGATACTGGGACCCCATGCAGTCGCACTATCTCTGCCACATACTTTTGGGCCAACTGATCGAGGGTATTGCTCTCCCTCACTGGCAAGAAGTGAGCCGATTTAGTCAACCGGTCCATTATGACCCAGATAGCATCACACTGCCTCGGCGTCCTAGGCAACCCCATAATAAAGTCCATCGTAATGCGCTCCTATTTCCACTCCAGAATGGGTAACGAATGCAATCTCCCAACTGGGGCCTGGTGCTCAGCCTTAACCTGTTGGCACGTCAGACATCGAGAAACAAACTCCGCCACATGCCTCTTCATACCTGGCCACCAGAAATGCAACTTAAGAGTGCGATACATCTTGGTGACACCAGGATGCATGGCATAAGCAGCCAAATGAGCCTCCTCCAAAATCTCTCGTCTTAGGTCCTCCACATCTGGAACACATAATCTCTGGCCCATCCAAAGAGTCCCATCTCTCAACTCAAACTCAGACAGCCATCCTGATCTGACCCTCTCAATCAATCTCACTAACACTGGATTCCGATCCTGTACTCTCCTAATCCGATCATGCAATACCGGCCTGAGCCTCAAAGTAGCAATCAGAGCTCCATCCTGGGTCAAATCCATCTGCACATTAAGAGCTCTCAACTGCACCAAACACGGCAACCTCGAAACCTGCATCTGAGCTGCACTACCATGCGATCTCCTACTCAATGCATCAGCCACCACATTAGCCTTCCCTGGGTGGTACTCAATAGTGCAGTCGTAGTCCTTAAGCAGCTCTAACTATCTCCTCTACCTCAGATTCAGCTCTCGCTGACTCAACAAATACCTCAAGCTCTTATGATCGGTGAAGATCTGGAACGTCTCCCCATACAAATAATGTCTCCAGATCTTCAAAGCAAACACAACTGCTGCTAACTCCAAATCATGCACAGGGTAATTAATCTCATGGGATCTCAACTGTCTCGAAGCATACGCTATAACTCTCCCATGCTGCATCAGTACACATCCTAAACCCTGCTGCGAAGCATCACTGAAGACCTCGAAACCTCTTGCTCCAGATGGCAGGGCTAACACCGACGTCGTAGTCAACCGATGTATCAACTCCTCAAAACTCCTCTGGCACTCATCTGTCCATCTGAAGGCCACACTCTTCCTCAGAAGTTTTGTCAAAGGGGATGAGATCACAGAAAACCCCTCGACAAACCTCCGGTAATAATCTGCCAATCCGAGGAAACTCCTCAACTCTGACACGTTCCTCGGAATCTCCCAACTCCTCACTGCCTCAATCTTGTGAGGATCCACCCGGATACTCTCACCAGACACGATGTGGCCTAAAAATACCACCTCATCTAGCCAAAATTCACACTTAGTGAATTTGGCATACAACCGCTCATCCTCATAATCTGCAAAGACTATCCTCAGATGCTCCGCATGCTCCTGCCTACTCCTCGAGTATACCAAAATATCATCGATAAACACAATCACGAACTCATCCAGGTAGGGCTGAAAGACTCTATTCATCAAAGCCATGAAGGCTGCCAGGGCATTAGTCAACCTGAACGGCATCACTAAGAACTCGAAATGCCCATACCTGCTCCTGAAAGCACTCTTAGGCACATCGGCCTCTGCGATCCTCAACTGATAGTATCCGGATCTCAAATCCAACTTGGTAAACACCTGAGCTCCCTGCAACTGATCAAATAAGTCATCGATCCTAGGAAGTGGGTACTTATTCTTAACTATAACCCGATTGAGCTACCTATAATCGATGCACAGTCTCAAAGTCCCGTCCTTCTTCTTCACAAATAACACCGGAGCTCCCCACGGCGAAACACTCGGCCTGATGAACCCCTTATCCATTAACTCCTGCAGCTGAGCCTTAAGCTCCCTCAGTTCCACCGGTGCCATCCTATACGGAGGTATCGATATAGGTGTTGGATCCCATTTCTGAGACCCAACTTCTTACACTTAAATACGCTATCACTGATTAAACTGAACATGATCACTCTTAAAACGAATCCGAAACGGAACGAAACAACCGTAATCGAGATTCAAATAGAAAGAAAAGAAACAAGTGTAATAGGATCGAATCCAACCGAAATCGAATATCAAATAGGTCGAATCGAAAACAAAACGGATACAAGTGGAATCGAATACGAATGCCAGACAAATAGATCAATTTAAACTGAAATGTTAAATCCCGACATCCGAAGCGTGAACATAGAAAACTGGTCGCGTTGGATACCCTAATGACTTATGGATCCGAACCGATGTAATTTTTTTTTCAAAACTCATACTAATCAAAGTAATGAAATTTCCCTTTTTGAAATTTCGTCCTTAAACAGTCTCAAATTACTTGATTCTTCTTATTCATCATAGTCTTATTCTTTACCATAACAAACTCATACTCATGTCACAATAACATTCCTAAATTTATATACAATTTCTTAAAATCCATATACTACCATATAAAGATTCCGGCAGCATAACGGTTGCACTTTCTATAATCCAAACCTGCAAATAACTTGAATTCACTTCTATAAATTCCAGATAATTACACATATGTCATAATCCACCGGAACCTTCGTCCGGGATCTCAACAGAAACGCAAACTTAAATTCTAAACCACTTCAAGTCATTTTCATATCAATTCATATTCATCACATTTGCACTAATATCTCATCATCCAGTACATTCATCCATATCTAAATATATATAACATATATCCCAATTGTATTCATAACTCAATCCAATTGATATACAAAACCAAATTGCACAATCCAAAACCAATACATTTCCAATTCCACCACTCAAGTTCTTATACAATATCATAATCCAGAATACATTATGAACCAAAATGCTTACAATACTCTAATGGCATTTCAAGCCATAGACCATTTCCAATAATCTTAAACCAATAACACAAAGTACAAAACATATACAAATGCTGATATCTTGATGTCTTTCATCCAATCTCCTGCTCGAATACCTGGAGATGAGGATGAAAGGGGAGGTGAGCTCGGAAGCTCGTGGATAATATGTTTATTAAACAAATGATAAGAAAAATATTTTCAAACCTTACTTTCAGTTGTTTAAAAAAACATTGAAGATTCATTTTCCAAAAACTTCTAAATTTCCAAATTTTTTCATAAACATTTACAAACTGCTTTCAAAACCATCATCGTTGGAAATCCCAAATTTCTCATTTGTCGAAAATCCAAACCTTTTTACAATTTATGAATATAATTGAAACACATGGGTTACATCGCATATAAATGCACCACATTTCAAATAACATCAAATCCTATAACACATCAAAATGGTTTGGCAAGTCCAATACACATGATGACTACACAATTCCATAAAATGGTCTTGTGTAGTCGTACACATAAGGGAGTCCTAAAAGGAACTCCATGCCACTTGCAGGCAGCCGGGAGAAGGCTTTAAGAATGAGACCAGTGCACTGACTCCACATGAGGGACTATGCCGAAACCCACATAACATGTAATCATGCATTGAAAATTACTTTGCCCAAATGGCACTTTTTGAAAACTTGATTTCATGAGCATGACACATGTATACATTCCTAGCATTTCTTCACAATTTTCAAACCATCAATCATATAGAAAATTTCAATTATTTCAAACAAAGAATGCATACTTGAGACAATTGCAAATCATCTAAATATCGTGTCACACAAGTTCTCATATTAAAACTTTCAACCAATTAAACATAATGAACTCAAACGAGTATTTCAACTTGGTAAAATCATTTGAAATCCATTGGATAAACAATTCATAAACATTCCAAAAGTAATTGATTCAATCATTTGCAAATCAATGGCTTATAAAAATCAACATTTATAATTAACTTATAATTTGAAAAATAAACACATTACCCACCTCTTATCCATGCCATAAGCTTGTTCCAATCCTCAATTTGATCTTTACTTCTCTCTCTCTTCCAACTTAAAATCACCTAAGCCATAATCAACCAATTCCAATATCATAAACATCATACTTCTCAAATTAACTATAGGAAATTTGTACTCATCATATTTTCAACCTTTCCAAATCAAGAATTTCTAAAATCTCAATTTCTCAAACTTTACCCAAACCTTAACTCACATAAATCCAAAAATAAATCAATTCATCATGAAATCTTTCAAAACTAATTAAGGAAAACACAAACCCATCACCTTTTCCATATTTCTAAACTAACAAATCACTAAAAACTCAAACTTGAAGATTCTCTTACCTCTTTCTCTTTCTATTTTCGAAATTCTTTTTGGCTTGGAGGGTAGATCTCTTCTCCTTCCCTCTTTTCCTTCATGAATCTATGGAAAAATCAAATTTGAATCCCTCAAAAACAGAAACCCTACCTCTTCTTCCTTCTTCCTCCACGAAAATCTCCTTTCTCTCTTCCTTCTTCTTCTTTCTTCTTTCTTCTTCTAGAATTTTCGTGGGTCTTCTTTCTTCCAACGACAATGCCTCACTATTTATATGCCATGTCATTAAAAGAAAGTAAAAAGACCCTTTTGTCCCTTACTTATAAGCCTAAAACTCAAATCTTTAAGTTAACTTCCTAATTTGCCCCTGAATATTTCTTTAAGTCATGCTCACTTGCAGACATGTTTCGCACTATCCATTTGTAGGAATTTGTCAAAATTTCCTTCTAGAGAAATGTTCCTCTATGTCTTAATTTCATAATGCCTTAAGAATCATCCAATTCGGAGCACTACATCAAAAGTTATAGTCCAAACATGTCGGACCTATCATTTACTAACACATTTTCTAGCAATTCATTTCCTTCCACAAATAGACATTTTTAAAGGCTAAGTTGAAATTTGGTTACTTCATAACAATTGTAGCTCCATGTCTTAATTTTATTTCGCCTCAAACCTCGCTTCAATCGGATCTCCACAGATCCCTAATTTAACAAAATACTGAACTACGTTCAGAGACTTTCTTGTCTCACTTTGAATCAAATAATCTTACTCAATTAAATCCATAAAATTCATAATTTTCCATTAATATGAAATTAAGTGTCTTAGGAATCCAACTCTTTGAGAACCAAGTCATTCGGATGTCGGACGGAAAATATATAAGCAAATGATTTGACAAGGTCGGATGAGGAAGGAAAATAGCAAGCTCAGAATGAGACAAATCATTCCGATTATCATATGATTCAATCAAGCTCTTTCTATTCAACTCCAATTGATACTAATTTTCATGGAGAGAAAGATACATGTTTTAGGAATTCAATGCTTCAAGAATCGCCTCAATCCGAGGTCGGATGAGTGAGTTATGATCAAAACAACTCAACACGTTTAAACCCTAAATCGATTTGAAACTCTTTTGGCGCAAATGTCATAACTTTTTGTCCAAATATCCAAATTCCTTCTTTCTTATTCCATTGGAAAGATAACATCAAGATATACAACTCATATTAGAGGCCTCAAAATGAGATTCGGCCTCAAAACTGGTCAAAATCACGTTTTTCTCAAAGTAACCTGTAGTTGTCCGTTTAACGGACACATACGGCCAAAACTGTGCCAATTCGTCCGATAATGTCCGTTAAACGGATATGAACAAGGGAAGGGGTCCTTTTGACCCGAGGCTGTCCGTTAAACGGACTCCCATGTCCGTTTAACGTAGATGCAATTTTCCAAAACCTCTTCAATCTTTTTCCAATGCTTCTCTCATCCAAACTACCATCATATACACTTATAATCTTCACATATTTACTCATTCATAGGCCTAAACACTTCATAACAATGTAAGCAACAAAATCAATTCATGAACTTCTCAAATCTCAACTAAATTAATTCATCAAAACCACAATTCTCAAACATGTCATTAAAGCTTTCACTAACATAAATCTTATATAACATCATAACTTGAATCAACTATAACTCTTAATTCCAATCTCAAAAACTTGCACATGTAGTCTCGTTGGAAAGATAAAAGAGCAAGCTATAACTTCAAAGAAGGCAACGTTGGCCAATTCTATTTCAATCATTCTCTAATTTCCTTTAAATCAGCATACACATTTAACATTCATCCTAACTTCACTTTCTTAATTGCACTACATTAATAACAATTCAACTATCATTTGGAATTCATCCAAATCTCAGCCTCAATTCATATGATTTTTCACATTCCATAGCATCTTGTCATTAATAATCTCTTACTTTTGCATAAGATCTCACATATATAACGATAATTCATACTTAAGATTTCCCAACTCATATCTTTACATAATTCACATTTCCTAATCTATAACACAAATTATATACACAACACTCATATACTTTCATTTTTCATATGTCTAATTTTCGCTTCAAGGTTCGGGGTCCAACAATAGGAGCGGTACCTGGAACGAGGTCTATCTCAAACTCTGTCTCCCGATTCAGCGGCAAACCCGGTAACTCCTCGGGAAACACATCTGGAAATTCCCTGATCACGGGAACATCCTGCAAACTCTGCTGCACTCTGGAATCCACTACATGAGCCAAATAGGCCTCACAACCACCTCGCATCAACCTTAGAGCACTCATAAACGAAATCATCCTGGCTGGCACTGCCTGACTAACACCTCAAAACACAGCCCTAGGCTGACCAGGAGACTCCAACACAACCTCCTTGGTAAAGCAATCCATAATAGCCTTATGGGCAGTGAGCTAGTCCATCCCCAAAATCAAATCAATCTCCTGAAGGGGTAATACAATCAGATATGCACTCAACACTACTGAATCAACCCGAATCGGACACCCCTTGTAGACCTCGCCCAAAGCAGTAGTACTACCCAAAGGTGTACTCACCTGCAACCCATACTGTAACATCTCCCTATCCACATGCAATCTACATGCCACATGCGGTGCAATAAAAGAATGCGTGGACCCTGGATATATCAATGCATAAACCTCAATATCAGAGAGCAGAAGCAAACCTGCAACCACATCGAGAGAATCCTGGGCCTCCTGCCAGGTCATGGCGTAGACCCTAGCCTGGGACTGTGGCCTGCTGCCTCGTCCCTCGGTCCCCACAAAGGAATCTCCGCCTCTACCTCAGGCTCTGCCTCGGCCCCTAAATCCAGGTCCACCACTACGGCTCTCCTGCACCGTCGAGCTATTACCAGCTCTCCCACTGGCAGCCGACTGAACTCCCAAAGTCAGAGGACAACTCCGAATCATGTGATCCATAGATCCACATGCTAAACAGCTCTGCCACTTCAAAGACTCTCCATCTGTGCCTCTTATCACAATGTACACAACCGCAAAGCTCGCCTCGTCCTTCGCCACCACTCATCGCCATCGCCTGCCCGCCCAAATCTCCCTCTCAACAGAACCCGACCGTCTCAATCCCCTATCGACCAACCGGCTCAAGGCTCTACTCAAGCTCCTACCAGAGCTACCCGATCATCACTAGATCGCTACCTCCCGATCCTCGACCGGCCTCACCGACTCTATCTCGTAAGTCGCTCTATCCTCACTGCAGCTGCTCTCAACTCCACAAAGGTGCCCATATCTGACCGGGCTAACCTGGTACGAATCTCCAGATTAAGCCCTCCCTCGAATCTCCGACACCTATCAGCCTTGGAGGCAATCAAAACAGAACCATATGCTGACAACTCATTAAATCTGACCTCATAATCGGCCACTGACATCAACCCCTGTCTCAGCTCAAAGAACTCCTGCATCTTCATTTCCAAGTAGACCTGGGGCATGAAATTATCCCAAAAGGCCCTCAGAAAATCAGCCCAAGTCAATACACAAGGTCTGGTGGAACTACCCGGGACAGTCTTCCACCATTGATATGCCGGACCCTGTAGCAAAGAAACAACATAATCGAAGCGCTCCTCAGGGTCGCAATCCATCTGATCTAGGACACGCTCGGTCCTCTCCAACCATAACTCAGCCTCAGTAGGGTCTGTGCTGCCATAGAAATCCACAGCTCCCTGCTTACGCAGACGATCATACCTCCACTCCCGTCTCATGGGAACTCTAAGAGGCTGCTCCTCATACAGAGGCACTGAAGACTCCCTACTCGCTCCGACTGATCCTTGGTCAGCTGGTTGATCTACCTGATCACCAAGAACGGATGACCTATAACAAAACCACAAACTTGATCAATTTCTGCTTTTCTTACGGAAATTCAAGTCTAAAAGACACTATACCTAAAAGATGCCAAACCATGCTCTGATATCACCTAATGTAGCGCCCCCTCTTCGTAGAGTATACACCGGGGCACCCGTAGGTCGTACCGATGCATAACCTATGATGAGGCTGCACCACCAAACGATCATTTCTATAAACCTCATGGCATCAATATAATAAAGCAGTAATATCGAATTCACTAAATTTTAAAACCCAACAGTACTTCTCATTTCATTTCTTAAAACCATAAGTACACCATTCGGTTATATTTACAACTATACAAGTCCAAAAGAACTAACACTACCCCTAAATAGGTCATCCACAAAATATCCCAAAAGATCCCCAACTGATCGACCTGTGGGCCATGCTCCTCTCGCCGACACACACACAGCAGGAAAAGTCTCACTGACTGGAGCTAGGAGTCAAACTATCGCTGTCCTGAAAAATAAATGCAATGTTGGGTGAGTTTGCGAACTCAGTGAGAAACCATCATCGATGGTCCACCCAACTCATGCATATTCAAACATTCATACAATATCATACATATATCACAAACAGAAATCACATGAATTCGATTTCACATTTATAAGGCGATACGCCTTTCATACAATTCACATTTGAACATTCCTATATGCAATGTACATGTGACTTTTTCATTTTTTTTCGTTGTTGTGACCGTGCGCCTAAGCTCATATACGTTGAGCCATTGGCTCTGAAAACATTACGCTCAGAAGCCCTAATACGTTGAGCATAAAGCTCTGAAAATCATTGGGCATGAAGCCCTGTGTGTTGAACTTAAAGCTCTGAATACGGTGGCTGCACCGGTCACAACTGCCTTTTATCTGATCATGCATAATGACATGAATGCACATATCCCCAATTTTCACTAGTCGTAGCACAACCTAGTATCCCTATCCAATTTGCATTTGAAACCACTTATGATCAGTTTATACACAATTAACACTTCTATAGCACAGTCCAAATATTTCGAACACTTGTGGTCCGAAATCAATCAAAACAAACACATACAATCCATCCTTAACTCCACATGGCATCGGTGCATAAAATAAACACAACAAGGTTGAGAAACCAACTAGGTTACTCACCTCAGAACTTCCGAGCTACTGTCGGGAAGTCTCGCCTACGTCGGAAAATCGGCGATCCACTGGCACCTCTATCACAATCAAAACATAACTAACATTACTAATTGTAGCAATTTCAATGCTCAATGATGCATATGAATCAAATAATGTACGTACTATACATATTATGACATTCCCGATACTAATCCGAATTTCCCGATCTCAAATTCTAAATCCCGAATTCATAATCTCCAAATTGAAATCAATCCAAATCTAATTGAATTATCAAATTCCTAAATCCCAAAATTCAAAACCTCTAAAATTTCATATTCCAAAATTGGCCCTCCTCGCCGCAGCGCCTACTCCCTCGCCGCGGCGAGCTTCTTTCCTCAACGCCCTTCGCCGCGGCGAACGATTCCTTCTTCGTTATGACGTCAGATTACAGACGTCATGACGCTGGCCGCTTCATCATCAAGGTGCGCCCATTATCATCAAGGCGTGCAGCTGGCCTTGTTTCGCCATTTGGCGTGTTCTTCAGACGCCATGACGCGTAATCGCAGACACGCCTTAAAACCCGAAATTCCCAGATTTTAATCGATAATAACTCCAAATCCAAATTTTCTCCTTTCAAACCACTCTTAAATAATTCCATATACATCATATTACTAATCCTTAGCTCTATTTCATCAAACAACCATTATTCCCAAAATTTCAACCCTAAAATCAACGAAAATAACCATCGGAAACCCTAAATGCCAAATCCTTAAATATTCATACTAAATCATCCAAATAACTCTATAAATCAACCAATCAAACTACATAAGGCAAGAAAGAAGTAACTTACTTGATTAAAACCTCAAATCTTCAAGGATCACACCAAAAACTCCAACTCACACACCCACGGCAGACACCCAAACAAAACCCATTTCCAATTCTTCTTTACCCACTCCAAAGCAACAAATCAATTCAAGGCAAAGGAAGGGACAAATGGAAAGAAGGAATTAGGAAGCAAATCAAAGAAGAAATCACGATGGAGGAAGGAAGAAACTTTAAATTTTTCTTTCACAGGAAGCAAGCATCGTGATTGGTAGTTTTCAAAGGAGTAAGTTTATAAACCTAAAGGATTTAAGGCTTGTTTGGCAAATCTAATTGCCACAAGTCCGATCCGAACCACCTCGAGTCAGTTTCTAATTTCTAATTTCTCCCGAATTCCAATGGCTAAACCCTAATTTCTCAAATCAAATTTCTAATCTATCCGCGCCATTGGATAATCAATTTCAGAACCGAAAATCCAATTAACCAGTCATTGATCAATTTTCCGGTCTGGACCTAATACTCCAAAAAGTCCAGAAAAATCCCTATAAATCCACAAAAATAGAAAACTCATAATTGTATACCCCAATTTCATAATTCAATTTCCTAACTTTCATTTCTAACTCGGATTCAATTCTCGAGCCTAATTTAACTTAATTATCACACATGCCCTAATCATCTCCAAATCCAAGTTATCCAAATCAAACCGGAAATATGTCATACATGTATGTACGTACGAATACCAGTACAATAATTGTCAATTATGCATAATGCAATAATGCATGCACATGCAAAAATACGTATAAAATGAACTGTACCCATCCCATCGATGACGGGATGTTACATGAGTAACAGGTTTATAATCAATCATAAGCAAAACCGTTCAAAAGTTTACTGCCATAGAAATTTCTTGTTTAAAATCCATAAAATGTTCGTTTCTCAAATTTTCGTCATGTATTCAAATTCATGAATCACAAAACAGGAATGCATCATCTTGTTCACAAATCACAATTTCTTAATTCATAAATGCAATGCACATCAACGCAAATGCATAACCACATGGCTCGAGGGTTCCGTGAACAAAACGACGAAACCAAAATTTACGCCGTAAATCGAAACGAGTCCATTTTCGGATCTTGTGGGCCACAAGCGGGCAGCCGAGATAAGGCTTTGACGTCGACGTACATGTGAATCGAAACGGTTCCTCTCAGCCCAAACAAAGCACATAAAAAATGATCAAACTCATTCCATCGAAATGAAATGCTTTCATGCTTTTCATATTCTTTTTCTTCTTTCCAATAAATCACAATGCCATGCTCAGATACATAGCATAATCACATCACAATTCAATTCTCATCAAAGTGTCATATATTTCTCGATGCATAACATAACATAACATAACACATCACAATGCATTTTTGCATGCTCATAACCATTCAAATCCAATTCATGGAGTATATGAACACATATAAACCAATTCTTTAAATCATTTTAAAAACAACATATGCACAATCATAAAATATTTGAAATCATTTTATTCTCTCAATTTGGGAAAATCTTTAATGGCTTATTATTCAATTATAAACATGAAACCCACCTCATATCCATGCTTGGAGCTTGATCAGAGCTTCAATTCTCCAAAGCCTTTCTTCTTTCTCCCAATTTCAAATTCCCTTTTATCTTCTTCATTTTTGAAAATCTTCTTGCTTGGAAGGAAACTCTTGCCTTCTTCCATCCTTTCCTTCATAAATCAAAGAAAAACTAAGCTTAGAACCTCCAAAATCCTGGAACCCTAACTTTTCTTTCATTTTTCTTCTCCATCTCCACGATATCTCTCTTCTCTCCCATTCTCTCTTTATTTCTTTCTCTAATTTTCATAAGCTTCCCCCTTTTCCCAAGCTATTCTCTTCTTTTATAGTGCCAGCACATTAATGAGTGGCCAAAGACAAAAATGCCCCTCTATGTTAGGCTAAAAGTCTTAAGTCTTTAAGTGGACTTCCAAAACTGCCCCTGAAAATGATCCTACTTTAGGACAATTATTCTCACATTGAAATGAAAGAATTTGATAAGACTTCCTTCTAGAAAGTTGTTCCTCATTTTCTTAATTTCATAATGCCTCAAACATCGCTTCAATCGGATCTCCACAGATCCCGAATTTCTCAAAATACTGAACTATGTTCAGAAACTTTCCTGTCTCACTTTGATTCAAACAATCTCCCTCAATTAAGTCTCTAAAATTCATAATTTCCCATAAAAATGAAATTAATTGTCTTAGGAATCCAACGCTTCGAGAACCAAGTCATTCGGATGTCGGACGGAAAAGATATAAGCAAATGATTTGACAAAGTCGGATGAGGAAAGGAAAATAGCAAGATCAGAATGAAACAAAACATTCCGATTATCATATGATTCAATCAAACTCTTTCAATTCAACTCCAATTGATAGAAATTTTTATGGAGAGAAGGATACACGTGTTAGGAATTCAATGCTTCAAGAATCGCCTCAATCCGAGGTCAGATGAGTGAGTTATGATCAAAACAACTCAACATCTTCAAACCCTAAATCGATTTGAAACTCTTTTGGAGCAAATGCCATAACTTTCTATCTAGAGTTCGGATTTCTTTCGTTCTTAGACCATTAGAAAGTAGACTTCTATGTATACAACTCTTATGAAGACCACAAAATAAGATTCGGCCTCTAAAATTGTCAAAATCGCATTTTTCACAAGTTGACCCGTGGCTGTCCGTTAAACGGACATGCATGTCCGTTTAACAGACACATACGGCCCAAAATGCACCAAAACATCCGAGAATGTCCGTTAAACGGTCATTCATGTCCGTCTAATGGACATGAGCAAGGGAAGGGGTCCTTTTGACCTAAGGCTGTCCATTAAACGGACTTCCATGTCCGTTTAACGAACATGCGATTTCCAAAACCTCTTCAACCCTTTTCAAAACTTCTCACATCCAAACTAAACATCATATACACTTATAATCTTCACATATTTACTTGTTTAAAGGCCTAAACACTTCATAACAATTCAAGCAACGAATTTAATTCACAATCTTCTCAAATCTCAACTAAATTAGTTAATCAAAACCACAATTCTCAAACATTCATCAAAGCTGTCACTAACATCAATCTTATATAACATCATAACTTGTGTCAACTATAACTCTTAATTTCGATCTCGAAATCTTACATATGTAGTCTCGTTAGAAAGATAAAAGAACAAGCTAAAACTTCAAAGAAGGCAACTTTGGCCAATTCTATTTCAATTATTCCGAAAATTTCCTTGAATCAGCATATACATTTTTATCCACATGCAAAACTCAACATTCGTGCCAACCTCACTTTCTTAATTGCACATCATTTTTAACAATTCAACTATCATTTAGAATTCATCCAAATCTCAGCCTCAATTCATATGATTTCTTACATTACATAGCATCTTGTCATTTACAATCTCTTGCTTTTCCATAATACCTTACATACCTAAACATGATTCATGCTTCAGGCTTCTCAACCCACCATCCATACATGACTCACATTCCAATATCATATCCTCTATAACACAAATCACATACAAAACACTCATTTAATTTCATTTTCATATTTCTAATTTTTCACTTCAAGGTTCGGGGTCCAACACCTGAGGTGGAAGCTATATTTGCCTCCTGATTGTTTGACTCCTGCTTCTTTGAACCGTTCTTGCATTGATTTCTGTAGTGCCCAAACTTTCCACAATTCCAACACTCAATATTTTTCGAGTTTTGGGAAGTAACGGGATTCTGTGACTTGGACCTCCTGTCCTTTGATCTATCATGGTATCTAGTTTTTCCATGTCCTCTACTTCTTCCTTTTGATTCTACGGCAAGGGCGGAGGAGGATGAGGTTTCACCTACTTCTTTTCTTCGGGTTTCCTCGTTAATAATCAGGCCATTAACATCCTTGAACTTCAACTTGTTGGTTCCCATTGAGTTACTCACTGATGTGACTGTAGCACTCCAACTCTCTGGGAGGGATGATAAAAGTATTAAGGCTTGTATTTCATCATCAAGATCAATATTCATTGTACTCAACTGATTCAAGACTTTGTTGAGTTCATTGTATGATGATCTACAGAGGTTCCTTCCGCCATCTTCAAGTTGAACAAACGCCGCATCAAATGTACTTTATTTACTGCTGAAGGTTTTTCATAATACTCCGTTAGTTCCTCCATAAGGGCTTTTGTGGTTTTTGCCTTTAACACATTAAAGGCTATCTTCCGGGATAAGGTCATTCGGATTGCTCCAAGGACCTGCCTGTCAAGAATAACCCATTCTTCTTCTGACATGTTTTCTGGCTTCTTTACAAAGAGCGGTAGAAACTGGTTCTTCTGATACAAATAATTCTCTATATGCATCTTCCAGTATTCGAAATCCGTGCCATCGAACTTATCGATTTTGTTGAGCATATCATCTGGCGCCATTACTCCCACTGACTTCTAGTTTCTTCTGAGGGAGACAGCTAGTGAAGTGAACCGATTCGGTAATACCCAGGAAAGACCGTCAAATAGACTCCTTAGACAGTATTACCATTCCACGTAAAATCCCAGGAAAGGGCGGAGGGGTCACAAACGGTCCCACTTAAAACCCGGCCTCCTAGACAGAAGTTATGTGCACGGTGTATTTATCACAACCTAAGGCAAGTTTTCTGATGCAGAGGATCCACTCCTGTGGCAACTGCAGAGTATACTAACTCCAAGCTTCAACACCCCCAAGAAAAGTTTTCTGATGTAGGCGACTACAGAGCATACTAACTTTTCCCAGGCTCTGATACCAATTGTTAGGAAATTAAACTATTTCCACGCAACGAAAAACGCTAGTAAAACAACACAAAATTTGATAACAGAGTTCAGCCAAATTGCGCCTACGTCTCCGGGGCTACTTCACACCCTTTTTATTAGGGAGAAAAACAACACTTACAAGTGTTTACACTTAACACTCAACTCACTAGTATTTTCACACACTCTCAACCCTTACCCCAATACACCCCAAAAATTACTCACAAAAATTTACTACTCTTACTAAGAGTAAATATTTTTGTCTTAGTTTTGGATGATTAAATGGAGGGGGGAGGGGGTTTATTTATAGTTGATGAACCACCCCCCTCCCTCTCTTCTTTCCAATATGGGAATAAACCAACACATAATAGATTCACAAGTGAGTGTGTTAACGATGTTAAGAAGTAGTAGTTTTGAGAAAAGCTGTAACCTCTATGTTAGGCTGATAATACATATATAATAAAGAGTTACGATTATAATAGGAAAGAGTATCTGTGAGTAAATCATGGTATATAGTATCACATCCTTAACACTATCGCATCCTTAAACACCCTCATGAAGGTAGAGCATAAATATTAATCATACCCAGCTTGCTACTTATATAATCTGTTGGACCCCGATCTTTGAGTGAAAATATGAAAATTGTGAAAAAGTTGACTTTTTGGCCTTGGAGAGTTAACTCTTGATTTAGGCAAAATTTGAGAAAATATGCTACATGAAACTTGTAGATTATGTCAAGAGCTTTCTGTAGCCATAAAGTTTGATATTTTTCGATATCGGGAGTGGAAGTTATGATCATCAAAGTTAAGTATGAAATTTATTCAAGTTTGACTTTTGGGGTTGATAGTTGACTTTGATCTAGGCCTAATTCGAGGAAATGATCAACGTGAAACTTGTAGCCTCTGTCGAGAGCTTTTCGTGGACATAAAGTTTGCTATTTTTCGATGTCGGGATTGAGAGATATGAATGTCGGAAGATATGCTTTGTTTTGAAAATGTTATTAAGTATAGATTTGCATGTGCTATACTTCGAGGCCACTCGTCGTATGGATTTAGTCTGAATTGGAGTAAGTGGTATTACTGAAAGTTGTAGCTTGTATGTTGATCTTTCCGACGCCATAAAGTTTGTAATTTTTCGATATCGGGACTAGGAGTTATGAGCGATTAAAAATTGGAAGTCATTTAGGAAAAATTATTTTGAACAGAATCTTTGATTGAGGTTTTGACTCCTTTAAAGACCTAATTTGATTTTGTGTACTTCAGGGAAGTTGTAGAGCTTCCTTTGACCTTTCTATAGACACCAAATTTGTCAAATTCCGAGTTCGGAATTAAGAGATATGATTTTTGAAAAATTTAGTTATAAGTGGGTATTTAAGGTTTTGTAACTTTTGCTTGAACTCCGACCCTTTTGCAATCTTTTGTTATAAATCTTTCGTCCGACATCCGATTGATTTGATTCTTGAAGCGTTGGATTCCTAAGACAATTATGTTCATTTTTATGAAGAATTATGATTTTTAGGAGATTAAATGGAAAGAGATTGATTGAACCAAAGTAAGAGATGGGTTATAGGTTATAAGTTGGATAATTTTCTGAACATGGTTCAGTACTTTGGGATTTTCGGGAGTTATACAACTCCGATTGAGGTGATTCTTAAGGGAAAATAAAGTTAAGACATAGGGCTACAAATCTTATGAAGGGATCGAAATTTAATTTCATCCCTAAGATTGTCAAAGTCTGGATTGAAGTTATGTTAAAGTTCAGTTTCGGATTTTGTGCAGGTCAGTTAGTAATTCGGCCATAACTTCTTCGTTTTAGATCCGAATTGAGCGCCGTCAGTGGCGTTGGATTCGTAAGATCGAGAGGAACAATTTTCATGAAGAAAGTTTGTCCAAATTATTTCGTTTAGGTACTGGAAATCAGGACGCAAGTTATCAGTTTTTCAAAATCCTGCACAGGGGTAACTTTGGAAATAAGCAAACAAATGAGGGGCATTATAGTCTTTTCCCTCATTTTAATGAGGTGGCATAAAACACAACCCATGAAGCTTCTGGAATTCACGAGATACAACAGAAGAATAAGAAAGAAGATGAATAGAAAGAAAAGAGGGGGGGAGTTTACAAAAATGAAAAGAAGAAGAGAAGATAGAAGAGTGTCGTTTTTTCTACAAAAGAGAGGGGAGTTCGAAAATGTTAGAGAGGAGAAAGAGATGGGTTTCGTCCATGAGATGGGAAGAAGAAGAAGAAGAAGAAAAGAAAGAGAAGAGGATGATTTCGTGGGTCTCTTATTTAAGGCAAGAGTTTCAAATTCCTTGGATTTATAGTTAGAGTTTTGTTTCTTCTTGATTACAAAGGTGATTTGAAGAGTTATTGATGAGAGAACAATGAAATGAAGAGCTTTGGAAGCTAAGTATAAAATCTGATTTTTCGTGGGTTTGTATAGGTTAGAAGATTTTCAAAGTTTGTTAGTTATTTAGATAGATTGTGATGATAATGGTTTAGAAGGCATGGGTAGGGTGTTGTTGAAGAAATGTCATGTTTTCTCCATTCTATAAAATTTCAACATGTGTATCAATTGTGAATTCATGGTTTTATTATTAGAATTTGCTATCCTTGGGTTCTTGTATGCTTGATGAAGATTTATTGAAGTTGGAGAATTAAATGGTGTAGAAAAGCAGGAAAAAAGGAAAAGAATGGAGGCTATATAAAAAAAAAAATTTCAGCATATGTCTTTGTTGCTAATTCATAGTTTTCTTAGAGTTTTGCCTCTCATGTTATAAATGGTGATTGAAGAATGATTAAGGAAGGTTAGATTAGGTTTATTGTAAGTTGTTCAATTCTTACAAAAAATTCCAGCATAGTGGGGTTAGTGAATAGTGAGAATTTTGCATTTTTTGCTCAACATGGTGGCTTGAAGTGTGATTTTGAAGGAAAGGAAAGTTATGTAAGTTTAAATGGAAGTTGGTGCATTCTTTTAAAATTTCCAGCATAGGTTATGTTTGATAATTCATAGTTTATGTTAGAGTTTTGTTCTCCTTGCTTAATATTGGTGGTTTGAGGTGGTTTGAGAAGTGATTGGTGAAGGAAGAAGGAAAGAACAAGAAAAGAAAGAAAAAGTGAAAAAAATCAGCATAGTGTAGGTGTCTTTAAGGTGAGATTTTCGAAAATAATGCATGAATTTGAGAGAGGTTAGGGTTGGTATAGCTTGGAAAAGGTGTTGGTAAAGTTAGATAGTGTTTAAGTTAAGTTTTTGTCAATCTTGAAAATTTCAGCATTGGTCATTTTTGTTAATTCACGGTTATGTTATAGTTTCATGTTGCTAAGGCTTTAAAGAAGCATTTGAAACATCAAGGAAGAGAAGAGAGGAAGAAAGTGTTTGGTAAAAAGAAAGAAAGAAAAAAAAAATCAAAATCAGATTTGGTGTGGTGTCTATTAGGCATGGGAATGTTGAAAATAATTGATTAAATTGAGAAAGGTATGGTTGTTCTAATGTAGGAAAAGTTATAGGTGAGGTTTGGATGGTTGAAAGTCAAGTTTTGCATTCTTTAAAAATTTCAGCATTGAGTTCTCTTGTTAAATTAGGATTATTTTGTTTGATGAAGATGAATTGAGATGATTAGAGGAAGAGCAAGGTATTTGGACCAATCCTAAAGCTTAAGGAAATTCAGGTGGGTAATATATTTATAACGTGAATTATGAGCCAAGTAATTGTTTTTGAAAAATAAAGAAAGTGAATTATTGATTCAAATGATTTGATAAAGAGCTACACCGCTTTTCTTGATCTGAAGTTTCATAAATTGCTATGATTTCTGCATTCCATGAGTTTATGTGATTTGGTGATTGAAATATGACCGCTGTTAAGCTCATATGATTTCGATTATGTTATAAGATCACACGATATCCGATAATATGTGTTATTTGGGTGAGAGAGTAACGCCCCGATAGTCCGTGCACGTCGACTTATAGCCTTCTCCCTGCCCGCTTTGGGCTACGAGATCCAAATCGGACTCGTCTGCTTCTGATATAACCTTCGGGTTGGCCGTCCTATTTTACGGACTCTCGAACCATTTGGTCGCATTGCATTAATGCATGATTGAGTGTTATGTGGTGTATATCCAATTTCATGATTTATATATGGAAAGGTTTGAAAAAAAAATACGTTTTGAAAAGGATTTCTACTGTGTAAAATGTTTTAAAAAGAGCTTAAAAAGGTTTTGCTTGTATTCCATTATAAATGTATTATCCACGGAGCCGTCGTGCTCACCCCCCATTTCCCTCCACGTGTTTTAAGCATGATTCGAGTCTTCGTGATCGGGTTTGAGGCAACTCCGATGAAATTGTCATGTTAGAAGTCATATGTTAGAAAGTAAGACTTTGGATAGTGTTTTGAAACTTATGATGTATTCGTAATATGTTCTTTTATCCTTTGGATGTATTTGGGCTAAAATGCCTTTAAAGCATTGTATTTGCTTATTTAGTGAAAATGTAAAAGTTTTGAAGTTAAAGTGTATTGTATATGTTTCCTTTAATATTTGAAGTGTTAAATGTAAAGTGTATTAAGCATGTATGGTTGTAAGATTGGTAATGATAAAAACAAGGATGAGATGGTATTCCTTTAGGAATTCAAGTGTTAAATGCCTATAATTGAGTTTTGGAGTTGATGTTGAGATAATTGAATTGATTTGGTTGTTGGATCACTTTATGGATTGGAAGTGAGTAGATGGGTCTCTTGTAGTTTGAGAAGTGCTAGAATCCTAAGAGTGTGTTGTTGCCATTGATTTGGGTTTTATGCGGGTTATTGAATGAAATAGAAGATTTTGGCTAGAGCAATTTTGGGGAGGTGCTGTCCAAATTTTCTTAAATTTGGGCAGTAACTTAGATTTTAGACCTCGAAATGATTGAATTGGAATAAGAGGTCTTCTGGAAAGTTGTAGAGCAAGTTAAGAACTTTAAAACGGTATAAAATGGGTTAGTTTTCGACTTAAGATGAAAAAGACATGAGCGTTTTAAGTTTGCTGCCCATTATGCATTTTGGTTTCCCGAATTACTATTCATGGGCAATTTTGGGCTGAACCTTCGGATGGGTTTTTCGCCGCTTTAGAGCGGGAATTGAAATTTCCGTCCTTCATGAAAATTGTAGAGGGTCTTGATATCTTTAAAAAGAGGTATAATATATCCCGATCGGAATTCGGAGTAAAAAGATATAAGGGTCGGAAATTGGCCGGTTACTATTCATATAGTCAATTACTATTCCTTTGGTCATTTTGCATTCTCTCTTATAACTTTCTCGTTTGGCCTCCGATTCACCCGAAATTTGAATGTAATTGAGTTTGAATAGAGGAAAAGAGAATAGAAGTTTATGAGATGAAAAAAAAATTTATACCAGGTTTTGAAATGTCTAAGGTTTCCAACACGTCTCGCATAGTTGTTTCATAATTGTGTTCGGATGTCGGATTCGTTGTTGCTTTATGTTTTTGTTTCGGAATTTGAATTCCGTGTCCGATACTTGGTTTTTGCATGCCGATTAATTTGCTTCCGTTTCGTTCCGCTTCGAATTCGTTAAGAACTCCGTTCTTTCCGATTTTGTTTTTCGTTTTCCGATTGGGATCCGGCTCTCAGATCGGGTCCCAACATGTATGGTATCAGAGCCCAGTACTATGGTCTTAACTGGGCATATAAGATTGATGAGAGTATACAAGGATAAAAAATTGAATTTGTGAGAATGTCAGAGCCCAGTAATATGATCTTACTTGGGCGTATGAGTATGAATAAGGAATTGATACGAGGTTGTAAAGATAAGAGTGAATTTGTGAGAATATGCTAACTGATCATTTGATTTTGATGAAAGAAGTATGATTGTCTTTAGGAATTTCAAAATTGATGTGCATGACTATTTGACGCTCAAATTCAAGTGATTGGTTTGATTTGGGTGATACGAATACGAGTGATTAGAAACATGTGTTTGTGGAACTTAAGATTTGAATTTTGTGATGAATTGGGAGAAATTGATATGGACTATACTTCCGTAAGATGAAAGGATGACGAGTTGCTAAATGATCATTGAACCATATTAGGATTCTTTAAAGAATGGACCATTGATTTGTGTCCATATCTGAAGAAATAATGAATTATAAATATAGTGATTTGATATGATATGGTTAGTGTGAGATACAAGATGTGAAATAGTGTAAAGAGATTGAGTGACGAGGAAATTAGATAAGAGAAAGTGATTGATTATGAGTTTTGGAAAGAAATTAGTAAGACAGTGCTTGATGATCTTAGTTTAAAAAGAAATTTATGCAAGAATGAGTTACTTGGAGTGTAAGTAAGTGTGAATTTCGAGGACGAAATTCTTTTAAGAGGGGGAGAAATGTTGGACCCCGATCTTTGAGTGAAAATATGAAAATTGTGAAAAAGTTGACTTTTTGGCCTTGGAGAGTTAACTTTTGATTTAGGCAAAATTTGAGAAAATATGCTACATGAAACTTGTAGATTATGTCAAGAGCTTTCTGTAGCCATAAAGTTTGATATTTTTCGATAGCGGGAGTGGAAGTTATGATCAGTCAAAGTTAAGTATGAAATTTATTTGAAGTTTGACTTTTGGGGTTGATAGTTGACTTTTGATCTAGGCCTAATTCGAGGAAATGATCAACGTGAAACTTGTAGCCTCTGTCGAGAGCTTTTCGTGGACATAAAGTTTGCTATTTTTTGATGTCGGGATTGAGAGATATGAATGTCGGAAGATATGCTTTGTTTTGAAAATGTTATTAAGTATAGATTTGCATGTGCTATACTTCGAGGCCACTCGTCGTATGGATTTAGTCTGAATTGGAGTAAGTGGTATTACTGAAAGTTGTAGCTTGTATGTTGATCTTTCCGACGCCATAAAGTTTGTAATTTTTCGATATCGGGACTAGGAGTTATGAGCGATTAAAAATTGGAAGTCATTTAGGAAAAATTATTTTGAACAGAATCTTTGATTGAGGTTTTGACTCCTTTAAAGACCTAATTTGATTTTGTGTACTTCAGGAAGTTGTAGAGCTTCCTTTGACCTTTCTATAGACACCAAATTCGTCAAATTCGAGTTCGAATTAAGAGATATGATTTTGAAAAATTTAGTTATAAGTGGGTATTTAAGGTTTTGTAACTTTTGTGAACTCCACCCTTTTGCAATCTTTTGTTATAAATCTTTCGTCCGACATCCGATTGATTTGATTCTTGAAGCGTTGGATTCCTAAGACAATTATGTTCATTTTATGAAGAATTATGATTTTAGGAGATTAAATGGAAAGAGATTGATTGAACCAAAGTAAGAGATGGGTTATAGGTTATAAGTTGATAATTTTCTGAACATGGTTCAGTACTTTGGGATTTTCGGAGTTATACAACTCCGATTGAGGTGATTCTTAAGGAAAATAAAGTTAAGACATAGGGCTACAAATCTTATGAAGGGATCGAAATTTAATTTCATCCCTAAGATTGTCAAAGTCTGGATTGAAGTTATGTTAAAGTTCAGTTTCGGATTTGTGCAGGTCAGTTAGTAATTCGCCATAACTTCTTCGTTTTAGATCCGAATTGAGCGCCGTCAGTGGCGTTGGATTCGTAAGATCGAGAGAAACAATTTTCATGAAGAAAGTTTGTCCAAATTATTTCGTTTAGGTACTGGAAATCAGGACGCAAGTTATCAGTTTTTCAAAATCCTGCACAGGGGTAACTTTGGAAATAAGCAAACAAATGAGGGGCATTATAGTCTTTTCCCTCATTTTAATGAGGTGGCATAAAACACAACCCATGAAGCTTCTGGAATTCACGAGATACAACAGAAGAATAAGAAAGAAGATGAATAGAAAGAAAAGAGGGGGGGAGTTTACAAAAATGAAAAGAAGAAGAGAAGATAGAAGAGTGTCGTTTTTCTACAAAGAGAGGGAGTTCGAAAATGTTAGAGAGGAGAAAGAGATGGGTTTCGCCATGAGATGGGAAGAAGAAGAAGAAGAAGAAAAGAAAGAGAAGAGGATGATTTCGTGGGTCTCTTATTTAAGGCAAGAGTTTCAAATTCCTTGGATTTATAGTTAGAGTTTTGTTTCTTCTTGATTACAAAGGTGATTTGAAGAGTTATTGATGAGAGAACAATGAAATGAAGAGCTTTGGAAGCTAAGTATAAAATCTGATTTTTCGTGGGTTTGTATAGGTTAGAAGATTTTCGAAAGTTTGTTAGTTATTTAGATAGATTGTGATGATAATGGTTTAGAGAAGGCATGGGTAGGGTGTTGTTGAAGAAATGTCATGTTTTCTCCATTCTATAAAATTTCAACATGTGTATCAATTGTGAATTCATGGTTTTATTATTAGAATTTGCTATCCTTGGGTTCTTGTATGCTTGATGAAGATTTATTGAAGTTGGAGAATTAAATGGTGTAGAAAAGCAGGAAAAAAGGAAAAGAATGGAGGCTAAAAAAATAAAATTCAGCATATGTCTTTGTTGCTAATTCATAGTTTTCTTAGAGTTTTGCCTCTCATGTTATAAATGGTGATTGAAGAATGATTAAGGAAGGTTAGATTAGGTTTATTGTAAGTTGTTCAATTCTTACAAAAAAATTCCAGCATAGTGGGGTTAGTGAATAGGTGAGAATTTTGCATTTTTTTTGCTCAACATGGTGGCTTGAAGTGTGATTTTGAAGGAAAGGGAAAGTTATGTAAGTTTAAATGGAAGTTGGTGCATTCTTTTAAAATTTCCAGCATAGGTTATGTTTGATAATTCATGGTTTATGTTAGAGTTTTGTTCTCCTTGCTTAATATTGGTGGTTTGAGGTGGTTTGAGAAGTGATTGGTGAAGGAAGAAGGAAAGAACAAGAAAAGAAAGAAAAAGTGAAAAAAATCAGCATAGTGTAGGTGTCTTTAAGGTGAGATTTTCGAAAATAATGCATGAATTTGAGAGAGGTTAGGGTTGGTATAGCTTGGAAAAGGTGTTGGTAAAGTTAGATAGTGTTTAAGTTAAGTTTTTGTCAATCTTGAAAATTTCAGCATTGGTCATTTTTGTTAATTCACGGTTATGTTATAGTTTCATGTTGCTAAGGCTTTAAAGAAGCATTTGAAACATCAAGGAAGAGAAGAGAGGAAGAAAGTGTTTGGTAAAAAGAAAGAAAGAAAAAAAAAATCAAAATCAGATTTGGTATGGTGTCTATTAGGCATGGGAATGTTGAAAATAATTGATTAAATTGAGAAAGGTATGGTTGTTCTAATGTAGGAAAAGTTATAGGTGAGGTTTGGATGGTTGAAAGTCAAGTTTTGCATTCTTTAAAAATTTCAGCATTGAGTTCTCTTGTTAAATTAGGATTATTTTGTTTGATGAAGATGAATTGAGATGATTAGAGGAAGAGCAAGGTATTTGGACCAATCCTAAAGCTTAAGGAAATTCAGGTGGGTAATATATTTATAACGTGAATTATGAGCCAAGTAATTGTTTTTGAAAAATAAAGAAAGTGAATTATTGATTCAAATGATTTGATAAAGAGCTACACCGTTTTTCTTGATACAGAAGTTTCATAAATTGCTATGATTTCTGCATTCCATGAGTTTATGTGATTTGGTGATTGAAATATGACCGCTCGTTAAGCTCATATGATTTCGATTATGTTATAAGATCACACGATATCGATAATATGTGTTATTTGGGTGAGAGAGTAACGTCCCGATAGTCCGTGCACGTCGACTTATAGCCTTCTCCGTTGCCCGCTTTGGGCTACGAGATCCGAAATCGGACTCAAATCTGCTTACTGATATAACCTTGGGTTGGCCGTCCTATTTACTGGGACTCTCGAACCATTTGGTTCGCATTGCATTAATGCATGATTGAGTGTTATGTGGTGCATATCGAATTTCATGATTTATATATGGAAAGGTTTGAAAAAAATACGTTTTGAAAAGGATTTCTCTGTGTAAAATGTTTTAAAAGAGCTTAAAAGGTTTTGCTTGTATTCCATTATAAATGTATTATCCACGGAGCCGTCGTGCTCACCCCCCATTTCCCTCCACAGGTTTTAAGCATGATTCCGAGTCTTCGCATCGGGTTTGAGGCAACTCCGATGAAATTGTCATGTTAGAAGTCATATGTTAGAAAGTAAGACTTTGGATAGTGTTTTGAAACTTATGATGTATTCGTAATATGTTCTTTTATCCTTTGGATGTATTTGGGCTAAAATGCCTTTAAAGCATTGTATTTGCTTATTTCCGTGAAAATGTAAAAGTTTTGAAGTTAAAGTGTATTGTATATGTTTCCTTTAATATTTGAAGTGTTAAATGTAAAGTGTATTAAGCATGTATGGTTGTAAGATTGGTAATGATAAAAACAAGGATGAGATGGTATTCCTTTAGGAATTCAAGTGTTAAATGCCTATAATTGAGTTTTGGAGTTGATGTTGAGATAATTAAATTGATTTGGTTGTTGGATCACTTTATGGATTGGAAGTGAGTAGATGGGTCTCTTGTAGTTTGAGAAGTGCTAGAATCCTAAGAGTGTGTTGTTGCCATTGATTTGGGTTTTATGCAGGTTATTGAATGAAATAGAAGATTTTGGCTAGAGCAATTTTTAGGGGAGGTGCTGTCCAAATTTTCTTAAATTTGGGCAGTAACTTCGCTTAGATTTTAGACCTCCGAAACGATTGAATTGGAATAAGAGGTCTTCTGGAAAGTTGTAGAGCAAGTTAAGAACTTTAAAACGGTATAAAATGGGTTAGTTTTCGACTTAAGATGAAAAAGACATGAGCGTTTTAAGTTTGCTGCCCATTATGCATTTTGGTTTCCCGAATTACTATTCATGGGCAATTTTGGGCTGAACCTTCGGATGGGTTTTTCGCCGCTTTAGAGCGGGAATTGAAATTTCCGTCCTTCATGAAAATTGTAGAGGGTCTTGATATCTTTAAAAAGAGGTATAATATATCCCGATCGGAATTCGGAGTAAAAAGATATAAGGGTCGGAAATTGGCCGGTTACTATTCATATAGTCAATTACTATTCCTTTGGTCATTTTGCATTCTCTCTTATAACTTTCTCGTTTGGCCTCCGATTCACCGAAATTTGAATGTAATTGAGTTTGAATAGAGGAAAGAGAATAGAAGTTTATGAGATGAAAAAAAAATTTATACCAGGTTTTGAAATGTCTAAGGTTTCCAACACGTCTCGCATAGTTGTTTCATAATTGTGTTCGGATGTCGGATTCGTTGTTGCTTTATGTTTTTGTTTCGGAATTTGAATTCCGTGTCCGATACTTGGTTTTTGCATGCCGATTAATTTGCTTCTGTTTCGTTCCGCTTCGAATTCGTTAAGAACTCCGTTCTTTCCGATTTTGTTTTTCGTTTTCCGATTGGGATCCGGCTCTCAGATCGGGTCCCAACATAATCAACCCAATTCTCCACTAATGATTTGGTACAGGTATTCGCTAATTGTTCTCGAGTTCTCACATGACTTAATGAAATCAAATTTTGTTGAACTTTTTTTATGATAAAATGGCAATCCACTTCGATGTGCTTGATTCACTTATGAAAAACAAGATTATTAGCAACGTGAAGAGCGACTTGATTATCACATCATAGCTCCATTGGACTTGCTTAAACGATGCCTATCTCATTAAGTAATTGTCTTAGCCACATTAACTCACATGTGGCCTTTGACATAGCCTTGTATTCCGATTTAGCGCTTGATCTAGCTACCACCGTTTGTTTCTTACTCTCCTAAGAGATCAAATTCCCTCCTATAAACACACAATAACTTAAAGAGGATCGTCTATCACTCGAAGACCCTGCCCAATCTGCATCTGAAAATGCCTCTATCATTCTCTGATCATTATTTGAATAGAGTATACCTTTTCTAAGAACTTGTTTTAAATATCTCAAGATATTCATTACTCACTACAAGAAATGGAGCCCTTCTGCGACGTTTTTAAAACGTCGTAGAAGCTAATATAACGTTGCAAAAAACCTTCTCTAACGTCTATTAAAACGTCACAAAAAATGTCGCAGATGATGGAGTAGGTAATAAGTATTGGCGACATCTGATGAAAAATGTCGTGGAAGGCACCGATAATCGGCGACATTTCATAAAACGTCAGGAAAGGACTCGATATTTGGTGACGTTAGGAGAAAATGTCACAGATTGTTGAGTTTTAACGACGTTTGAAGGATGTCACAGAAAATCTGTATTCCGCGACGTCTGATTAAGCATATGTCACGGATTGTAAGATATTTATTAAATTTAATTTAACCAAAAATAAATTTATTTATAATAATTTTTAAAAATTTATTTAATAATGATTCAATATAAATTATAATTTTATTTGTTTCATTTATCTGAATATAGGAATAATTTAATTATTAATCAATTTTAATTATTAATTTAAAAATTTCAATTATCCAAAAAATTAATTTAATAAATTTGAATTATAATTACTTTTTTAATTTAAATTTGTTTAAAATATCTGAAAATAATTTTAATTTAATTATTTGCTAATTAAATATTTAACATAATTTAAAAATATTATTTATTTAATAAATATTAAATATTATTTATGAAATAAATTTATTTAATAATTCATCAATTTTTGAATATATCATTAATTTTAATAATTGTTCATGTATAACAAAAATTGAATACATGCAAACAATTTATTATTTAATTGCAATTCTCAAACATATCATAATACGATAATCAAAATAAACAATATGCCATAAGTGTTTAATATATCAATATGAGTACATATTTAGTCTAAACGAACATTATGTGTACAACATAAAAGTTCCAAGACCTTTTTTGTTGTTCGACTTGGGAAGTTAATCAATCCTACATTTCTTTAAATTGTTTAGTCAATTCATCGACTTCAGACTGTAACCCCTTATTAGCCCTCTTTGACTCCTCTAATTCGTCTCGAAGTCTCTTTGAAGTATTCCTGTTGGACCTCGTACTTTTCTTCAAAGTTAGAACTATTAAATGAGAAATTGTTAGTGATTAGTCATGAGTAAAGAAAAAGGAGACTTCATGAATTTGAAATGATATACAAGATTAAGGTAGTGAATGTAGTAAGTTGATGATGAGTGAGTATATGTGTGTAAGTTCTGTTATTAGTGTTCATGATCAATCATGGAGTATAATTTGTTTATGGATGATATTGAGTTTGAATGAAAGTTGAGAAGAAAAATAGAGAATGTAAAAAAGATGATATTATGATATACTCTGTTTCTTTTCACTTTGAATATATGTATATTTTTGTGAGTGTACTTGAATATGTGAGTGTTTAGAGATAACCAATAGAATGGTTTTTGAGTTGAAAAACAATTGTAAGATGATGTTCTAAAGTAAGAAAGATTGTGTCAATGGAAGTTGAGAGGAAGAATAGTGATTGAGCTTCAAAGTTGAAAATGCAGGAAAGTAACAGAGATGATTCGATTGAAATGAAGTAGAAAAATTAGAAATAAAAAATTTGAAATGTTGGTTTTTGAAAATGGGAAGTCTGAAAAATTGGGAATGAATAGTAGGAGAGAGTTAATTTTTTATCTGAATTTCCATGAATTTTCTGGGTTGATATAGGGAGATTTTGATAAATTTGTCTTCATGAAAGTTGTAGCTTATCCTTCTAGCTTTCCAATGGTATATAATATGAGATTTTTTGACATCTGAGTTGGAAGATATGGTCATTAGAAATTCAGATGTTGTTTAGGATGGAACTTTCGGGACGACCACTTTGATTGAAAATTTGACCCTTATATAGGCAGAAATTGTTTTTAAGTTCTTCATAGAAGTTGTATATATTTCTTTCAGCTTTCTATTGATATAACGTTTTCAAAATTTGGAGTTTTGAATCAAAAGTTATGGAGTTTAAAAGTTAGGATGTTTGAGAAGAAGAAGGAGTGGAAAGGCACTGTCGTGTAAAAGCACGACGGTGACTTTTAAACTTTAGGCCAAAAAGCACCGTCTTCCAAAAGCACGAGGGTGACTTTGAGATTTGGCCAAAAAACACCATCATGCAAAAGCACGACAGCGACTTTGGAGGTGAAGAGAAATTTGCACTGTCGTGCAAATGCACGATCGTGCATTTGGGATTTTGTCCTTTTACTGAACAGTCTTGCTTCTTTTGACCATAAATTCTTCTATAAACCTCCAAATGACTTGATTTTTGAAGCAATGGATTCATAAGAAATTTTTCACCTATCCACAAAAATTGGTATCATTATGAATTGATTATAAAAATTTTGGTTGAATCAAAGTGAGGGGTCGGTTGGAAGAGAATGAGTTGGATGTTTTATTGAACATGCTTCAGTATTTTGAGGAGATATTGACCTATAGATATCCAAATTAGATGATTGTTGATTTGGAGTAAACTAGAGACGTATGGCTACAAATCATATGAAAAAGTAGAATTGTGATTCAGTCTGTAAAATATTTAATTTCTTGATGGAATTTGTACATATTACACTGTTTTTGACTGTGAATAACCCGAAAATGTTTGGGCTATAACTTTAAAATTACTGAACCAAATTGAGTGATTTTGGTGTCAATGGAAACATAATACATAGAGGAACATTTATCTAGAAGGAAGTGTTATCAAATTGCTTCATTTAGCTGATCAAAATAAGGAGTTAAGATGTTAGTAGTTGATGGATAAAAAGGGGAAAATTGGGAGAACCAGTTAAATGAAGGGTAAAAAGGGAAGAACAAGCATAATGTGGGATTATTTAAAAGAAGAAGAGGAAAATCATGGGACTTAGAAAATAGAAGAGAAAGTCGTGAGAAGAGAAGAGAAAAGGAAGAAGAGTGCGTGGAAGCTAGGGAAAAAGGAGAAAGAGGAAGATTTGGGCTAAACCTAAGGTAAGCATCATCTTTCTTCTTGCTTAGTGGAAGAACAAAAAACAATTAGAGAAGAGAATGAGTTAAGTAGGAAGAAAGAGGAGAAACCCTAGATGAATTTTATGGATTTCTAAACTAGGTTTTTATTTTTCCAACCTAGATAGACTATGGGTAGGTTAAGCCTAAACCCAATTTTAGCATTTATTTCATTTTTGTAATTTTTGAATTTTTATGAATTTCTATGGGAATGTTATGTTGAATGAGAACTTGGTTGTTTGAAGGAGACCAAGGAATGAAAATCTAAGAGCAAAAGGAAAGGCAATCTTGAGCTTAGATTTTTGCAAGTAAATAGGTGGGTAATATGTTTATGGTTATTGTGTGAAATGAGAAAATTATCTTATGTGTGAATATATTCTAAATTGCTTACATTGAATGAATGTGATTGTATGAAAAATGTATGATGATTCATTATCATGTCATGCCATGAAAGACGAATGGCTTTTTGTATGATGAATTATGACCATGTTATACCTTGAAAAAGGTCATGACATTTTGAATTGAATTATGAGCATGATTATGCTATGCATTGTATCATGGCATTTTGATTAAATGGAAAGAAGAAAAAACATGAGAATATGAAATTTGTGAATGACTAAATTGAGCATAAATTTGTTTGTGGTTGGACAAGAGAGTAACGTTTCGTTAGTCACGTGCACATTGACGTATAGCCTTCTCCCGGCTGCCCACTTAAGGCCACGAGATCCTGAGAAATCGGACTCGTTTTATTCACGGTTTAAACTTCAGTTTATCTATTTCGTTCCACAGAACTCGCGAGCCATTTATGTGTGCATTTGCATTTTGATATGTCAAGTTATGATGCAAGATTGAGTGCTATGTTTTTATGATTAATTACACATGACATGTTCTAGGTGATGATATGTCGAATTATGAGTTGTGAATCTGAATTGGTGAATGATTGAAGTTAGCCCCAAAAAATTTTTAAAAAAATTAAGCATGATTAGAGTAATTAAGTAAATTATGTTAGTATTAATTAACTTGACATTAATTAGTATGAGTTAGCATTAAAGATGTTAGGTAGTGAGTTAATGGAATTAAATGAGTAAGTTGGGCTTAAGATAAATGGGCTTGAGTAGTTTAATGAGGTAGGAAAGAAAAGAGAATAAGAATAAGATGGGCTTGAGAAATTAGTGGGCTTGAGTAGGTTAAAGAAGGAAGGAAGAGGGAAAGAAGAGAAATGAGTTGGGCCTTAGTGTAATGGGCTTAAGTAAGTAATAAGGAGTATAAAAAGGGAAAGAATTAAGTGAGTTAGGAGAGGAAAGGAAGAGGGTTACGAAATTTGAAGGAAGAAAAGAAGAGTGTCGTGAAAATGGAGGGAGAAGGAGAAAAGAAGAAAAGCATGGCTAGGGTTTGTGATTTCTAAGAGTTCAAGCAAGAGTTTGGAGAAAGTGCAAGAGGAAAAAGTGGAGAGGAAGGCTAGAGCTACACTTTGAGCCAAGAAACCACTTGTTTGGTTAAGGATTCAAGGTAAGTTATGAGTTTTAGTTTGAGTTTTTGCTTGGGTTAAGAACCCTGCAAGATTTTAAGCACAAGGCTTCAGGACTATGAAAGTTAGACTCTGGGATATCATAGCAAGAGAGTAAGTGGTAAGTTATGTGTAGTTGGGTCTCGGATCCAACAGTTGGGGTCCGGTCTCAGGGTCGGGTCCCGACATCTGTGGTATCAGAGCAAGTGTCTCGGGGATGGGCTCCACCCGGACTCACATCCCGGGACAGTTGGGGTCCGGTCTACGGATCGGGTTCCGACATTTTGTGGTATCAGAGCGAAACCGGGTTTAGGGTTTCCTAGGAACCTTAGTGGGATTGTCTAAGGGTCAAGTCATCATGCATTTTCCTAAATGAATTATATGAATTATGTGCATTTTTTTAAATGCATAACATGCAACATTGTTTTCAAATGAGTGAATTGACTTGTTTTAAATTGATTTACATGAATTGAACTTGTTTTGTGTGAACTAAAGATTTTCACTGATTTTTAAATTGAAGGAGTAATGTCGCCTCGAAAGAGAACTCGAGGAGCTCAATCTCGGCCCAGCTCTCAGCACGGAAGTACGGATGAGTCGTATGTTCCGCAGGATGCAGGGACCTTCCCTGTCTCCGACTCTGATGCACCAAGTGTGCAACACGAAGTGCCTCCGCCGCCTCCTCCACAAGTGAACCCTATGGATCCCCAGTTCTTCCAGGCATTCGCCCAGGCTTTCACTTATGTCATGGGCCAAGGAAGACAGGCTCAAGTGCCAGCCCCAGTAGAGAGGAGCGGGCAGTATGATAAGCTCCGGAAGTATGGAGCAGTCGACTTCAACGGGACTACCAATCCCGAGGAAGCCGAAGCATGGCTGAAGAGGACGAGAGGTCTGAATCAGATGAAGTGTACTGACGATGAGAAGCTCGACTATGCGGTTAGCTTCTGCAAGGGATGCTGCTGACCTTGGTGGGAGTCGCGTGCCCATGATCGAGGAAGTACCTCCGGTGCTGACATGGAGGGAATTCCTAGAGGCCTTTCGGAGGAAGTACTTCTTGATGGTCTACATGCAGGATAAGGCCAGGGAATTTCTGAATCTCACTCAGAGGGAGTTGAGTGTGGCAGAGTATGAATTGAAGTTCACTCAGTTATCACGGTATGCAGCCAATATCGTGGCAACTGAGGAAGACAAGTGTCAGAAGTTTGAGGGTGGATTGCACCTAGGGATCCGGGAAAAGGTGGTGATCCACAACTTCCGTGATTACCAACAGCTGGTGGATGCTGCTCTTCAGGCTGAGAAATTCGAGAACATCAGGGCTGAAGTGACTACGAAGAGGAAGAACAGAGAGCAGTTCTCCAGAAAAGGCATGAGTGCTCCAGCACCTGCGAGGAGCACTAGAACTCATCATACTCAGAGTGTGGTGGGCAGCAGTGGTCCCACTAAGAGCAAGCAGCCTAGGGCTATGTCAGGGCAAACTTCAAGTGTAGCAAGCCCGGGATGGACAGGTAGAGGGAATTCCCAATGTGATCACTGTGGGAGATTTCACAAAGGGGAATGTCTGGTGAAGATAGGAGCATGCTTTGGCTGTGGCCAAAGGGGGCACAGAATCAAGGATTGTCCCCAGGCAGTCAGACAGGAAGGGTCTCAGTCTCAGGCCCCAAGAAGAGCAGAAACAGTGGCATCTCGGCCAGTGTATAATGTGGGCAGTTCAGGAACTGCAAGGAAGGCATATCCGACAGGGAGACCTAGAGGACAGGGTCAGGCACCAGCTCGGGTCTTTGCCATGACCAGGGAAGAAGCTGCAGCCGCTCCGGAAGTTGTCACGGGTATGGCTATGCTATTTGACTCTCCTGTTTATGTGTTAATTGATACTGGCTCTACACATTCGTTTGTATCTGCAAGTATGAATTTGCATGTTGTGTGTCCTGAGATTATGGATAGCTTTCTGGTTGTTAGTACTCCTTTAGGGAGTAAGGTGGTGATTAGTTTGATCTATAAGAATTGTGAGTCTCGATGTCGTGATTGCTAGACTGGTAGTAGATCTACTACCTCTAGACCTTCAAGGATTGGATGTTATATTGGGGATGGATGTCATGGAGAGGTACAAGGTGAAGCTAGACTGTAGTTTGAAAGAAGTAGAGTTTGATCTGGGCAATGATAAGAAAGTAGTCTTCAAGGGGGACAGGAAACTGCCAGTGCCGAGGATCATTTCGGCTATGTTAGCTGACAATATGATGAGCTAAGGGTGTGAGGCCTTCTTGGCGCATGTAGTGGATCCAGAAGTGAATGTGGGCAGATTAGAAGATTATCAGGTTGTGAGGGAGTTTCCTGATGTATTTCCAGAAGAATTACCAGGGTTGCCACCGGTGAGGGAAATTGAGTTCGAAATTGACTTGATTCCCGGAACCGCGCCAATCTCTATACCACCCTACAGAATGACTCTAGTTGAGTTGAGAGAACTCAAGGAGCAATTGCAGGAATTGTTGGAGAAGCAGTTCATCAGGCCTAGTTCTTCACCTTGGGGAGCTCCGGTCCTGTTTGTTAGGAAGAAGGATGGAACATGGAGGATGTGCATAGACTACAGAAAGCTTAACAAGATGACGATTTAGAACAAGTATTCGTTGCCACGGATAGATGATTTATTTGATCAGCTGCAGGGAGCAAGGGTCTTTTTGAAGATTGACTTAAGATCAGGTTATCATCAACTCTGAATCAGGGAGTCTGATGTAAACAAGACAGCTTTCAGGACCCGTTACGGGTACTATGAATTCAGGGTCATGCCCTTCGGATTGACCAATGCTCCAGCTGCCTTTATGGATCTGATGAATAGGGTGTTGAATGAATTCTTAGATCAGTTTGTCATTGTGTTCATTGATGACATTCTGGTTTATTCTAAGGATGAAGGAGAGCATGAACAACATCTCAGGATAGTATTGCAGAGATTGAGAGAGCAGGAGCTGTATGCCAAATTTAGCAAGTGTGAATTTTGGCTGCATGAAGTAGTTTTCCTTGGACATGTGATTTCCAGCAAAGGGATCCATGTTGATCAGAGGAAAGTAGAAGCAGTAGTGAATTGGCAAGAGCCCAAGACAGTGAAAGAGATAAGAAGCTTCCTAGGTTTGGCAGGTTATTATAAGAGATTCGTGGAAGGATTCTCAATGATAGCTGCCCCTATGACTAAGCTGTTAAGAAAGAATCAGCAGTTCATATGGAGTGAGGAATGTCAGGAGAGCTTTGAGGAGCTCAAGAACAGATTGACAAGTACTCCAGTATTGGTTTTGCCCAATGGGAATCAGGGGTATACAATGTACAGTGATGCTTCGAGGAAGGGTTTAGGATGTGTGCTGATGCAGGATGACAGGGTAATAGCCTATGCTTCACGACAGTTGAAGCAGTATGAGTTAAATTATCCGACTCATGACTTGGAGTTAGCAGCGGTAATTTTTGCCCTAAAGATTTGGAGACACTATTTGTATGGGGTTCAGACTAGGATCTTCACGGACCATAAAAGTCTTAAGTACATTATGAGTCAGAAAGAGTTGAATTTAAGGCAGAGACGATGGTTGGAGTTGCTCAAGGACTATGACCTGATGATAGAGTATCATCCAGGCAAGGCGAATGTAGTGGCAGATGCTTTGAGCAGGAAATCATCCATATCTTACGTGCAATCAGTTTACTTGCCTCTGTTGGAACAGATGGCTAAGTTGAAGATCGATTTAAGCGGGATGAATCGATGGTGTTTTGCTCAATTCAGGTGAGACCTATCCTTAGGGAGAAGGTCAAGGAGTTGCGAGGAGCGGGATACGAAATTAAGTAAGTCGAGAGATGAAATTCAACATGGTAGCGATCGAAGTGCAAGTAAGGGATGATGGGCTAATGGTAGTCGGAAACAGGTTATGTATTCCGAATGATAAGGCAGTTAAGGATGAGATCATGGATGAGGCACACAATGCGCCTTATTCCATGCACCCAGGCAGCACCAGAATGTACAGAGATTTGAAGGAACATTTCTGGTGGAAAGGTATGAAGAGGGATGTAGCTGAATATGTGAGCAGATGTCTAGTGTGTCAGCAAGTCAAGGCTGAACACCAGGCACCTTCAGGCATGCTAAGGCCATTGTCCATTCCTGAATGGAAGTGGCAAAGGATCACAATGGATTTTCTGATGGGTTTGCCTAGAACTAGCAAGAAGCATGATGCCATTTGGGTTATTGTTGATCGGTTGACCAAGTTAGCCCATTTTCTGGCAATCAAGCAAACAGATTCATTGCAAGTCTTAGCCAGAAAGTATATTGATGAAGTGGTAAGGTTGCATGGAGTTTCGGATTCTATAGTATCTGACAGGGATCCTCGATTAACATCAAGATTTTGGGGAAGTCTGCAGGAAGCATTAGGAACTAAGCTGAATTTCAGTACGGTGTTTCATCCTCAGACGGATGGTCAGTCTGAGAGGACAATCCAGACTCTAGAAGGGATGCTTAGAGCATGTGTCATGGACTTCAGAGGAGCATGGGATGATCATTTGTTGTTGGTCGAATTTGCCTATAACAATTCGTACCATTCGAGCATACAGATGGCTCCTTATGAAACCCTTTATGGCAGAAGATGCAGGACTCCGATATGCTGGGATGAAGAAGGTGAGAGGAAGCTAGTGGGATCGAATTGGTCGGAGATGACGATGGATAAGATTGATCGATTAAGCGGCGACTTAAAGCGTAGCAGACGTAATGAAAAGCTATACTGATGCTCATCGGAAAGAAATGGAATATTCAGTGGGTGACAAAGTGTTCCTCAAGACGCCTCTATGGAAGGGAGTTATGAGATTCGGCAAGAAGGGGAAGTTAAGTCCTCGCTATGTAGGTCCGTATGAAGTATTGGAGAGGATTGGGCCGTTGGCCTACAGATTGGCATTGCCGCCAGAATTGTCACAGATTCATGATGTATTCCATGTCTTGATGCTGAGAAGGAACAGATCAGATCCTTCTCACATCATTCAGACCTCAGAAGTTCAGCTGAGTGATGATCTGAGTTATGAAGAAATGCCTGTGGCAATTCTGGACAGCAAGGATAAGATCCTCAGGAACAAGACAATTAAGCTAGTCAAAGTCCTGTGGAGAAATCATGCAGTTGAAGAGGCGACGTGGGAACCTTTGGATGCAATGCAGGAGCAGTATCCACACCTCTTCAATGAATCAGGTAAGAATTTCGAGGACGAAATTTCTTAAGGGGGGGAGAAATGTTAGCCCCATTTTTTTTAAAATTAAGCATGATTAGAATAATTAAGTAAATTATGTTAGCATTAATTAACTTGACATTAATTAGTATGAGTTAGCATTAAAGATGTTAGGTAGTGAGTTAATGGAATTAAATGAGTAAATTGGGCTTAAGATAAATGGGCTTGAGTAGTTTAATGAGGTAGGAAAGAAAAGAGAATAAGAATAAGATGGGCTTGAGAAATTAGTGGGCTTGAGTAGGTTAAAGAAGGAAGGAAGAGGGAAAGAAGAGAAATGAGTTGGGCCTTAGTTTAATGGGCTTAAGTAAGTAATAAGGAGTATAAAAAGGGAAAGAATTAAGTGAGTTAGGAGAGGAAAGGAAGAGGGTTACGAAATTTGAAGGAAGAAAAGAAGAGTGTCGTGAAAATGGAGGGAGAAGGAGAAAAGAAGAAAAGCATGGTTAGGGTTTGTGATTTCTAAGAGTTCAAGCAAGAGTTTGGAGAAAGTGCAAGAGGAAAAAGTGGATAGGAAGGCTAGAGCTACACTTTGAGCCAAGAAACCACTTGTTTGGTTAAGGATTCAAGGTAAGTTATGAGTTTTTGCTTGGGTTATGGTTTAGATAGCTTAGAAAGAAGATGGGTTTAGTGATTTCCAAGCTAATTTCATGAAAGAAGTTTTATGGAATTTCAATTGGATTTGTGTTGAATTTGGGTTTTGTTTATCTTGAATTAAAGCAAGAGAGAGGAGAAGAGCAAGTGGAGGAGCTCCATTAGCAAGGATTTAACAAGTCTAAAAGGTGGGTTCATATTTATCTTTATGTATATAAGCTATAAATGTAAATTAATGCATGACATTAATGAGTTTCAACTACTTGAAAGTTGTATTAAATGCTTGTGTTAGTTGTGGTTAGATGACATTAATCATGAGTTATGTGTAAATGAAAATAATACATGTTGATGATTTGATGATGGTTGAGTTAGTATTGAATGAAATAGCTTAAATGAGTATGAATGCACAATATGACTTATGCATGAAATGAACGATATGAAATATGCATGAAAGAGAAGACTTTCAAGAAAACAATGAATTGGACAAGAACAGTTCAATTTCTTGTATGATACATGATTGTTATGTTATGTGGGTAAGGTATTGTCCTAAGAACTGTCACGTGCACGTCGACCATGAAAAGCCTTCGCCCGGCTGCCCGATTGTGGCATAGGATGATCCAACATTTTGGACTCCTCAAAATTTGCCCATATAGGCTCATTAAATGAGACTATATGATTGCCAAGAATAAGGACTTACCGAGCCATTTGATGTGTTTCATATGTGATTACATGAAAATGCAAGAATTATGAATGTTTGAATTGTGAGAAATTATGCTTATGTATTGATGAAAATTGCATGATGCATGTATTTAGACTTTATTGAAAGATTGCTAAATGTATGGATAATTAAATGGATATGCTTGATATATAAATATAAATGTGTTACCCACGAGCGAAAGCTCACCCCCCACCTTCCCGTCCCATCTCCAGGTGAAGATCGGGATCACGAAGAATGAGCTCAAGGCATACTCCAAGATTGTGTTTTTGATGTATTTTCAAGTTAACTTTTGTAAAATCAATGCTTTAGATGCATTTTGAGCAAATGATGTTTTTGACAAGTTTGTATTTTGGGATATGATGGAGTGGCTTGAAATGCCCTCTAAAGCTTTGTAATAACTTATGATTTCATATGAATGCAAGAATGTTCAGTTATAATGTATTTTGAGAAATCCATGTATGTTTAAGACAATTGCATCATTGTTATAGTTTAGACATGATTAGATGATTAAAAGTGTGGTTGTTGCTTTAAATGGTATTGGGAGATACCTTAGAATTGAAGCATGTTGAATGAGGTTGAGTATTGAGTTTCATGCAGGTTGTAGCCTTAGATTGAAGATTTGGGTTAGGAATAAAATAGGGGAGGTGCTGTCCAATTTTCCCAAAAATTGTGCAGCAACTTCCATTTGATTTTAGACCATTTTAATGTTTGAATTGAATTGAGAGATCTTCTTGACAATTGTATTAGAAGTTTAGAGATTTCCAATGGTATATCGTTTGTCTCATTCGGAGTTAGGGTTAAAAAGTTATGAGGTGAAGAACACATTCGATTCATCGCTCATGTATTTGTTTCATTGGTCATTGTTAGAGCAGTACATTAAAATGAGGTTTCACCTTAATTAATGATAGAATTAGCAATTGTGTCCTTCATATGAATTGTATACAATTTTGTTATCTTTCCATGGAGGTATAGTATGCTCATATTGGAGCTAGGAATAAGAAGTTATAAGCTTTGAAAGATGGAAGTGTCAAGTGGTTTGAAGATGAGAGAATTGGAAGTTTTGGAAATTGGCGTGTCCGTTAAATGGACACTAATGTCTGTTAAACGGACAGCCTCGGGTGTCAAAACACCCCTTTCCCTACTCGTGTCCGTTAGACGGACATGCATGTCCGTTTAACGGACATTTGCGAAGAGTTTGGTACCCATTCACCCGAATGTGTCCGTTAAATGGACATGGCTGTCCGTTTAACGGACAGCTACGGGAAAAGTGGCATTTTGAACATTTTTGGAGGCCGAATTTGGTTTTGTGGTCTTCATAAGAGTTGTATATCTGGATGTCTACTTTCAAATAGTGAAAGAACGAACACAATAAAACCTCTAGCTTAAGAGTTATGAGAATCGCGCCAAAAGAGTTTCATTTGGATTTTTGAAGTGAGCATGGTCTATTGTTTTGGGCATAAATCCCTCATACGACCTCCAAATTAGGTGAGGCTTGAACCATTGGATTTATAAGACATATATATTTGACTCCATAAAATGTAGTATCAATTGGAGTCAAATTGAGAAAGCTTGCATTAAAAGAAGTGAGAGGCCAGTTAAGAGAGCATGTTTCAGACATGAACTCTTTTAGGTTTTTGAAGCATATCTTGAGTTATATAACCCCGATTGAGGTCATTCTTGCCTCTATGCGAACTTGAGACTTTAAGCTATATTTGTTATGAACAAGTCAATATGTGATTATGATGTTTAAGTAGTGTGCGCTCGCCACGAATGTAGAGTTACAGTTAAGAACCCTGCAAGATTTTAAGCACAAGGCTTCAGGACTATGAAAGTTGGACTCTGGGATATCATAGCAAGAGAGTAAGTGGTAAGTTATGTGTAGTTGGGTCTCGGATCCAACAGTTGGGGTCTGGTCTCAGGGCCGGGTCCCGACATCTGTGATATCAGAGCAAGTGTCTCGGGGATGGGCTCCACCCGGGCTCACATCCTGGGATAGTTGGGGTCTGGTCTACGGATCGGGTTCCGACAATTGAATTGCTAGACATTTAAACGCATATGCTTGAATTTGTGGTAATTGCCAATGACTATAAACATATTAGCCACTGAGCTGTGTAGCTCACCCCACGCTTCCCTCCTCAAGTGCAAAAGGGGAAGACTAGCGATCTTTGCAAGGCATTGGAACACCAAGAATAGAGACTTTTGTAATTAAGTTAGTTCAGGAAATCTTGTAATTTAGAATCATTTTAAGCATAAACATTCAAATTGTATCGTGTGTATTTCGTATTTTTGTATTTTGTATTTTTTATTTTGAAATGAGCTTGTATAAACTCTCTTAGAATTCATTTATGAAATATGATTAGATTTTGGCTTGTGACTCTCTAAATTTTATTTGTTCGATATTCAACTATTATGGGCACGCCACCTTTACGGAATGACGGGTTTCGTTTTTTCTCCGAATGTTTGGGCTCCAAAAACGGGGTCCAATAATTCCCTTATGGTCGAGGCCCAATTCCCATGCCAATAACATAATTTAATCTAGTGCCCAAGACTTTGTCGCACACTTCATCCATTGTCATCGGATGACCTTGTTCTATTGAATGTGTCATTTCATGACACATTAATTCCTGGAAAAGTACGAATTAATTACATACACATTCTCATTTAACAAATATTTTTAAATGAACTATGTACTCACCCATTTTGCTTTGCATTCGGCAGTTGTCCATTGATCTTTACTTTCATCATAGTGAGTGTGATACCATAGCTTCATCCAGTCACACTCTTCTCCATCTTTGTCACTCTTTTGTATAAAAATATATTACTAGTAACTTTTTTTATAAAATTTTAAATGTCAATCAAAGTAAAATATAATTAAAAAGATAATAACTCACAATCTCATGTCTTATTGCTACAAAGGCTTTGAAGCCGAAGTTTGGTTGACATTTGACCTGACTCCTTGCCAATTTGACTTTTTGATTTTTTTCCTAATCATACACGTAGCAAAATCTATTATAACATTTATAAATCACAATTCATAAAGACTAAAACATAATCAGTTGTCAAAGAAGTTGTGAAATTAAGTTTTTTTAATCAAATAAAAACTAACCTTTGTAGCTGATTGCTCCCAATACTCGCATAAATCCATTCACTCCACCACTGTGACATTATGCGACTTCACATCCTTTCCGTGCTTGGTAAAATTCTTTTTTAAATTATACCTTTGATCTTTAGATCTTAAAGCAAAAAATCTCTTCACAGCAGCATGTACTTCGTTGTTAGTCCTCATTCCTTTGACTTTCAATTTTTGCTGCAAAAAATTATAAATTATTCGTTAACGCTTTAAGCATATGGAAAACACGTACAAATTGGATTGGTTTAGAATACTTACGTCTAACTTACCAAATGTCATGCCCAATTCCTCATTAGTAATTTTTGAAAATTTTGTTCTTGCAGGTAAGGAAGTTCAGGATACCACACCAATCTCACTCGATAATTTGGCAGACTGTATGGAGTTGGTTGGTCGTCCTCCAGCAGTCTATCTCCAATCTTTTACCTATCGCCTTATTAATCTTTGCCAATCTGTGTCCTTTTGTGACACCCCTTGTTTTTTTGGGTTAGTCGGGGATCCTAAAATAGCAAAGGAATAATTTATAATTAGCATATAACATACTCTTAATTGGCTAGATAAACAAAATAATTAATCTTAATAAATTTAACCAATGTAATGTGAAAGATTATACCTGCAGTGATTGCAAAAGAGGAGCCCACAGTGGGAAGAATAGTGTGATTTACTGATGTCAGATAATTAGAAGCTAGAGGCATCTCTTGAGAAGTTTACGGAGAACTAATATTACGTCGCATATTCAAAATTTATTCATACTTATCTCTAGGATGAGTACTAGGCATAGATGTGACTTCTCTTAGTGTTGAAGTAGGCTCAGAAGGTGCACGTATGTGAGCTTGTGCCTGTGTAGGTGCAGGTGTCTAATCTTGTGGCTGTGTACATGCACATGGCTCATTAGCTGCACTTCCAATTAGCTGACGGTACTGCGACTACAGTTGTGTAGGTACTAAGCTACTTGGTGCAGCCTTATTCTTCTTCTTGGATAGACCAGGTCCCATGTGATTCACCTACATTCACGTCGACATTAGTGCATAAATCCCTTTTTCTCATTACATCCATCACTGTAAAGCCTTGTCTATGATCTCTCTAATGCAATATCCATCAATAAGCAAATTAAACATTTGATTTACCTATGTCATTCACCAAAATTTCAACAGTTTTCACTTTCTCAACCTTACAAACATCAATATCAATCAAAGCTTAATAGGAGCAAACATGTTTTTCAGTCATTTCATTAAATACCATAAATGTCATTCTCAAGTTTCTAGCCTTGCAATTCCAGTAAATAACTGAAGTATATATAACATGAATATCTGGTTCTACGCACCTTTCATGTATTTTTTTGGAACACCTTCTTAGATTGAGCAAATTAAGTAATCATAGCTACCAAATTGTGCCAGTACAAATGCATAATATGATTACAGATAACTTTAGAATAATTACTTTGAAAGAAAAGATGATCACAGTCTTCAGAAGCCAAGTTACAAATAACACATAAGTCAACAACATTACCGTGCCAATGATTCATGGTAAGTAGCCAATTCTTAATAGCTAGCTAGTTATGAATATTGTTTTAGGACTGATGGTATTATGCCATATAAGGGAGAATGATGGGACCACCATGGCATTACAAGTAAGGAGACTATAGCATGATTTTTTTAGAGAAAACGCCAAAAGTTTGAGTGTTTCAAATATATTGCATGTATCCACTTTGTCCAGAAGGTATTTTTATCGGTGCATAACTTCCATATCCGTTTACACACATATAACTAAGTAGATAAGAACCAGAATTATTAAATAAGTTTATTAGTCTTTACATTCATGTGAAACAAAACAGGATAAATGGGGATAAATGTTAAGTAAAATAGAAATCTAATTATTGCCAATATAAATTAAATAGAAATCTAAATTAGCATTATGAAAGTATATTACCTTCTATATGGATTAATGAAGAGATAGATGATTGTGTCTTACTTTGTATTTGAATACAATCTGTAAAAACAATAGTTGAAAACAAGAAAACAAAAAAACAAGAAACTGATTTTTAATGAAGAGATAGATGATTGGGAATGTATACAATGTGATGCCTACACCTTGCCATCTATAAAAGAAGCACATGATTGAGAATTTAAGAATTACCTATTCATTGGCATTACACACATTTAGGAGACAATAATATGTATGAGTTTAATATCTATTGTTTTGTTAACATGGCATTGTTGCATTCACTTTTAACATTGTTGCATTCACATTTAACATGGTTGTAAGGAAATGATTTGATTGTAGTTTACAAGCAACCCAGAAATTAAACCTTAACTATTAATATATAATGTAAAACAATCCAAAATATCATTGTTATGCTTTTTAGAGCAAGCAAACAAGTGATGCCTTTCTTTTCACTAGGATGGAATTAGTTTTGCTTTTGGATTAACTTACCATTGATTAATTCTTCAATTGATAGAAGAAATGTTGCTGAATAATATCAAGCCTATTATTCATGTTTCTTATTATTGTAAATGATTTGAGCTCATGCTTGTTAATTTGATTTTGGCGTTGAAATATAAAAAATAAAAGATTCACAAATGTATAGGATGGAGTAGTGATGGTTTGGTTTATCCGATTGATAAATTGAGTGGTGGTCTTTGAGGAAATCCTATGCTAGCAGTAGATTATAAGAAACTAGGATTGGTTAACTAGTTAAAGGAACATTAAACTCTATCCATCCACTCAAAATTTACTAATCCTTTGTCTAGTTTCTTCTTAATTAGTACTGGCCCTCCTTTTTATTTCACCATGTGAATAACATTTCTGTGTATGTAAGATCTACCTATCCTAATATACTTATCCATTTTTTGAATTCTTGATCTATTTTTCCCACTTTTCCACCTGATCCTTCTACTTTAAAAGAATCCATATACAAATGTTTCATACACACCATAGAAAAGTTTTAGTGATGATGATGATAGTGATATGGAAGAAAATTTTGATAACATAATGTAAACAAAGGATAAAGCATCTGCACAATTATTCCAAGGATAAAAGCAAGTTCACAATTTGATGATATAATGGCTGAACAGACATTATTCCAAGGATAAGAGCATCTGCAAATATGAACATAATAAAGCTCTTTCCAAAACTCCACTTGTTTGTTAGATTAGGGGATAGGTTAACTAAACCTATCCCCTAATGTAAACATTTACAAGATTGCAACAACAGACTCAAATTACAGGAGTTCAGTTTGGCTCACTACAAACTATAGTAGAAAGGGTATCTGTCCCATCTTTAATGCGACAAAAAGTATCCCCAAATTTGGCGTATCATGATAGATATTTATGTCTGAATGTTTCTCATTAGACAGTGTCTCCCTAAAGAAGTAGTAATAAAAGAAGGAACTGAAGATGAAAAATTATATTATCATCAATTGTAGGTTACTTCTCTAGGAACCTTCATCATTGCCAAACAGTTCATATAGATAGTCTATGGAGTATCATAAGCTTGATAGTTAGGTGATTCCATTTAATAAATAGCTTTAGTTTGCTCTCCTGAAACCTGATCTTCAATATAGATTCTTATTAAACAATAATTTGTGGAATATTCTTGAAGTCATAAGTTTCACCAATTCATCTCTTACAACTGATAAAAACCACAGGTCTTAAGCCTCCTTTGACAAAATAAATAGAAATTATTGAATACTCTACTTATCCCTGAATTGACAATGGTTTTGGTGATTATAGATATTACTGCACAATCTCCATTGTTTGATGGTTTATAAAGACTTCCAATCAACATATTGAACTTATGACATGTTGAGGTAGATGCAGCCTTTTTCTTGAATACTTCTAAACACAGTAGCTTGATATACAGAAATGCAGAAACAAACATAATGTAAGACAGTCTCTTCGAAGTAAAAAGGAATTAGAAAGCCCAAACAGTCTATACTCACTCAACCCATAGATCAATATGATAAAGAAACCAATCAAAATTTGAGCCACTAGACAAAAACTTTGAGAGTAATCCTTGTCTTCACCACTCTCTTTGAGTAAAAACCATCTCCCCAATATGTTCTAACAAGTCATAATCAGAGCACTAGATTGCTAGACACGGTCAAGATATCTCTCCCAAGTCCCAAGCATTTCTTGTCAAACAAAAATCTTTTTGGTAAACTAGATACTTTTATATAGCATTCTCTTTCCCTCTACCCTCACTTTGTTAACGCTAGAATAGAGGAAATAAAATAACTTTTGGTCTTAAAGATCCATCATCAGAATCCTTTTCTACAACAAAGCACAATTTAGAAAAGTTTGAAGAAAAGGGAAAATGATGATCTGGGTGGAAGAAAGATTCATATAATCGAGACAAAACTATGCTAAAAGTAAAACTAACGAATTGAATTGCATGCATAACACCATTTACAAGTCCAGGATAATTGTCTTTGTCAATTATCCCCCCTTTTGACTTAAATTTTAGAATATAAATGGTAATTCAACAGAGGAAGTTAAAGACATCCATATCAAGCCTAAAGTAGATAGATTAAACATGAAGTTGTCAACATTCATGATTCACACTCACATACACACACACGCTATGTATATGTGTGTAAGTATGTATGTACATTACTAGTTTGAAATATGCCTTAGATGTTGCTAAAAAATAGTTATAGATGCCCTGATCAAGTCTAGACGTTACGCTAATTAAGTTAACTTCATAGATGTTAATTGTATTCAAAATAAAACTTGAAGGAGTTAAGAAATGTTGATGATAAAAGGGCTCTAATTGAAATTTGGTCTACAACTGAAAACATATTTTCTAATAATAGTTTCAACTTATTATTGCATTAGTTTATACAAGCCTTGTTATTATCTTAGTTATTAATTCAAATACAATAACTAGTATCAAAGTCGTCTTCTTAAGGGCTTTGTATTGCAAATTGAGAGCTAACTATTAGTGTTTTAAATAAATAACAATTATTTTCTAACTCTTATTACTAGAGTTTTGCATGATTATTTTTCATTAACAATAAATAACCATATTAATAAAGTGAATGGCTTCAAAAAGTTTCACACCAATTATACCTCTCACATTCACTAATGAAAATTATCAGTTGAGGGTTGTTAAGATAACTACTTCTTTGTAGTCTTGGGATCTTTCAGAAGTAATAGTAGAGGAGTTAGAAATCCTACCATTATCTGAAAATCATAGAATACAAAAAATCAAGGATCATAAAAAAAAGATCCTAAAAAAAGTTTAAAGCCAAAACTTCTCCTTTTTTAAGCTATGTTTAAAATTTTATTTCTCAAGATCATAATTTTGGAAACATCTTTTCAAATATAGGAATATCTTATATCTGAATTTTTTGATAATGTAAGAGTAAGAAATATGTGAATCTTAAATCTTGAATCTCAAGGAAGAATTTAAGTTAAAAAAGAAGAAAGACTTCTAAGACTTCCAAAGAGTATGCAAATAGATTGCTAGAGGTGTAGATGCTATCAATATTAGAACTTCTAGAGCAAACATCAATGATGTAGGCAACAGTAGAGCAAGCAAAGACAAAGGAGTTAATCGATCCCTTTGTCAACACTGTACTTGGTTTCAGTTTTAAAAGAAACCTAATGTAAAGTGAAATAAATGCAACTAAATAGGTCACATGGACATGATTTAAAGAAACAAAGGGAAGCAATAGGTTTTAAAAGAGGATAAACAATTGTTTGTGGCTTCGTTTTATGCAAGCATTAACCAATGTGAAACGTGGCTAGTGGATAATAGTTACATAAATCAAATAAGGCATATAAAAGCATCAAGAACAATAGAAAATATGCAAACAACTTCAGAAATTTAAAGCTAGATAATTACCTCTAGATATTGCTCCACTACAAATGACACCACAACCGATTGATCTTTTGAACCCGTAGGAATAACAACCTAAAATGTAACAGTAATTTGCACTATTAAAGTTATCAATTGAGATGGATAAAAGGCTACAGGAATGAAATTCATAAACATAAAATGCAGCTATATGAAGTGAAGAGAGTGAAATAATTATTGGTGGCATCAAACACTGCAGATAAGTTCCTTGAGAAGTTGAAGAAGAAGGGTTATGAAGTCCTCTACATGGTTGATGCTATTGATGAGTATATGGTTGGTCTGTTCAACGAATTTAAAGGTAAGAAGCTTGTACCCACACTTAGTTTAGAGGTACCAAGGTTATTTTTGTTCAGGATCTCTTCATCTTTATGCATCCCTACCTTGTGATATTTCTTTATCACTTTCAACAAATATGCAACTTTGATTTAGTCTTCAACCAACATTTTCATCAAGACTTATTAGCCTACCTAATTAGCTTGCTATATGATTAAGTTCATATAAGTAGTGGACACCGCATACAAAGTTAACTAATTTCAGAATAAGACTCGTCCATTGGTTCATAACATATTTAATTACTACTTACCTGAAACAAACACAAATATCACATACATAATAAGAATGTGATTCAGCAATGAAGATAAAACAACAAAGGTTCAAGTGCATAATAAGAATTTATTCATCATCTTCATCGATGGACTCTTCGAATACAATATCACACTCATTCTCACTATTGTTTGTCTCTAAGTCATCCAAATCGTCATTCAAACGTTGCTCAGAATTCAATACAACATTATTTATTACATCAAATGCAATATCATTTCGATCTAAAAACTCTAAGGAATATTCCTCGACTTCCACTAGAACTTCATAAGACTCCTCAACGTCATTTGCATCTTCTTCGTTACCATGCAATGGGATATCATACGCACATCTAACTTCACATTCTTACACAATCCGCCAATTTGAACTGAGTATCAAATCTTCCACACAAAAAACTTGCTTCACTTGGTTTGCCAAAATAAATGGGTCATCCTTGAACCAAAACTTAGTAACGTTGATGCTTTTTATAACGCCGTTGACCCTCATATTCGAATTTCCAAGATCGTACCATTTGCATTTGAAAAGCGCAACACTTTTACCCCTAACATATTCAAGCCTGATAATATCTGTCAGCATCCCATAAAATGTAATATTATCTTCTCCATAATTTCCTAACACTGCAACACCACTATTTTGTGTAATCCTACGCAGATCACGGGCTTCAGTGTGAAATCGCATGCCATTTATATTGCATACAGTATACTTTTGTACCAAACTATGCGGTCCACATGCTAATGCATACAAAGACTCAAACATATTTGCTTCACGGGAGCTAGTTAATGTCGTCATCTATAACAAGAAATGAAAATTAGTTAATAATATATGATTATTAGTGTACACCACGTATAAACCTTCTTCTCACCCAATGCTTTAACCATGAAGAAAATTGTTCTCTATGTCTCCTGTCAATATGCAATGGACTTTGTTGCCTCAGCTCATCCATGTGCTCACTATGGGTCATCATAAATTCAATCAAAATTATATGAAATATCTCTACTTATGACATATCTTAATTTGAGAAAAGGTTAGAAAAACTTACTCAATAAAGGGCCTAATCTCATAACAATTCAAAAGCACATACCAATATGCAATCTCTAGCTCATTTGTAGGAAGAGCAATTGTTTTGGCAGCACCAATCGGCTTACATTATTGGAAGAACATTGATATGTCACTACTATCAACCATATCATTGATTTGCTCTGGCACGTTAAAGTTGGTTTCAATTCCTTTTAAATACATTGAACAGAATGTCATGCACTCTTTAACAATATACGTTTCTACAATTGACTCTTCTGGACGTGCTTTATTTCTAACAAATCCCTTTAGTGTACCTAGGAATCTTAACAAATGATTAACTATAATTAAATAGGCTACTATTTACTTAACTTTTAAAAGTAATAGGATCAATTTAAATAATACCTCTCAATTGGATACATCCATCTATACACAACCGGTTCACCAAGTAAGGCTTCATTTGACAAATGAATAGCCAAATGTAACATCACATCAGAGAATGCCGGTGGGTATATCATTTCAAGTTTGCATAAGATTAAAGTAATCTCATGACACACCTTTTGTACGTCATCCTTATTGAAACTTCGTCTACAAATTCGACGAAAGAAGTCCCCCAACTCCATTAAAACACCTGTCACATCTTTGTTCAAGATAGAATGCGTGCCTAATGGAATAATGCTTTGTAACAATATATGACAATCATGAGACTTAAGTCTAGTAATCTTCCTTTCATCAACATTAACACATCTAGATATATTCGATGCATAACCATCTGGAAACTTCACCTGCTTTACAGACTCACAAAACTTCTTCTTCTCATCGGAAGACATTGTATAGTAAGCTAGAGGTTTCCCCAAAATAGTTCCATCAGCTGCTCTTATAAAGTGTAATTCTTTTTGAATATTCATATCTTCCAAATCAAGCCGAGCCTTGATTGTATCTTTGGTTTTACCTTCAACATTCATCAAAGTACCAAGGATATTGTCACAAATATTCTTTTCTATATGCATGACATCAAGGTTATGCCTTAATCTTAACTTATGCCAATATGGTAGTTCAAAAAGAATACTTTTTTTTATTCCAATTAAACTCTCCTTCCAATCTCCTTCTCCTCTTATTGTTGGGGTGCTTGCCATAACATATATTCTGCATATGACATAATTGTTCCACCACATCATCTCCATCTAGTAAGTTAGGTATAGGCCGATGATCACTCTTGCCATCAAACTTCTTGCTTTTTCTCCATGGATGATCATAAGGAAGAAAACAACGATGGCCTAAGTAACCAATCTTACTTCTTAACTTACAAAAAGGAGTGTCCTTGTTACAAACAGGGCATGCCTTATAGCCTTTTGTGTGATGATCATAAGGAAGAAAACAATGATGGCCTAAGTAACCAATCTTACTTCTTAACTTACAAGAAGGAGTGTCCTTGTTACAAACAGGGCATGCCTTATAGCCTTTTGTGTTCCACCCAGAAATAGTACCATAGGCTGGAAAGTCATTAATAGTCCGCATTAAAGTTGCATGCAATCGAAAATTTTATCCTTTTGAAACATCAAAAACATTAAAACCATCCTCCCATAACTTCTTTAACTCATCTACTAGTGGTCTCATCTAGACATCAATGTCTTACTGATCGCTTTTGGACCTGGAATAACCATTGATAGCATAAAGAATGACTCATCCATACATATCCAAGGGGTTAAATTATATGCTAAGAGAACAACAGGCCACACGCTATATGAAAATGATAAATAGCCATGTGGATTGAACCCATCTGTTGAACCCATCTGTTACTTGACATGAATAATCGTTGTAATCTAGACGTTAATGGAAAGTACCGCAATACTTTATGTGGTATCTTCTTACCCCTGCCATCATTAATTCTGCATCTTGATGTTGCACACTGGGGATAACTTTACAAGTCCCCATACTCTTTCCAAAATAGGCAACAATCATACTTACATGCATGTATCGACACATAACCCAAGCTTAGGCTCCGTAGAAATTGATTTGCTTCATAATAAGACTTCGGCAAAGATTTACAATTAGGTAATACATCCTTCTGCAGAGCAAGTAACATGTCAAATGACTTATTGCTCCACTTGTTGTATACTTTCAAATGAAGCAACTTTATTAAAAATGAAAACTTTGAAAAATTCGTACATCCCGGGTATAACTCTTCAGTTGCTTTACTCAATAATTCATGAAAGCCACCCATAATAGAATCTTCAACGCCTGTAGGAGGACTCCTTCCGTCCTGATTAATTGGACGGTCATTTAAGAAAGTACCCACATCATCAAGAAAAGCTTGCATCCCATCATCCTCCTCATCATCATCACCTTCATTAATATCAATGCCCGTCCCATCTATGTCTACATTTGCAGTGTCAAGCCTTTATTCCCTAGAGATAAATCTATATTCTGGCACTTCACCATGTAAAACCCAGCGGGTGTATGATTGGTCTATGCCAAATTGCATTAAATGTTCAAAAACATTCTTCTAAGACCTCATATAACAATTCATGCAACGTGCATAAGGGCATGAAATGTCACACTCTTTGCCCTTTTTTCCAGCCACAAAATGTATAAACATTCTCACTCCATCAATGTATTCACGGGAAACCTTTACACTGTTCATCCAACTTTTGTCCATAGAGCAAGAAATACCTATTAATTCAATATAAGAATGAGAACATTATGTTATGCTAGTAAGCAAAGGATGAGGAAAGGTTTACTAGGTACCTAAATGAAGTAGTAGAAAACTTAACTGTTAAAGTAGGAAAACTAATTTTTTCCTATGAGCTTCTTTATAATAGACATAAAATATGACACTATAGTTCCCATCCTGTTGAGGAGACTATTTATGGCTACTAATGGGGTACTAATTGATGTGCGCAAAAGTAGCTTGACATTTATGATTGGCAATAGGCCACTAATTGATGTCCCCAAATTATTAGGTTAGGTTCTAAGAAATCTAACTACCTATGAGAGTCATAGATAAAGAAAGGGCCAAACCATTGTTTAACAACTTAGAAAATTTAAAAGAAGGAAGATTTTGATAAATACATATTTGAAACTAAGACATCTGGACAAATATTAGTTTTGCTCTACACAGACTAATATGTATAATTTGTATTATTATTTGATAAACTATATAGAGAACTAGGGAGGGAGTAATAAAAAAAGTCATAAAACAAATTAAGCAAAATATGACATTTTATTTCTTTATTTATGTATGAATGCAGGATCCTTACTTTAGCAGAATTGTATAGAACAAAGTATGGCATCTCATATAGCACATTCAATAGCTATAGTATGAATGCAAACAAACCAATTAACAATCTAGCAACTTTATACTTATAAGCTAGCATACCTAGTTTTTCTTTTCCAATGGCTCCTCCAACTATCTCCTCCTCACACTTGCAAATAGTATCTGTCATAAAGCACAAAAAATTAGAACTAAACTTTTGCAATTGAATGTATAAAATCTTATGAATAGATACTTTTGAATATGTTTCGACAAACAATCCTATTAAATTCAAACAATAACCAACTACACTTAGCAAGTAGGGCGGACTTATTTAATGTAACTATATACATCCTAAGCATATTGCATCCTTCATACATCTTGTTTACCTCATATGACTTGTTATTCCCTTTAATCTAAATTTTTCTTATCTCATAATATATCACACTTATTAGTTAGTACCCTTAAATAATTTTACAAAAATTAAGCTCTTAAATACAAATTTTATAATAGGATACTAAATTTTAACTATATTAAATTAAGAGATTATATTCTAATATTAAAATTTTCAAAATAGTATCCACTATTAAACAATATTGATACTTTACAAAAAGAACTAAAATCAGTGTAAATTTTGATACGATATTGTAACTTTAAGTGTGACATTTCAACCCTTACAAAATAAATTTTAAACTCAAGGAAGTATTTGTCTAAGAATTATATTGAACTTAATGAAGCATGTTTTACTTGCTCTTTTAACATGAGGATTTAATTGAAAGGTATAAGTATGAATTATTATAAATATTTTATATTTTTAATTAAAAACAAATATTAAAAGTTGTTATTACAGTGTAATTTATAGATCCATCATAGTAAAACACATATGTATACAAAGAGGAAGTATCTTGTTTGGGGAAAAGATTAGGGACAACAAATTTTACGACGCCAAATCCTTGAGAATTTCTTAAGTTAGTGTCAAACCTTAAACTTTTTAAATTTGATGTTAAACCTTTCAAAAATTGTACAACTCAAGTCAAAATGTTAGTTTCATTTTTTTTTTATTAATGTGGCTAACATACTCAAGGGATAAGAAAAATATATAACTCAAGTCAAAATGTATCTCATAATATATAACTCAAGTCATAATATATCTCAAATAGTTAACTCAAGTCAAAATGTTAGTTTCATTGTATAATTTTCCTTATCTCATAATATCTCATACATGTTATTGGTGTGTGTTTTTTTTTTTCTTAATATCAAAATCTGTTGCTAATGATACGCTACTCCCCCTATGAGTAATCAAACTTAATTTTATGTTTGACCTTTTCCTAAGATCCCGCGTGGTAGTAAGATTTTTACTGGACAATGTTGTTGTCATTGTTGCTACTAGTATGAACATAGTTTTCAAAGTAAGCATTTATTCCCTCACTTCTTTATATCACCTATATTTCTCTTAAAATAATACCCTTTCATATATGTTGAAGCCCAATTGATTCTTTCATCAAATAAAGACAACCCATCAGTTTTTTTTTTAGTCAAACTCCATAATCATTTCATTCCATTTTAATATAAATTCTTCATTTGTTGGCATCATACACAACATCTACAAATGTATCCTTCAAATTCTTATAACTTTTGTGGATACTAAATTTCTCTAGAAATTTCTTTAGTATATACCACAAACATAGTTTATTATAGTTGGAAATACCACCTTAATGGTATATTAATACTTTTACACTCATTTGTAATTATAACATTAGGCATCTTCTCATTTATACACCTTAACAATGTACAAAAGAGTCGATAAAAATTGTCAATAGGCTTGTTGGTTAAAAGTGTATAACTAAGCAATATAGATGTCCATGATGGTTTACACTTACAAATATATCAAACGACATTTGATATTTTCTCACAGGATAAGTGATGTCAAATGTGGCCATATAACTAAATTTAACATACATTATAAAAATCATTGCATTTTGCCTATAAAATTTTCCTCAACCTTTCTTCCTTATCACAATTAATTTTGTATAAAATATATTGTCATTCATTCTAATAAAATTCTTATGCACCACTTTTGCATCTCGTTCTTCTAAATTCACTGCTCTCAACATGTCTATATGATTAAGACAATCCTTTCATAAATATGACAAGTTTTTTATACCCATCTTGCAATAATAGACCTTATATTTGTGCAAGACTAATTCTGCAATTATCATTCATTTCTAATCTATGTCTAACTTAATTTTCTATAATCCAATATTGCTTCATAAACTTTATATTACTTGGAAATTAATATATGTTTGTGCAAATTCAAAATAATGTAGTAGCTTTACATATGAAATTAAGATCATAAATTCTTTACATTTATATCAAAGTGGACTTTTAGGATAATCCTATACTATTAATAGTTTTCAATAGAAAATTGTTACTCCTCTTCTTTCGTATCAAAAAACAATAACCATCATAGAACCTCTACATGCAACTACACAAATATGATATCACCTAAAAGTACAGGAACATTATATAATTAATTCCATTTGCAAATAAAAAAAACATAAAAAATAATAGTTTAAACAAATTAAATCAATAGTAGACTCCTCACACCAAGTATATATAGACATTGAATTAACAAAATCATCCATAATACAAACATGATTCGAAGCCATTAACCCTCTCTGAACTTTCATCGAACACTTCAAAGCCTTGACCATATTATCCCAAATCACATAAACATATAATCTCTTCTTCCTTAACATACTGTCACACAAGGCAAAGCCAAATGCATTGTGTTACAGATAATCAAAACAAAGGAATAAGCACTCTTAAACCCAGATTAAATAGTCCACTTCAATCGACTCAAAAACCAACATTTTAGCCAACATTTATTGCAACCAAAATAGTTGAATTACTTACCTCAACCAACAAGCACATGCACTCCCACTGTAGACGACAAAAGGACGTCACTTGGTGAAGCAACCTCTAAAGATTCCAAGCGCGACAGAAGATGAGAGAGGGAAGGTGACTCGAGGGAGAGGGAAGGCGAGAGCTAAACGTGGGAGACTGAGATGAACCAATCTATTTCATTTAAACAGAAGACGAGATGACGTCGTTATGGGGGGCGGGGACATGACGTCTTCTCATCTGGTTGGAGGGCGGGATTTTATGTTTCAAGGATACAAAAATGACTTCATGTTGGGCCAACAACATGACGTCGTTTTGGTGGGAGCGAGGGGAAGAATATTGTGGACCTGGCCTTTCCTGACTTTTAATTCACCAGAATATTGGGGTAAGTATTTTATGACATCTTCCTAACAAAACAATGTTAAACACTTCGTTTTTCCGCGACGTCTGCATACAACGTTGCAGAATCTTTGCTCTTTTCGTGACGTTTGAAAAAACATCATGAAAGTCTCCTACAATTCGCAACGTCTTCTGAGAAAATGACGCAAAATGTATGTTTTTATTGTAGTGACTGCATCTTAATGAGATGTGTGTGGTGTACTCATGAATTGACTTAAGGTCACAGTGAGATAATTAAGTTTTCCCACTAGTCGTCGATATTGCTCAGTGTCCTCAAGTAATTCTCCATCTTCTACACTAAGTTTCAAGTTTGGAGCCATAAGAACTTCCAAAGGTTTTGCACCAATCATTCTAGTCTCTATTAACAAATTAAGAACGTATTTCCTTTGTAGGACCCCACACTCTTTGAGCATATCCCCGAACATATCGACAGTATGTTAGAAAACATACTCTACGAGGGTGGTATACTAGAACAGTCAAACAATTGAAGCTCATTAAATTTTTTTAATAAATTATAAGCATATTACAAAAAACCACCAATCAAATTGGGCCCATATTTTTATTTCATAAACATCGTAATCACAATTTTTATACCACTTATTGATCAATATCATTTGCAAACATTTCAAATTTAGAAAGTTATTATAAACAAAATTATTCAAATACATGTGAGACAATAATTACGGAATACATTCTTTAATACAAACTAATGAAAAATCTATGTAGACGTGAACTGATCCCGACCTCTATCTCTTAGTCGAAATCAGTGGCTAGACTCTCATTTGTCTAACGGGGTAACTCCTCTGAACCTAAAAAGTAATGTTGTAATTTTAGTGAGTTTTGTGAACCTATTTAATTAACCATCCTTGATGGCTCCCTCATATCACATAACACATACAGTTTACATAATCACGTAATTAATACCATTCCACTAGTAATCATTTAGCATCACATATCACTTTGATCACTTATTTTTACTTTTCATATTCAGAGTAGTCAAACAGTTCATTTTAATCATTCAAAACATATGTATCAATTTTATATGCAATGCCCATTAGATTCACTTTCAATTGTTATTGTTGCGATCGAGTTCCTATAATTGCCCCCGTATCTATTGCAGATACAAAGCTTATTAATAACTGTCTCATATCCGTTGGAGATACTAGGCTCATTGATAATTGTCCCATATCTATTGGGAATATCCGACTCATTATACATAGTGAGCCTTTAGCCCTTAATCACATTACGAGCTTTAAGCTCTTTTTCACTTTTTAAGCTTTAAGCTTTTTTACGGTGGCTCCTTCGGTCACAACAGCCTTTATGTTGTCATGCATTCATGTAATGAAATGCATCAATCATATAAGATTAATCATTTTATTTCATTTTACACATTCACTTTCACATGTTATCGGACCTAAGCCCGGCATTTAACATCTCTGTTGAGTACACATATTTTTGTCATATTCACATATAAGAAGCACTTCTTATATTCTCACATTTGTCAAACTCCTCGAACTATTAATGTCCTAAATTGTCTCAATCACATTCACATTCAAGTAATTTAATACAAAAATTTAAAACAGAATAAACAAAGAAAATGGGACCATCTAGGTTGACTCATAGTAGGCTCCAGATTAGAATTAGCTTCCTTGATCCGGAAACATCTGGATGCGAATGTTCTATCTTGTATATCAATATCATGCACTACGCATATTGCACATACACATTATTACTTGCACAATCTTACAAATACTCAATCACATACATATGTATATGCATTTTGTATGATGCATACTCAATGACACTCTCGGGTATATTACCTAAATTCCCATCTTATGTTCATTCCCATTTCATAAATTGTGTACTTCTAATTGAATTTAGGTTTACACTTCATTTGTACACGATCATTCTAAGCTCACCATTCAATCTTTATCATTTGTATGTGTCTAGCTTATTCTTAGGCTTACACCTCAAGAACACTTGGTTAATCTAATATTATAAATCAATTTCTCATCATTTTTTTCTAACATTATATGCCCTCATAATACCCAATTCTCATTCACATTTACTTAATCCATATTACTCAACTCCTTTGAATCATAACTACAATCATATGAACATCTTCATTCCCATTATACTCATGCCTTTGGTACTTTGATATCAACAATTCATTCACTACGTTATAACCTCAATTATCACTTCATACATATCACACATTTAGTCATTTAATCCAAGCATCATTCTAGGTTCAATTCAAGCTCATTTAAGCCTAAATTAAGTCCAAATGGCCAATGAATGTCCATTGGGCAGACTTCATATCTGTTGGGTGGACCTTCTCGGGTTTTCCAACTTTCCAGCTCCGCTTATGTCTGTTTGAAGGGACATCATATCCGTTGGGCGAACCTTCACGAGTCACTTACAGAAATATGAAAATTTAACCCTTTAAACAACAAAATCTCTCATTGGGCTTTTCATAGAAATTGTAGAACTCGAAGTCCTCTACGAAAGAATACTTAACTGACCTCAATTCAACCTCCACAGGAAAAATTATGCCTCTTGCCCCAAAATCTATCAAATTGCATCCATATTTTCCATATTTCTAACTCTGTACTTACTACATTCAACACCTTATGCTTGGTCTATCATTTCTAGTTTAATTACTCATCAATTTTCCATCATTCTTAACTCCATTTCAGCTTAATATCATGCATAAGCAAATTATAGTCCATGGATAATCATGAACACTAAAAAGAAAACATAGACATATATACATTCATCATCAACTTTCTGCACAAGTTCAACTTCATTTCCACTTTCATTTCACTTCTAACTATCACCTTAATTCTTCCCATTTCAAGACACCACATTACTTTCTTTCTTTAGCTCTAGACTCATTTTAGTTTATCTCCAAAACACCCAAAGAAATCCACATTAATATACCAAGAAAACATAACATAAAACCCATTATTTATCAAAATTTTCTACACTTTTTCCTACACCATTTTTAATGATCTTTCTATTTCAAACTCATTTCTACAACAAATTATGAAATATTGATCATCATAAACATTAAAAAAAGACATCAATGTGTTCATTTCTTTAACCAAGTTCCAACATATATAAAACACCATTTACTCTATTAATTTAACATTTTATCATTTCATAATCTATTATTTATCAAAACACAAAAGCAAGACATGGATATGTTCATTGTTCACCCACATTGCACATATATTTTCAACGTCTTTTTCATTAGCATTTTATCACCAACTATCATCATATATGCTTCTATTTAGACAACCCATGAAGAACAGAGTTTAACTTACTTGATTAAACTCCAAACTTCTTCAATCACTATGAAACCCTAGCTTGCCATGGCTTACCCGATCATCATCATCATTTAAGGTAGAAAGGTTAGGTATTTTAGTAACAAGATGGAGAAGACAACGAATCTTGAAGAAACAAAGTGAAAGAGTTGGGCTAAAATCAACATGATGAGGGTGAGAGTGAGATGGTCGTGAGTGAAAAAGAGAGCAATTGAAGAAGATGAACAAAATAAGTGTGTATTGAAAATGACAAGTGAAAGTCCATGAGATGGTCTTTAATTTAGGAAAAATAAAAATCATGAATGGTGAGTGGCAAGTGTTGTGACACTTGTCACTTGCCATTTGTCATTTTATTGTGGTCTCCAATTGGCTCTTTTAAAAAGCTAGTTCATTTGCCTTCAATTTCTAATCTAATTGTCTCTAAATTTTCAATGACACTTCTAATTAAATCTTAATGTCACTTATCACTAACTTCTACTGCCATTTGACATTTATTTCTATTGCCATTTATCAATTGTCTTACCACTTGACATTTTTTCTAGTCCAAAAATACCCATAATTTCAAAATATTCTCAAATTTCACCAAAAATTCTAAATTAATAATTTAATTCACCAATTAATTTTTAAGGCAAAATATCCACTATCCGTATCATAATCACATTAAAACAATAATTTATACCTGGAAAATGTGCATGAACAAATCATTATAATATGCACAATAATCAAATTCACGTGTATGTATACTATATTATGTATGAGCATAAAGTGCATTTCCTAATCTCTCATTGCTATTTCTCATTTACAGAAGTCTAGAGTTTTAACCCTTAGTATGAAAACAGGATGTTACATCCTTTGGCAAATAAATATTCCCTTTTTACACCTTGATAATTCAATGCCTAAGAAATATTTGAGTTGCCTTAAATCTTTTGTTTGAAATTGACTTTGTAGGAAGTCTTTAAGCATCTGTATGCCTCTCTCATCACTAAGTGTGATAATTTTATCATCCACATAAACCAACATTAATATCAGACTTGCATTCATCTTTTTCCAAAATAGAGAATGGTCATAATGGCTTTGCTTTAAGCCAAAGTTGATAACAACTTCACTTAATCTCTAAACTATGCCCATGGTGATTGCTTTAAAGCATATAAAGACTTTTTCATTTTGCACACTTTAGTACTCCCCCTGAACAAAAAAACTTGGTGGTTGCTACATAAAAACCTCTATTTGTAGCTCACCAAGAAGAAAATCATTCTTGACATAAAGTTGGATTAAAGGCCAATAGGAAGATGCAGCTAAGGAAATAAGTAGACGAATAAAAGACATTTTGGTAACTAGAGAGAAGGTTTCCTATAATCAATACCATAGGTCTGAGCATAGCCTTTAGCCACTAATCGAACCTTCAAGCGAGCAACAGAACCATCTGGATTCATCTTGATAGTATACACCGACTTACACCTAGCAGCCTGCTTCCCATGAGCTAATTTAACCAAGTCCCACATTTGGTTAGCATCCAAAGTATCCATTTCTTCCTACATTGTTTGTCTCTACCCCTCATGAGAGAAAGATTCCTTTACATACTTAGGAACCAAAACTGAGTCTAAGGAAGACACAAAGTGTAGCATCCCACTCCCGCAAGACCCAAACTCAACATTGAGGGTAATATCCGAGCCCGTGCCTCACGAGGGTGGTATGCTAGAGCAGTTAAATAAGTTCAAAAACTCTGTAAGACATTTTTATTTTTGAAAACAATCGTATACGCTGAATCCAGTAAATGATTTGGGCCCGCTTTAATACGAAAACATTTCTAATCATAATGCAAATTTCATTCATAAGGACACTCAGTAGTATTTAGTTCATTTCATGTACAGAAATCCATAACCAAATTGGGCCCAATGTTATTTCCGGAACACTTTCAGTAATTACATTACAATACAACATTAATCAATGGAGGCCCTCTGAAATAAAAAGCACAAATCTCTGGAATTTGCAAAAATACATTTTTTCACAAGACAGAACGACACTAATGCAGACGTGAACTGATCCCGACCTCGAACTCTGACTTATAGGCATACTCCCGTTTGTCTAATGGGGTACTCTTCAATTCCTGAAAAATATTTGCAATGTTGGGTGAGTTTGCGAACTCAGTGAGAAACCATCATCGATGGTTTACTCAACTCATGCATATACAAACAATTCACAGAATATCGCATAGTATTATGGTCAGAAATATCACATGATTTATCATTTCACAATTATAAGGCGTTTCGCCTTTCACTCAGTCCATGTTCAATCATATGCATATGCAATGCACATGTGACACTTCCTATTTTATTACGGTGTTGTGACCGTGCGCCTGATCTGTCCCAATAATGGGCACATTATATGGTGAGCCTGTGGCTCTGAAATACGTTGGGCCTGAATGCCCTGATACAGTGAGCCTGTGGCTCTGAATTACGTTGGGCTCGAGGCTCTGTTGCGTTGAGCTTTAAGCTCTGAAATACAGTGGCTGCTCCGGTCACAACTGTCATTATCTGAACATGCCTTTATGCTGTCTCAAATCGCATTAAAACCAATTAATTACAATTTCACAATTTCACAATTTCACACAAGTAGCACTTCGATATCAAGTTCCCAATCCTTCGGACACCGGTGGTCCGAAATCAATCATAAGCAAACACACATAACTTTCCATTCATCTCCACATGGTATAAGTGCATAATATTAAACACATAAAGGTTGAGGAACCAACTAGGTTACTCACCTGTAACTTCCGAGCTACTGCCTGGAAGTCCCAGCAATATTTATGGAATATCGTTCCATCGGTGCCTCTATAACAGTCAAATAATTTCCCATTACTAAATACACAATCAGAAAAATTCAATGATGCACATGTCTTAAATAAAAGATGTATGATGCATGTTCATGGTTTTCCTGGCGCTCTTTCCCAAATTCCACATTCTTTTGTCAAATTCTAACTTTTCACTCAATTGATCAATTTACCCTTCCCATCGGTGATGGGATGTTACAATTCTCCCTACCTAATAAAAATTTCGTCCTCGAAATTTCATATAAAATTGATCCGGAAGGCAGGGGAAAAATTGTTTCGATCATTCATATTGTTTCCCACTTATTCACTACATGATTAATTTATGCCAATTAACTGAAATCAATACAATCAATCATTCCTTTTTCTTTTCTCAAACTCTACTCTGTCTTAATCGTTCCCTTATGATTACTCGCAATTTATCACTTTCGGTATCGATAACACATATAGCAGATCATAACAATATTTCCTAATCCTGTCCATGAAACACTCAGTGAATCCGAATCATCTTTTAGGTTTTAGACTAACTTACCCATTCATAGTTCTATTCACACCACAATCACATAGAGGTCACTTTATAACAAATTTAGTTTCCCCGAATTATACCTTTATTTCCAACTAAATGCATTTTGGCCGAGGCGATACACTTCGAAGTATTTCATTTATCGCTTAATATATTACATCTCTTTAGTGTTAAAACACTAATCTCGTAAGATTTCATAGCCTCAATATTAATCAACTCGACTCATTGTCATTAACCTGGATTACGTAAATCCGATTACAGATTCATTTCACTTATCAATATTATCTCAAATCAATTATGACCTTCGACTATTTTTAGGCCCTGTTCACTTTAATATAGGGGTGAACGACTCCTTATACACTATTCGAATGGCGTCACCAATATAACAATTGTCATGCTCACAATCAATCTGAACTATACATCAATCTCATATACCAATGAACTCCCAAAAATATTAGTTTTACATTTGTCTCTAGCAGTCCAGTCTATAGGGTATTCACACATATAATCATTCGATTTTACATTCTAAACCTTCAATTACTCTTTCAAAGTACTCTTACTAAAACATAACGCTTCGATTGTTCCTTGCGTTATCTCTAACAGTTTCTTTAGTGGGTGATACACAAACTTCTTAATCCAATCATAAATACCATTTTCTCAAAAGTTGGATTCATTTTCGATTCCTCGATAAGGTCCGCATATTCTAAATTCTCGATTTGGGTTTTGCCATTCCTTTTTATACACACCTAATTTGGAAATCCAATAGCCAATAATACTCTCTTTTTGCCCCTTGTTAGCTGGACAGTTTGCACTCGGTTTTACACTAGGTTTAACAACCTTATCACCTAAATTGATCTTCAGCCATTGCATTTCTATTCAATACTTTAAATTGCATTACTAGCTTAATTTTGAAATACTCAAACACATAATCCTTTTTAATTCTTTCAAATTCCCGAAATATCTTAACCGTTATCGATTTGCATATTCATAGATATATCCAAAAATGTTTCCGTACGAATAGCGTCTCCAAACTTTCAAAGCAATACTCAGTACAACAAATTCAAATCATCAATCAAAATGCAGCACATGAGGTTAAACTAGTCCCCATGTACATAAAACCACTCTACACTATATCAACAGATTGCATCATAACCTTTACTGGGACACTTCATTAAATATTATAAAATCTCTAAATTTAAAGTGATACGATCAATACTCGAGTTGCAAATTTCTCCAAATGTCTCTTTTTACAAACATCAATCATACAATTCACACGTTGAACTTACATCTAGTTCTAAATAACTCCAAATCCCGTATATATATCCTTTGCAATTTCGCATTTTATCATCACCTCTATCGTCATTTAAGTCTTCCAATGTGCCATGTTCGAATACTAATTCATCCATAATTTAATGATCATAATCACTATCCCAATTAAATCCAATTGAGACACTTTACTCTTTCGTAGTATAATACTGTCAGGGGCATTATTATCTCAGACAATTACAACCCAAAACTCCTTATACCCATGATTGATTCTCATAACTCTTTAAATATCTGATTTTTCCAATGAGGAAAAATTCTCTTATGAGTTTCTCAGTTTCATAATGACATGTTCTGACAAAAGTTCCTTTACACTAGTTTCTCCACATAATTCAATTTATTTGAAATTCTTACTCCCTGGTTTGATAACACATTCATCAATTCCACTTTGTACTTCATGAATATATTTACACAAAATATTCGTGAACCGATATTCTCCTCATAATCGCAATTAATGTCTCCTTAATGTTCAAAAATCCTAGTACATAGTCGGATTCTTTTCATTAACATAATGCATACTTCTCAGTAGCAGATTCTATCTCTTATGCTTGAGTCTCCGTTAGGATTAGGACTCCCATAATAACTTTTAATTCATTTCAGATTTATCTCAGATTTTTCCTTTCATCGATATTTCTTTCAATTGAATCATCTGATCGACTTAACCCAATTTATGGAAATTCTTCTTTGAAAGAAAATTTCTTACTACTTTTCTCGATACCGTTCACGGAATTTCTACTCATCAACAGTCGTCACATTTCTTGTCAACCATTCTCAATGCCTTGGGAAATCAAATTTTAGCTATTCATAATATCCCATGAAGGTCAATTATGCCACAATTCATATAATCAGGACATCCTTTTTAATAAAATTCATTGAAGTACATACCATCAAAATCATTACATCTTATCTAGAGACAGATGTAGAATAACTAACCAATTACTCACTTACTCTAAGGATACCTCGATCTCATTTGATTTTTGACAATACTCTCCTTTTTTTTTGCACCTGTCCTCGATCGTGAGGATCATGTCTTTTTTTTTTACAATCTTAATTTATTTCCAATTGATCACTATAAGCGCTTTCACTTCTTATTCTAGCTCATATTGAACTTTAAACTATAAGAACTATGACTAGCAATTATCCACTAACTCACCGATTGATTCCGATATCATCTCCATCCATATGATACATATAAGCTTCATAATTTCACTTGCTATGGTGCTCCCATTATCAGGTGTGCGGTCACAGGCAATTCAACCGAACCTTGACAACTTTTTCATCTACCATTATCATTGTCTTACATTTCAATCTTTCCATTATTCCATCATACCCATGTATGTTCACACTCAAATCAATATCATAGACGTACAATCATTCTTGATTTTCCACTTAACCTATTTTGACTCAAGTCACAAACTCTTATTCATAACTCTCATCACAGTACTCAAACCCAACTATAGCCTCTCTAGATCATAGAACATTTTATTTTCATCTACTTTATACACTTGCAATCTTGCCATTTCTAACATGTCGCTATTTTTCCTCTATCAATCCACAAGTATATATATTCATATCTATCCCACATTCAAGGATATACCCCAATATCACACTGATGTTGTATTTCTAAAATATCCACTAATACCAGTACACTTAATCTTCATTTTTATGTAGCGACCTGAACTTTGCATACCGGGTGGGTTTCCCGCGTACCTCAAAAGGCCCGCAACAGCTACCGGGGTGGATTTCCCCTCAGTATTGTCCTATTTGGTACTTGGATGAGTCACCACTCGAACCCAAGACCTCAAGGTTTTGTTGTTTCTATGAACACGCCTCTTACCATTGAGTCACATTAAAAAGACACTTTTTTAATGTAGAGCCCGACCTCTACCGCCATCACTCCAGGCATTGTCCTCTTTGGTCAAGGGTGAGTCCACGACTCGAACCCAAGACCTCAAGGTTTTATTCCACTTTAAGTGGACGCCTCTTACCATTGAGCCAATTGGCTCAATGGTAAGAGGCGTGTTCATAGAAACAACAAAACCTTGAGGTCTTGGGTTCGAGTAGTGACTCATCCAAGTACCAAAGAGGACAATACCGAGGGGAAATCCACCCTGGTAGCGGTCGCGGACCTCTTGAGGTGCGCAGAAAACCCACCTGGTACGCAAAGTTCGGGTCGCTACACAAAGGCACTAGAAACAAGTGAAAGAGACTCGTAAGAAACAAATGAAGATATAGGGTACTGACCGGAACGTTTACCTTTGTGAAGAGCAATAGGTAGGTCGAGATTTGGATCTCAGGAAGACACAACTAGTGGAGGCAGAGAGTCCGTATAAGTGTCATCAACCTATGAATCTAGAGTAATGGAAGAACCTATGAAAGGATGAGAACATCAAGAATAAACTTAGGTGATAGTGTAACGCTGGACTCTCTGAGCTCTTTTGTATTGCTCTATACTTAGAGATGCTACTGTATATTGATATATACATGGTTTTAAATGAGTTCAAAGATATATTTAAATCCTTTGGATATATATGTGATTGAGCCAAGTTTATATTATAAATTGGCTGCATTTTCATAGCTACTTATGCATGTGTGGACTCCTTATTGATGATTTTTGTGCTTAAATTGGTTCCTCATGCTGAGTTCTTTCAACTCCCAATTTGTCAGTAAATTGTCATGATTTGATACTTATTTTTCCATAATTTTTATTGGGACAATTGATACTGCAAATTGTTGTTTTTGTTGTTATTTAATTTCAGGAACAAAGGAGTCAACGTCAGGAAGTCAACAGTCAAGGTCTGTCCGCACGTCGCGATGCATGGCGTCTCACACATCGCGACGAACACACTTTCACACGTCGCGGCGAACACACTTCCACACGTCGCGGCGTATGACGATGCAGACGACTCGACGAGCAGACGAGTGCACACGTCGCGACGAATTTAATTCATTTATCTTATTCGTCGTGACGTACAAGCGGATACCCGACCTGTTTAGGGAAAGTCTGTCTCACTATTACAACCCGAGTCCGTGACCCATCATATAAGAGCTTCCATTTTTAGGTTACGGGCATGCGAAGAGAGAGACGAACACACAGAGAGACAATACAGACGAAAAGATACTGAACGAGAGAGACGACTTGGAACGCAGACTCTGGAGCAGAAGACCTTCACATTCTCATCGTCGTCCATCACTATCACCACAGTCATCATCATCACCGTCAGCATCTTCTGCAACATGAGTCTCGTTCATTCTCCAGCATCCGAGGGATCGACCGGAGACATGCGTAGCTAAACCGTCCGTCCTCTTGAAGATGTAGCAATGGCTTGAGTTTACAGAGCTTCGAAGGGGAGTAATCATTTAGTGTTGAAAGTTTAGTTATATCTGTGTAATGTCTGAGTTAGAGATTGCATCGGTGTAGCTAGATTAGCATGGTTATAGTTTAATCATGTGTTAAATCACTATTTTGAAATTTGGACGAGTATTCTGTAGAACTTTTGTGCTTAATATATGAAGTTTCATATATGTCATTGGATTTTGCATCTACGGTTTTAATCTGCCTAGTTGTGTTTGATTGAGATTGTTGTGTTTTATTCAATCGACCAATTGCATTTGCTTGTCTAATTTTCACACTAAGGTTTTTAACAAAGATTTAAACAATAGAGTTCATTGATTAAATCTTTGGACCTAAAGAGTCCTTTAGGGTTGTTCTTCTGAAACTTAGTGGATTGTATCCCTGAAAATCAATTTTTAACTGTGATAGCCTGAGCCTCATTTTCAAGAGGATTTTATCAATTTGATTTTATCTGATTGTGTGTTTATTGCATTATTTGAAAAATACCAAAAACATTCTTTACACTTTTTGTTTAATTTTGATTGCTTCACTGGTTTAGACCAAAAGACCAAACCCCCATTTTATCAACTTCATTGCAATTTTTGACAATTAGGCTAGATTAGACCATTTTTATATTGGTTCCAATTAAGTGAGACGACCTGAGGTTGCATCCTATACTGCAGTCTTGGAATTTATTTTATTTGACCGGTTTTCAAGGATCGATCGTAAGGTCGAATCGACAGAGTCGCGATCAATATGTCAATAATTTATAATGCTTTATGCCCTTACATGAACTTAGAGTTCATCGGTATGCGAAATCTTGGAGATTTCTAACATATAAGCTTCTAAGTGCATAAAATCGAGTCCATTAGATTGATATGACCATGGTGGTTGAACTAAATGTGTTCTAATGCCTTATAGGTGATTAGACATTATTTACAGACTTATAGGACACTTAGAAAGCTTAATTGAAAAAGTTGATATACATAAGGGCTTATTTGCAAATTGTTAAAAGTTAAAGGACTTAAATGTAAATTTCAATTCTTGGTGGACCACTATGCAATTTTATAAAGTTAAGGAGCTTAATTATTATTCCCAAAAGTCTAAAGACCAAAATAAATTTTTTTGGTGATTTCCAAATTTTGGGCTTAATTGCAAACTTAGGAAAAGTTTGGAGGGTAAAATGGTAATTTCACATAATCTTAGGGCAAAAAGGTAATTTCACCATCTTTTGGTCAAAGAAGAGTCAATATTCTAGACCTTGGTTCATTCATGTTCGTGCATCCCATTACTAAAGACTTAAAACAAGTTGTTTTAATTAAAAGAAAGGAGAAGCGAGGAAGAGGACCAAATTTCGGCTATTTACTAAAACCTACCCTTTGTTTTGATTCTCCAACCCAAATCAAGGTGTTGTAAACAAATTTGGGGTCAAGGAACTCAAATCTATCATTATATTTTAGAAATTCTCAAAGTATTTGAAGATATCACTAAAGAAATGTTTAGGTAAATTTTGTCTCATCTCTCTCTACATTAGGATTTTGAGTTTGGTGCATGCTTGAATATGCATGAAACATGGTTTAGATGAATGAAATGTGTCATGGAGAGGGTTCTTTAAGACAACTAAAATGTCCCCTTTTGGTGAAAGTTTGTGAATTTTTGATTATCTTTTGAAATTGATGGTCTAAATGAATTCTATGGTGTTAATTGTACATGTATAATGTGAATTGATGATGAAGAATGAAGAAGAAGTACGTTAGGTAGGCTTGGTCAAAATGATGGAAGAAGGAATGGATTAACATGATGAATTGTGTAATTATGATAAATGTAGCTGAAATGAAGCAAATTGGATTGAATAGAGTAGTGAAATGTGTTGTTGATCGGAAGTATTTGTTATATAACAAGATAGGAGCATGAATTACCATGATAAGCCTTGAAAATATGACTTGAAAGTCATGCACATTAGGTGTTTGATAAAATGTCTAAATGAACTTGGCTTAGGATTTAAGGAATTGTAACGATATACATTGGAAAGCTGCTTTCATGTTTACTTAGAGTAAACTTGAATTGTTGCTTAGATTGATGAATAATGGTCTAATGTATTTGGATAAAAATGTGCTTAATTATGTTTTGAAATGAGTAAGTATTGGATTAAAGGCATTAAATGCCTTAGAAAATGCAAAAGAAAAGCTAATGTGAATAGTAAGGAAGTAACTATGTGAGGAGTTTAATGGTCGAATCCTATAGCTTAAAGAGAGCGATATTGTGTTTTATACAATTATGTGATGGTGTATAAATATGAAACTTATGTTTAAGTAGTAAATACATTGTATGCCCTTTTTATGTACAAAGGCTCGGGAGTTATGAATCGAGGAGCTCGTACTGAGGATTGTTAAAGTTAAGGGAGTGTACACCTTCTTTTGAGGTGAGTTAGGGAAACCATATCTCTCAAATAAGATTAGATTATCCTAAGACATGCATGATGACTTGTATGTGAATTTAGAACCTTGGTAATGCATAGTAGAATTGAATCTCAAATATATGCTAGTATGCTTGTGTATTTAATAAACAACATTGTTTTGAAACTGATGTTTTTATTACATATTTTGCTTAAATGACCTTTATTTTCAACAACCCTGCACTTAAAATGCAAAAAAATAATGTTTTACCATCTAAAACTACAATTTTGAATAACTTTGCACTTGGAGTGCAAAAGATGACTTTTATTTCATGAAATAATGTTTTTGAATTTACATATGCATAATCGAGTCATGTATGCTGCATGTATTTGTTCTCTTTTGGCTTAAAGCCTTGACACGGTTTTATTTTATTGGTTGGACTGATAAATAAAGGCATAATGCCTTACTTGATTTTGTACTTAATATTTGCATATGATCTTTGTGATTGGTGAGATAATAATTGGCTAATCATGTGCTGGGCACAAAAAATTAAGCGACCTTTGTACCCTTAGCGCTGGTACATAAAAGTCGAGTCCCCATATCGACATCTTTCTACAGGACTTGCGGGTGATTCCACACTTAGGGTTAGGGCACCGATGAGGTCATCACCTAAGGTCATGACGCTCTTGTTGACTGTAGTCCGGACTCTGTGGTTGAAAGTCGAGCTAACACCGAAAATTGGTGGGTGTGCACATTATTTTGGCTGACTAATGGTGACAAACATGATTAATTTTTCTTATTCTAATATTTATTTTCTGACGAGATTTGTTTTATACATGTGATGTTTTCTGCTTATGTATACTGGAACTAGAACTTATATTCAACTGATGAGTGATTAATAGGCTAGGCCTATATGTTTCTTGACCAGTATACATTGAGTCATAGGCTAAGCCTATGTGTTTCTATGTAATGTATATTCACCTCATACGTAATTTATACCATCTTGGTATGTATCAAGTTTTATTTGCAATATATGTTTTTCCTGCTCATTGAATACACAGTGTACTCACCCCTTCTACCTTCCAACCATGCAGGTTAATTTAGTGAACTTGAAGCTCTGAGTAGATCGTGTGATCTTGTGACATTTTTAGGGTATTACTGCAAGTGGGTAGTTTCTATTTTTTACTTTAGTTGCATAGTGGTTCATAAACTATTTTACTATTTTTATTATATTAGTTATGTTGATATGCTTTATGACTTTATAGCCTGACTGTTTTGTAGTTTGTAAAAGATTTTATGTATAATCCTTTGGTGCTGTTATTGAGATTGCTTTTGAGTGGACTTAAAGTCCTGAAGTTGTGGTAAATTTTTTTAAGTGAATATAGAAGTGTGTTTAAAATTGTTTGTAGGTATTTGATTGAGTTTTGATATTTTTAAAATACAACCTTTGTGCTGCCCAAAATTTTCAACGAAAAAAGGGAGAGATGTTTAGTTAGCCTTGCATAGTCAGATTAATGATACCGTAAGTGTCCTTAACTCAATTATACGGCGATTGTCATAGGCTCGATGTGATACCAAGTCATGACAAATAGGGGGACAAAGGGGTGGAATGTCCAAAGGAAGGGAAACAGATTAAACCCAGTGAACTTGATAGATAAGAAAAATCATATTTAGGGTAATAAGGAGGCTGCACATTTGTGGAATATGGAGTATTTTCAAAGAAAGTAACATCAGAAGACATTAAATAATGATGCAATTAAGGAGAATATCAATAATGCTTTAGGATCGGAAGTACCCAAGGAAGTACCCAATAAAAACTCAATATTCTGGAGTCGGAAGTACCCAAGGAAGATACATTTTAATGCTTTAGGATCAAGTTTGGAGACAGATGGACATTTTTCATGTACAAAACAAGTACAACCAAAGACACAATGTTGGACCCCGATCCTTTAGTGGAATTTAGAAATATCCAATGTATGAAATGAATGTTTTTGTATATATATATATATTGTGTTATAGATTTGCATACTATATTGTGTTATTAAAGGGAAATTGGGTGTTCTGAGTTCAGAAGAAATTATTTGTAAATCTATGATGATTTTGACCTAGATGTCTTAATAAAAGTTATAGATGATCCTCTTAGCTTTCCGAAGCTATATAGTATGCAAATTTAGGATATTGGAGTGAAAAGATATGATTGCTACAAGTTATGATGTTACATAGGAATTGTCTATGATGACAGCTATGGTAAATGATAGGAAATGGGAGTTTTGATGAATCAAATGGATTGGGATTTGAGAGTTTTATGAGATAATGTTGGATTTTGGATTGTTATGAAGTGTTTAGGCTTTTGAATAAGTGAATTTGTAAAGATTATAAGAGTATATGATGTTAGATGGAGGTAGAAAGCATTGGAGAGGGTTTAGGTACCGAGTGTCCGTTAAACAGACATGCACTGGGCTGAGGGTCCGTTAAACCTTCTCGGGCGAAAAGGACCCTCAGCCCAGTGCATGTCCGTTAAATGGACATGGATGTCTGTTTAACAGACATTCTCGGATGAAAATTGAGTTTTTAGCCCGTATGTGTCCGTTAAACGGACATGCATGTCCGTTTAACGAACAACCACGGGTTAGCTTGAGGAAATGGCAAATTTTTACCATTTTAGAGGCAGAATCTGACTTTGTGGTCTCATGAAAGTTGTAGATCTAGAAGTCTACTTTCAAATGGTCCAAGAACGAAAGTAATCAGACATTTTTGGTGAAAGTTATGATAATCGCGCCAAGAGAGGTTTAAATTGATTTTGGGTGTAAACATGGTTTACTCTTTTGGGCATAACTCCCTCGTTTGATCTCCAAATGAAGTGATTCTTGAGGCGATAGATTTCTAAGACATAAATTTATCTCTCCATGAAATTTGGTAGCTTTTGGTTTTAGATGAAAAAGTTTGATTGTAAGAAATTGAGAGGTTAGTTTAGAGAGCATGATTGAGATATAAGCACACTTTGAAATTTTAAGCATATCTTGAGCTATAGAGCTCCGATTGAGGTGATTCTTACTTCAAAATGAAATACAGGTTTAGAGCTATGATTTCTATGAAATAGTCAAGATGTGATTTTGATGTTTGATTTGTGTGCGCTCACCACTATTGTGGAATATCAGCAAATGACCTATAAGGTTTTAAGCACAAGGTTTAAGACTTCCGAAGTTGGGCTCCGCAAATGGGGCCTAGCGCGCGCGGTCGTTTCGCTCGCGTACGACACCGTTTCTCCTCCTTTGCATGACGTCATTTTGCATTTCTTCTCCTCTGCGTGCGTCCGATTCTCCCTGTGCGACACCGTTTTGGCGCATGCCCAACCAATACGACACCGTTTTGATTCCTTCTAATTTTGCTATTACCTCCGTAATCCGACCTTTGTTCAATCTTTTGCTTATATCTTTTTCGTCCGACATTCGATTGACTTGGTTTCTAAAGCGTTGAATTCCTAAGACTATTATCTACATCCTTATAGGAAATTTGTGAATTTATGAGATTAAATTGAGGTTGATTGATTTAATCAAAGTGAGTTGAAAAAATTTTCTAAACATGGTTCAGTCTTTTGCGAAATTCGGGATCTGTGAAGATCCGATTGAACTGATTCTTGAGGAAAAATAAAATAGAGACATAGGGCTACAAGTCATATGAAGGAATGGAATTTCAATTTAGCCCCTAAGAATGTCAATTTTTGGATGGAAGTAAATCACAGGAAATTGTGTTAACATAAGAACAGTCTAAAATATTTAGAGTATAACTTTTGGTGTAGTGATCCAAATTAAATGATTTTGGTGGCATTATGAAATTAAGACAATGAGGAACATTTCTCTAGAGGAAGTTTTAGCAAATTCCTTCAATTTGATGATTTGAAAAATGTCCTAAGTTAAGCATGATTTGATGAATTTTGAGGCTTTGTTATATTTTTTGATTTTGAGGACTTAATTAGCATGTTAATATGATTAATTAGCATGTAAATTTGATTAAGAGAATATGGGATATATTGATTGGATTGAATTAAATTAAAGTGTTGAAATTAAACTGTTAGAAATGTAAGAGGGCAAAATTGGAAGAGTGCTAAGGTGTTTTAAGTTGGAAGGCTAACATGGAGGGGCATAAGGGTCCTTTACCATTCATTTAATGACATGGCATGTGGGTTAGTATATAAGGAAGAGTGACTCATAAAATTAGAGGGAAAGACCAAATAAAAGAGAGAAAAGAGAGAGAGTTGTCGTGGAGAAGAGGAAGAAAGGAGGAAGAGAGAGCTAGGGTTCGATTTTCCTACCACTTCTAAGAGAGTTTTGATGTTTTGTCCAAGGGAAAAGGTGGAAGAGCATGAAAGCTTCCTAAGGAACAAGGAATTTTCGAATTTGGTGGAGATGAAGGTAAGAAAGAGATTTTGATTTGTTTATTTTTGAAAGATTTTAATTCTTATGGCTTAAGAATGTTGTGGGTTTCTGAATTCTCAAGTTGATTTTTGAGATTATACCTTAGGTGATGTTTAATTTTTGGATAATGGTGGATTAGGATTTTTGTCTTGGATGAGAAAAATTAAGGAAAGGAATGGAGAAATTGATGCTTGGTTCAAAGTCCTAGCATGGAAATAAGATGGGTAATTTGTTTATATTTTGAATTATAAGCTAACTTTGTGATTTTGACAAATCAAAGAGCAAAATTTTATAAATTATTGTTTATGTTAATGTTTTGAAAATTCCGGATTTCGAATGATAAAATTCGTTGATTTTGGAATGATTGGAAAATTTCGACAATTGTTTCGGACTTTTTAATGAAATGATTCAATTGACTACTTTCAAGGGTTTTGAAGGATTTGATGAAATGGGTATAATTGTTTGAATTCTTTATGTTTGATTGATTGAGATTTCAATATGTGAATTTGATTATTTATGAGATTGATTGATGGATTGAGAATGCATTTGAATCGTTATATGAATGTATGCAAATTTGTGAATGTGAATGTGTCGAGTACGACACGATATGAAAATATGAAAAATTGAATTTCCGAAATGTGCCTTCGGGCAAGCTGATTTTTCAAGCATGAATATGTGTTATATGGATTTGGTTAGGTCCCCTAAGTAGAGTTAGTGCACTAGTTTCATTTTTTAAAGGCTTCTCCCGCTTGTCCGCTAGTGGCACTGGAGTTCCAATTTCGGACTCCCATAAGTCACGGCTACACTGGACCGCTATGCGGAAAAGTGTAGTACGTTCCGTTCACGGCTGCACAGGACCGCTTTATGGGAATGTGTTATGTGTTTTTGATTTTGTTTGAAATGTGATGCATTCATGTCTTTGAAATTGTTCATGCTTTGTGAAAAGAAAATTTGAGATTTTCGAGAAATAAGAAAGTGAGATTTTTCAACTGTGACAGTTTTGGAAATTTTTGAAAATTGTGTATAAATGTTTTGAAAAGTTTATGAAATAAACATTCGATGAAATTTCTACTGTGAAATCCTTTATAAGATGGCAAAGGTTTTGAGAAATGGTTTTTGTTTATTATTCAACTTACAAACATGTTATCCACGAGCTATCAGCTCACCCCCTTTCATCCCCATCTCCAGGTATTCGAGTAGGAGATCGGATGAAAGAGTGTCAAGACATTTTTTTCGTTTTGTATAGCAAGTATTTTGTGTAAAGTTGGATTTTTAGTATTGTTATTGTATATGGCTTGAATTGCCATAAATGTATTCCAAGCTTTTACTTCGGGATGTATGAGAAGTACGAAATTGTATATAATTGAGTATGATGTATATGGTGTATATGAATTATGAATTGATGTAGGGAATTGAGTTATAAATTTGCGTATGATCATGGAATATGAATTGTGATTGTATATAAATGTGTTCGGGTTGTGTTTGGATTGAATTGGGAATTTGTATATTAAGTTAAGATGAATGGGAATTACATATGATGTATGAATGTGGTTTGTATATTGAATTGAGAAATGAATGTGAATTGGATATGGATAATGTGATTAGGATTGAGTTTGAATTCCAGACAGGAGGTCTGAGGAGTTGTGTGATTTGATTGAGCTAGTTTATAGAAGTGAGTTTTAAGCTATTTGTAGGTTTTTGGGTTTTAAAAATATAACCGTTATGCTGTCCATTTTTTCGATAAAAAAGGGGTTTTATGGCAAAGATAGAATAAGAATAAGATTTTTTGTTAAAGATGATATTGAGATATTGTATGATTAAGAAGAATTGAGATTTTTGATTGTAGAAAAATTTCCAAAGGGGAAATTAAATTGCTTTGTATGAGTTTGAATAAAGAATGAAAAAAATATTATACTGGTTTTGATCGGCTTAGATTAAAGGTCTAAGGTTTCCAACGCGATGCTTTTTCTACGATATTTGTTATCGGATGTCGGATCCGTTTTCTCTTTGTCTCTGTTTTGTGATTCGATTCAATTCGTGTGTCCATTCGCTTTCGATTTCGTTTCCGCAGTTCGTTATGCGATTTACTCGCTTTTGATTCGTTTCGCATTCGAATTCGCTTTCCGATTTCGATTCGCTTCCGATATGTTTATGTTTCCGCTTGTGATTTAGATTTGTTTTTTCTTCGCTTTGATTTCCGATCCGTTTGTTTTTTTCGAATTATGAATTTCCGATAAAATTCTACTTCGGATTCCTTCGATCTTTCGATCCTGTTTTTCGCTTTTCCGGTTGGGATCCGGTCCCGAGATCAGGTCCCAATACACAAATAGGATAAGAAAGGAAGGGTTGTGAAGGAAACATAATAATAAAAAAATGGATTTTTACCATTAAGAACTACTGAGGGCATATGATTAATAATATAGCAAGCAGTGGAGATAGTAGTGACCCAAAACTCTTTTAGGACCTTTAATTTGAATAACAATGCCTGAGCAACTTCCATAAGGTGTCGATTCTTTCGTTCATGTTGGCCCCCGAATTTTTTTCTTCAGTTAAACATGGTTTAAATCAATTTTGAGTTTTTGATGGATTAAAATTTTTAGGGTTAATTATTATGTCAATTTTAGTAGGATTTTATTGCATTGGTTAATTGAATTAAGGTAGTAAGATTGTATAAGGGCATTTTTGGTAGTTCACTTAAGAATAAAGACCATAAGATATATAAGGAAGGACAAAATGGACTTTTGAAAATTATTAAGGGTAGAATGGGAAAAAGAAGAGTGGTCTTACTCTTGAGAAGGAAGAAAAAAACGAAAATAGAGAAGGAAGAAGAGAAAATACAAAAACAAAGAAGAGAGGAAGATAGTTTCGGTAGAATGAGAGGAAAGAAGAGAGTTGAGTTAGGGTTTCATCTTTTCTAAGCTTTCTAGAGAGATTTTGAGGTTGTGTAAGAAGGGAAAAAGAAAGAGGAAGAAAAGAGCTTCCATTGGAGCCAACAATCTTATTATTTGGTGAAGATTCAAGGTAAGGTCGTACTTAACCTTTTGAATTTTTGGAAGGGTTTTGGTTCATGAAGCTTCGGAAATGCATGAGTTTAAGTTTTCTAGAAACAATTTTAGTTATTGTGCTTTGTGGATTTTCAATTTTGTAACCCTATGGAATTTGGGATTTTTGCCTAGGAAAAGAGAATCAAGAAAGACAAAAGGAGCAAGAGGAAAGGCATATTTAAGCAAGTTATAAGCAAGGAATTCAAGGTGGGTTACATTTTTATAATTGAATAATAAGACATTAATGTTTCTTTCAAGAAATGGAAATAAATGAATTTTCAACTACTTTATTCATTTGCATTTATTTTTTTTAAATACTTTGAGAAAGTGCTACATGTTTGTATATGAATTGTGTTATTGATTTATGAAATGAATGATGGAAATGAGTTTGAAAAGAATATGAAAATGATTTTAAAAAGATATTATGTTCATGAAAAATCATGTTTTCCAAAATATGCCATTTTGGGTAACAAGTTTACAAGTTATGAAATACATGTTATGTAAGTTTGGCTTGGTCCATTCTGTATGTGAAGTGCACTTCGATTAAAGGCTTCTTCCGCTTGCTCGCTAGTGGCATGGAGCTCCTTCAAGGACTCTCTCATGTTTACGACTACACAAAACCACTCTGTAGGATTGTGTTAGTTCGTTCTGTTCACGAATACACAGGACCATTATATGGAATATGCTAGTTCGTTTTGTTTATGGACCACCCAAACCATTTTGATGTGCTTATGTGTTGATGAGTTTGTTGAATGCATGATTTGGGTTGCTTATAAATTGTTTGACAAATTGAGAATTGGGAAATATGTGTTTCATGATTCAATGTGAGTTTTCAATGGAAATGAATGTTTCAATGGTTTTTGTTTGTTATCAATTATAAACCCAAGCTTTTAAGCTCACCTCCATTCTCCTTCTCATATTTAGATGATGAGCAAGAGATCGAGTAGTCAAGAGTGACGACATCACTCCAAATTTGCATACTTTTGTATTTTAAGCTAGATTTTTGTAAGCACAAGGCTTTAGTCGCATTTCAAGTATCTTTTGTATTTTGAATTTTGTGAAATGATGTATTATTTCTTGAAATTCCCATTAAACCTTTGTAAAACTCTTATCTTTTGGTATTAATGAAATATGATTGTGTTTGTGCTCGTGACTTTCCAAGTTTGTACATTGCCTTTTCAAGTCCTTCATAGGGATAAAATTTGTATTCTGACTTCAGGAAAAAATTTGTATAAATGTAGGCTGAACTAGGCAAAGTCGTCTTCTTGAAATTTGTAGCTTCTTTTTCTAGCTTTTCAACGATATATAATATGAAAATTTTAGACATCGGAGTTGAAAGTTATAATTATTTGAAATAAGTGATGTCACATAGAATGTATATGCGGGACAACTTCAGTCGCGATCTCACCAGGCACTCTCACGATCGCACCTTCCCTCCTTGCGATCGTACCTTTCTCTCTGCGATCATACCTGCCTTCCTCGCAAGTGCACCTTCATCCTCACGATCGAGGGTTTTCTAGGTCTGAATATGTTTGACTCTTTTGATCATAACTTTGTCATCCGTCCTCCAAATGAGGTGATTTTTGAACCAATAGATTCCTAACACATTCCTCTATCTCTTCATAGAAATTGATAGCTTTTGATGTTGATTTGAAAAAGATGGATGGAAAGAAAGTGAGGGAATCGGTTGGAAGAGTATGAATTGATTATTTTACTGAACATACCTCAGTATTTTAATCATATCTTGATCACTCCAAATGAGATGATTCTTATTTCAAAATAAACTAAAATCTTAGAGCTACAAATTATCTGAAGAAATAGAATTTTAATTCAGTCTTTAAGATTTTCAATTTATAGATGGAAGTTGAGTATAGTGTACTGTTTCAGTATAATAATAGTCCAAAAATGATTAGGGTATAATTTTCATATTTCTAAACCAAATTGAACGATTTTGGTGTCATTAGAAAGATCAGACAATAGGGAACATTGATCTGAAGAAGTCAATTTGTGTTTTGGTGATTGACTAGTGCAAGCATGTCACCCTTGTGGGATGCGTGTTCAAATGTCGGGTAAGAAGTTAGGCACGTGTCTTGCGAGGGTGAAACCGGGGCCCAATACTTATAATATCGGAGAGTAAAGATGAATTGTTCATAGTTAAGGAGATTACATCGAAATAACCCTACAAGTAACTACTTCCATATTTTATAGCTCAGGAGTTGGACTCTAAAAACGGGGCCCAATATGTTATGGTATTAGAGCGACTAGGTTGAGGTCCAGGTTTAGGGCTAGGTTTAGGAATATCCTATGAAATGGGTAGTTTAAGATACGAAGTGAACACGAATTGTTTTAAATGTACAACTTGCATTGTTTTGAATTGTTTTACATGATTTGAAATTGTTTTATACGAACTAAAGATTCTAAATGGTTTTATATTGAAGGAGTGATTATGTCACCTTAAAAGAGAACTCAAGGAGCTATGACTCGATCTTGCTCTCACCAAGGGAGCACGGATGAATCGTATGTCTAACAAGATACGGAGACACACTCTACTCTGGATTTTAAGGCACCTAGCATGCAATATAAGATGCCACCGCCTCCTCCTCCTACACCTCAAGCAAACCACATGGATCCGCATTTCTTTCAAGCCTTTACTTAGGCTTTTACGTACGCCATGAGCCAAGGGTCACAAGTTCTGATGCAAGCTCCAATGGAGAGATTTTATTAGTTATTTAGGTACTTATAGATGGAAATTGTAAAATATATTAAAGAAACATAGAAAACAAGTAAATTAACAAGTAACCTTCAACTAGTTTTTAGCAAGAAACTAAAAATAATATTAACAGCACACCAATTATAAAATTAACAAAATGAAATGATATATGGGCCTTGAAAAACAAACAATACCCTCTATACATTGATAGCATCAAAATCAAACATCTCACACATAAACTTCAATCAACTTTGCAAAGGAACATGCAACAAGGAACTTACTTGATCCTGGCTTTTCAACTTCTCTGACAATATGGGTCATTCCAGCTTTATAGCCCAGGAAGGCACTCAATCTGCATGGCTTTGTCAGATCAACTCTGGGAAATGCCTTCACTGCATACATAACCCAAAAAAGATAGTATCAAAATCAAACATCTCACACATAAACTTCAATCAACTTTGCAAGGGAACATGCAACAAGGAGCTTACTTGATCCTGGCTTTTCAACTTCTCTGACAATATGGGTCATTCCAACTTTATAGCCCAGGAAGGCACTCAATGTGCATGGCTTTGTCGGATCAACTCTAGGAAATGCCTTCACTGCATACATAACCCAAAAAAGATGAGTAAAAAATCCGTATACATGTTTAACATATACATAATCGAGTAAAAAAGTTAATCCATATAGGATTAATATTCCAAGTCTCGGGTGAAGATATTTGGTGTACACTATTTGATAAGTTAAGAAAACATGAACTTTTGGCCCAAAAGGCAAGTTGCTCTTAAGAGTGACTATGTTGATCTCAGATAAAGTTGACATAGCTGGTAATTATTAAAATAATCACAAATGTTGAAATGCTACAGTTCCAAGATAAAAAAGATTAAAAACTGCAATATCTTCATAACATTAAGAACAAAGATTAAATATTAGTCTAATTTTGTAAAGGGAAAAATATGCATCTGTTGGTAGAAAATTGAAGCTAAAAGATAAATCTCTCACAAACCACTTAGAAGTGTTGAAATTGAATTAAGCTTTATTCTTACATGATTAATCAATTACTGCTTGGACATGTAGATCGCCACTAAGTGATAACACAAGACAATAATGGAGAGCACTAGATTGATTAAAGAATCACAAATCAGCTGGTAGACTGTTTGAAGTGTCAAAGTAAGGTTTCATTAAGAAGTAAAAATGACAAATCTATAGATTACATGTAAAGAGAAGATAAGTGTGATCGAGTGGTCAAACCTTTTCATTTATGGCGGGAAGCTCTCTTTCTGGGGTGAAATTCTAGAGAGCCATTTCACGAGTGTTCAAACTTGCGGTGAGACATGCTTTAGTGTAGGTGATGTTCTCTGCAACACTCATGAACTTATAATCTTATTTTCTTCAAATCAGACAACATAAACTAACACCCTACGTGATTGCTTGAAAGAATAAAATATAATTCATAGCAAATCGAATTCAGAGAGTAAACTCCACCCACTAGTGATAACCAAACAAGGGATAATCATCAAAATAACTAGAGGTTTGAAAATGACATTACCAAAATTAACATCCAAAATGGGCAAAAAGATTCAAAGAAAAAGATCTGAAAACTAGTATCAAAGCCAATAACAAATTCCAGATATGGATTTCATATGGATGATGAGAAACACTAAGATATTTGGGAAACCTGATAAGTGCACATGGAATGAGTTTTATCTCAAGTTAAGGATGACTATTTTGATAGAGTTTCATCAACATCATATCTCAACTGGTATTGTGCAGCTAATGAGAATATGAATATAAACAGGGCATGTATTGTGAATGAGATGTAAGTAGCCAAGTTGTACATACTCTAATTGTTGGAGATGCTTATCACTTCCTTTTGTAAAGTCTACCTTTTGTGAATGAATATACAACTTATTTTCCAAAAAAAGAAAGAAAGAAAAACCAATTCAAGAAGCACCCCGGAATGGAAACAACAATATGACCACCAACACCTAGAACTGAAAGAATAAATGGATTGGCATTATAATCGAAATGCCAAGTGTCGGGCTCATTTGGTATTCCTTTCTCTAAATCCCCACTGAAAGAGCATTTGGGAAAAGAGCCCATTTACGAAGTTCCAGCCTTGATTGATTACTCTTCAATTCCAATCAGTCCCGCAGACGATGGGTACATCTACATGTCCGCAATCTCAAAAGGGCATCACAAAAGCAATCATCAACTATGATACAAACCGAAAATTAAGAACACGTGTATATTCGTAAATAGATGCTTACAATGATACCCACGTGCATTCATCAACAACTATGATTGAGATCGAAAAGGAAGACATGTATATTCATAAATAGATAGATACAATGATACCCATGTGCATCCATACCATGTAAATGAGGTTCTCACGAAAAGAAAGGGAACGATAATACCTGGTGATCGACAAAAACTTAAAAAAGATAAAAAGGGCAGATAAATTCGGAGAGGCTGTGGCAGGTGTATAATAAAGTAATTTGTTAGTTAGGGAGAATGTCTGGAGCTAGATTAGGGCGTACATGGTATTGCATGATTATTTTCGTGGTAGGTTTCTACAAATTGTTCCCACACTGTCCAAAAATAAAAAATCAGATGCTATATAGTATATAACTAAATTTAATTTTGCATAGGTTGATATTTGCCTACAGGGCCAATATTTCCTATTATGGCAAAAAATATTATGGCATGCCATATGATATTCATACGGGCCTACTTGATTACTTTTGAGCCTAATGTTTTAACTCTTGAATTATTAACCACGTCTCTTTCTCTTGTTTATTTTTAGTCTTTTAGGTTTTCTGTTTTTTTTTTCTTTCTTTCTCCTGTCTCTTTCTCCTGTCTCGTTTTACAGGTAACTAATAGATATAAGCTCTACGGCTCTACCACTTCACCAATCTAAGCTCTACAGCTCTACCACTTCACCAATCTAAGCTCTACGGCTCTACCACTTCACCAAATCCATTATTCAGGTTACATCTTTTATTAATGTTCGAGCTTTTTCACTTTTTTGTAGTTTACTTGTCAATTGTAGTTTATTGATTTGTCGCCCCTGTTTGGTTAGTTATCTATCAATTTATTTTCAAAGGATACTAATTAGATATGCAATTACAATTTTGTAGATATGGATAAGTTCTTAACAAAGAAAATATTTTTGGAAGTTGACTTGGAAAATCTTTCGACGGATCCTGCAAAACGACCAAAAATTATAGATTATCATCCCAATGATCGAGATGCAATTTGAAGAGCTTATTTTCTAAAAGGTCCATGTCAACCACGGGAGCATGAATTTCCTATAAAAAAAATCACTGGATCTTTACGACGTTTTAATGTTTTATGGTTTAATGAATTTGAATGGTTGGAGTACAGTACAACGAAAAACACAGTTTTTTGTTTGTATTGTTATCTCATGAGGTCTGAACTTGGAAAACAGGGAAGTCGTGGTGCATTTGTTTCTACTAGATATTCTAATTGGAAAGATAAAAGTCGATTGTATACTCATGTTGGAGAAGTTAATAGCATTCACAATACAACTTATCGGAAATGTCAAGCTCTAATGAATCAACAACAACATATTGATGCAGCTATCATCAAGCAATCTGAACAAGCAAAGAAAGAATATCGGATTCATTTAACTGCTGTTATTGATTGTATTCGATTTCTTTTGCATCAGGGATTGAGCTTTCGTGGTCATGATGAGTCTAAGAACTCAAGCAATCGAGGTAATTTTCTTGAACTCTTGGAGTTTCTTGGTAATCATAATGAGACAATTGGTCAAATTATAACAAAAGCTCGTGGAAATCTTAAGCTAACTAGTTCGGATATCCAAAAGGACATTATTTGTGCTGTTGCTAGTGAGATAACTAAAGTGATTGTCTCTGATCTTGAAGATGATTTTTTTGTCATTTTAATTGATGAATCTCGTGATATATCTGTGAAAGAGCAAATGGTTGTTGCTTTACGTTATGTGGATAAGAAAGGGCAAGTTATGGAGCGTATTCTTGGTCTTGTTCATGTTTCTGACACTAGTGCATTGTCCCTTAAAAGAGCTTTGGAATCATTATTTGCAAAACATGGGCTTAGTTTGTCTAAGATACGAGGGCAAGGTTACGATGGCGCTAGTAATATGCAAGGGGAGTACAATGGCTTGAAAAGTTTAATCTTGAATGAGAATCCATGTGCTTTCTATGTTCATTGTTTTGCACATCAACTTCAATTGGCACTTGTTGCAGTTGCAAAAAATCAAATCGAGATAGCATCACTTTTTAATTTGATTGCTAGTTTGTCAAATGTAGTAGGAGCTTCATGTAAACGTCGAGACATTCTACGTGAAAAACAACTTTATAAAGTGGTTGAAGAATTACATAATGGTGAAATATCAAGTGGTCGTGGTTTGAATCAAGAAACTACTCTGAGAAGAGCAGGAGACACTCGATGGGGTTCGCATTATGGTACATTAGCTAGCTTAATTGCTATGTTTTCTTCGGTTATTGATGTGCTTGAAATCATAGAGGAAGATGGTGCAAACTCAGAGCAAAGAGCTGAAGCTTGTTCTTTGTTAAATTCTACACAATCATTTCAGTTTGTATTTACTCTACATTTGATGAAGAATATCCGGGGTATCACTAATGAATTTTGTCAAGCACTACAAAGAAAAGATCAAGACATTGTAAATGCCATGGCTTTAGTTCAAGTATCAAAGCAGAGGCTACAATCAATGAGAGAAGATGGTTGGGATTTATTGCTCAATGAAGTTTCTTTATTTTGTGGTAAGCAAAACATTATTGTTCCAGATATGAATGACATATTTGTTGCTCAAGGAAGATCAAGGAGGAAAGCTATCCCAGTTTCAAATTTACATCATTTTCAAGTTGAATTGTTCTATCAAGTGATCGATAGCAACTTCAAGAGCTCAACAATCGATTCTGAGAGGTAAACACTAAGTTACTACTTTGTGTGGCATGCCTAAATCCAAGTGATTTATTTTCTGCTTTTGATAAGCAGAAACTTATCAGTTTAGCTCAATTTTATCCTTCCGATTTTTCTTCAATTGAGCTTATAATACTTGATAATCAACTTGAAAATTATATTGTTGATGTGCGCTCGGATATTAGATTTTCGGAATTAAAAGGAATGGGTGAACTTTCTAAGAAGTTAGTTGAAACGAGAAAACATATTGTTTACCCTTTAGTGTATTTACTTTTGAAGTTGGCATTGATCTTACCCGTCGCTACTGCAACAGTGGAAAGAAGCTTCTCCGCAATGAACATCATAAAGAGTCGTTTGCGGAATCGTATGGGAGATGATTTGTTAAATGATTGTTTAGTTGCATTTATTGAAAAAGATGTATTTAATAGTATAGATAATGAGAAAGTCATACAACATTTTCAGAATATGAAAACTCGTAGAGAACAAGTATCGAGTATTTAATTGAATTATTTGTCTTTGTATTGTATGATTAGATGTTTAATGAAATATGTATTTTACATTTATGAATACATTTATATTTGCCCCCACTGAGCAAAATTTCTAGCTTCGCCCCTGGATATCATACATGCACAAACGATGAGATTTTGCTCTTATAGAGTATAAACACATCTTGGCTGGTATATATTACACTATTATAGCTATTATTTCAAGTAAAAAGCTGAGGAGGAGGGCAAGAACTCGATCGGACAAGATGTGAGCTCATTCTTTATAGAGTTGGAACCTGGGAAGTGTTTAGATAGACAGATATTCATATAAACACTTATTGAGGTTGTTTAGTATTATTGTAAGGGTTTGTGTATTAAGAATTTAAAGTATTGATTTATAAGTTATTTTTGAGTTGCCATTATCAAATTCACTACAAGAAATACACACAATTCGTAACGTTTTATTAATAAAATGTCACAGATTATAAAGATTTTTCGTGACGTTTCAAAAACGTCACGAAAAGTCTTCATAATTTGTGATGTTTTATAAAAACGTCGTAGATTTGTAATATTTTTTGTAACATTTTTTTCTTCAAACGTTACAGTATAAAAAGCGCGACGTTTTGTTGTACAAAACGTCGTTGATGGCCTTTGTCTTTTAAAACGATACTAAAAGTTTTTTTCTCGCGCGTTCATCTCCCATAGGTTTCTTCTCTGTCGTTTCTTCTCTATCATCATCTCCCTCTTCTGCTTTAGTGACTTTTTTGTTTCTCTTTAATATTCAGGAGGTATATTCTTAACTCTTAAGGGGTTTTAGATTTACATTTATTTCATTTTGCTGGGTTTGTGGTTTTGACTCCTTTCTTTACCTGTCTCAGTAAACAGACACCAATCTCTAAGGTTTCTATCTCTCCCTGTCTCTCTCTCTCTGCATTGCTATGGATCTGGAAGTAGTGGGCCGCCTTGCGCTACATTTCGATGACAACACCATGGCGGCGTTTGTCAATTCTGCCGCCACTCTCGTCGACTGGAACTCTCGCTCCATCGACCGCTACGACGTTCGCCACCTCCTTTCCGCCCCTCCTCTGCCGCGCTCCCGCCGTCGCCCTCCCAACGACCCCCTCGACTCCGACCTCGATTTGAGTTAGGTAAAAAGTAAATTTAATGTATTTTTTCCCATTTCCTTTATGATTCCTAACAGCTCATGGAATCTTTTCTTCTCACATACCCTAATCTCTATTGTATCGATACTCTGTAATTTTCGCCGTTTTAGTTTTGCCAATCAACCCAATTCACTATAATTTCCATAAATATAAAGAAATATCAAATCAATCGTATATTCTTTACAATTTTGCAAGCTCTGATCTTTTTGGTTTCACTGCGTTTTGTGGTTGTCGTTATTTTTTCAGAAGTTGATCTTTTCATGTCTGTCTCATGTTTTCAAACGAGGGTTTTGAAATCTCCAATGGGATGGTTTACTGGTTGTACTCTGGCTTGCATACACTATTTTGGGATGTTTCATCGACATGTATAGATTGCACACAAAACAAGACGACGATGAGAAGAATTGAGTGGCCATGAAAATCGTGATTATGGGTGTTCGTCTCCATCAATTTGTTCAAGCTGTTGTTGCTACCCTTCTGCTCATGGTATCCCCTCCTTTTTATTTTTAATACACAGATAAGAGACCTCTTACACTTCCTAGATGGGAATTAGGACTTTAAATAATCAAAACTATCACTAAATCTTTCAGCTGAGAAAGCATATTCTTTCATGACATGACCACCAATTTATTAGTTCAGATTTTGTATTTGTATTCTAGCAAGATGTGTCCTCAAAGTACTGCAGTTACTGCAGAATAACTTGTTAGTGTTATTCCTGATTTAATTTGTATTTTGGTGCTTCCAAGTCATTAAGCAAGTGTTGTTGGTGGATTTGAAAAATCAACTTTAATTGCAAGACGGGCACAACAGAAAGGAAAGATTGTTATCATAAGTGCATCGTTTGAAAATGGCCTGAGTTTGTCCTTTTACATTCTATTCTCTGTTTACCTGGAGCTATAGAATGCAAGTATATGCGCACTAATGAGTTGTAAAAGATTGTATGGGTTTACTGGACCATCATTGGGAAGTTTCATATTCTTATTTATCTGAGAGCCTTGAATCAGTGATTAAAGATTTGTTTGTCATAATGAATTCTTAAGATTAGACATATTGTTGGTGATTTAGTCAAATGTCAAATAAATTTGTCTGGGTTGTACCTCCTGATATTTTTAGTTTCTGTTTGTCTTACTTTGAATTACGGTCACTTTACTATATCCAATGTATGACTTAATTCATTTTGGTCAACAACATAGAGAAATGACATTGCTTTAGGGATGAAGTCATGACTATAGGGAACAGAAATGGAGGTTGCAACTTTTTAGTATGATGCAAATGATTGATGACTATAGCATTATCAATGTTTGACATGTTCAGTGATTAAAGGTGCTCCTAGTTGTCTATGTAGTATATTCTTCTGAGTTGTAAGTTGTTGGGTTATTCGTTCATTGTGTTACTTTTGATTTTCGTCCTGTAGTATGCAGTATTGTATGCAAAAAACATACTCAAGACTGCACCCCTGATTTCAAACAGCTACAAGGCAATTGCACTTCTTGCTAGGCAAATTATAGAAGTTGCAATGCTGGCAGTTGAATATGGCAAGAATCTGGTTTGTAGATTTATATTTAGTGCTTCCTGTTGATTTTTCTTATTATTCTTTTCACCAAATTACTATAGACTTATTATCAGTGGTCTTTATGCATGCAAGTTAGAGGGTGTTTCTATTTGCTTTTGTATAGCCAAGGGATTTACGTTTATTATATGATTGATCATAATAACTTATTTAGGAATAGGCTAATTTTACAGGGTATAGTAACAGCTCCAATATTATTTGCAATGGAGGAGTTTCCTCAGTTGCGTGCAATAGTTGATCAGGGATGTGATAAACCTGAAAGTGTTGATATTGTAAGTTTACACTGAATTCAAAGGACGAGGAGTTGATCGCAAAGCATCTTTGAACTTGTTTGCAAAGCTATTGATTCTCTACCAGAAACCCATGATGCATAAGTAAAAAAGTCGAGGCGGGCATTGGTTGATCTCACTCAAAGAGTGATTACAAGAAATGAATAGTAAACAAAGACTGACCATCGATTCTCAACAATAATTTGTACCAGAATTTTGCTTGGGTCTTTTTTTCCATAATTGTTGTTCCTGCTGTTCTTAGGCCCAATTCCTGCTGTTCTTTCACATCTCATTACTATTTTTAAGACCAAATTTGTTTCAGGAATTTGTAAATCACATTTCCTGTGGGCAAGAGTACACAATAATAGATGCAGGTTATGTTCAAATGACAGAAGTTGGATGTAATCTCCATTGTCCTAATTCATTTCCTTTTTGACAATGCTCATTTTCTTTAGCATATTCTTCTGGTTTGATATGTATTTTCTAGAGGAGTAATTGTTCCTTAACACTAGAAAGTGGAAAACGATATAGGACTAAAAAATTGAAGAATTATTAAATAAATAAAATTTATAAATAATATTGAACAATTATTTAATAAATAAGATTAAAAAATTGTATTTTAAAAAATAGTTATTAAAATTAAAAATTATTAAATTAATATAATTTTTGAAATAATGGAAAAACTAATAAAAATAATAATAAAAACGTCGAAGAAGATATTTCGTGATGTTTCTAAAAACGTCGCGGAATACATTCTGCGACGTTTCCTAAAAAACGTCGCGGATTGCTTCCCTTTTTGTGACGTTTTAAAACGTCACGAAATGTTAGACAATCCGCGACGTTTTTTAAAAACGTCGCGGATTGTCTAAACTTTCAGTGACGTTTTCTTAAACGTCGCAGAATGTTATTATTTTTCGTGACGTTTTTCATAAAACGTCGCGGATACTTTTGGCCTACACCACATTTCACGACGTTTTTTGTGACGTTTTTTAAAACGTCGCAAATGCTCTTCTGTGACGTTTTTAGGACCTTTTGTGACGTTTTTAAAACGTCACAAAAGGCTTATTTTCTTGTTGTGATTATATCCATTTCATTATGTAAGTTGAGCAGATCCTCAGCTCGATGGTGGAACTTGAGTAATTGTGTCTTGATATTCGGTGACAATCTTTCATGAGGCTAATAAGGTTAGCTTGGGCTTTAGGCTTAGGGCGTGATAAATTAGTGGTATCAGAGTTTTTAGGTGAAATAAGATCGTATGGTATAAAGAGGCGAGTAGGGTCGGATTGAATTTACTCCCCTGCATGTTTGAGATGATGGGGCTAAATTTCTTGCTAAGTATGAAATGGGTGTTAAGTGACCGTTTCACTATAATAGCTTAAGATGTTATATGAGGCTAAATTAATTAATTTTATATATTCACTAATACACCTCCTTAAGTGAAAGCCCTTTGGGCTTGAAACTTGTACAAACTCACTCTACTATGTTGAATAATAAGTGGGTGATAGGATTTAAACTCACAACCACTTGATCACAAAGACTTTGATATCATATTAAGCGACCGTTTTATCACAATAACTTAAGCTGTTGTATGAGGCCAACTTAATTAATTTTATATATTCTCTAACAAGGGATCCCTCAAATTTGGTGGATTTTGTACTGTAGTGGTTAGTAAAGGTATGCTTCTAGGGCAGAAGATGCGTCTAAGAAGAAGGCATTGGATTGATGATAAGGTTTATTAGAATATGCTTAATGTTTAGAATTCAAAGAAGTGTTATTTGTCTTTATTTTTTTTTAACCTTAAATAACTAAATCATTGTAAAAAAAAGGTTCCCTCTTTGTATTCTCTATTCTCATGGTTGTTGTGTTGATTTCAGCTTTTGCATTAAAAAAGTATCATGTTATGATTATAATGAACTTAAAAGATGATTTATGAAGAAAATATATTTATTACAAAAAATGAATTAAGAATATCTATTAATGATCAGTTCATATCTTATTTTGATCATATTTAAGTGAAAAGTATAATGTATTACAAATTTACAATTGAGAATAATTTCATATATTACTAATTTGTAATTTATTTGAATGCAGAAAAGAAGTTAATGCAAATACTTTGGATAAAAGCGTAATTTCTGAGTCTTTAAATAGCATTGGAAAATTAAAACTTTTTACAATGATGAGACACAACCTATTTTAAAAATATAATTTTGATTTTTATTGTTATTTTAAGTTTATATTAGACTCAAATTTATTTTTATTTGTTCACTATATAATAATAGACATTGATGTATTTTATTTCAATAAAATATTTTATTTTATTTTACTTCTTATACATTATATATTAGTTTTATAGCAGTTCAATACTGATTGAATCTTTAAATCTTAAACATTTCCTTTGACCGGTATGTTTGATTCACTTTTTAGTGTATGTAAAACTATATTTTATAGGGAGTTTCAATGGCTGAGATCAATTCGGTTAGGTTTAAGCAACTTGGGAATAGTTTGACACTTTGTTAAATACATGATCCCATAATCTTGTTTGAGAGATGATTTTTTTTTTATTTTTTGGTGATAATTCACAACTATGATATGAATGTTGTTAGAGTAGAAACTGATCTGGCACAACTAACAACTTGGCAAATTTCTCCAAGTATTGAATATCAAAGAGTTTCTTTTACAAGGTTCCTATGAAAATGTTCTCTCATAGTGCTGAACAACCATACTTTCAATCATTTAACTTAAACTTGTTTCTTTTTAGTTTTTAATTCAATACTAAAATTTTATATAATATTTAATTGAATTTAACTAAAAACTTTCATTTAAAACATTATGACATATCCTAATATGAGTAAAACAAGTAAAGATGTGTTTATGCCATTAATCTTACAATTTATGGTACCACAATCCTCCAACCTCCTTAATGGGAATTATATGTTGATTGAGGGCCGAATCCAATGTCGACCCTGGACAGGAGCAGGCAAGGCACCTGCCCAGAGCCCACCAAAAAAAGGGCCCCATTCTAGTTAACAAAAAAGGGCCCCATTCTATTTTTAGTTATTTAATGATATTTGCAAGATATTATTAGCTGATGTTATGATCATTTAATATTTGGTTGAGTATATAGACTTAAAAATTGAGTCATTTATGTTTCATACAAACATGTAAACTTAAGTATATTGTCAATTTATTGGGTCTTTTTTTATTTCGACCACAGCTTATAAAACGATAGGAATGACCTTGGTCGAATCGAATGTCCCATGTTTAAACAACGATTAACGTAGATTTGTGTCAACTAGCTGCTAGTTTTCCCCCTTCTCAAAGAGTATTACTTAAAGGTAAGGACTCACTTCAATGAAGACGACCGACCTAATACATTTTTTAGTAAGAAATCTGATATGCCAAGTTTATAATAGACGCTTACGACTGATAAATTTAATGAAGAGATCATTTATATTTATTATAAATTCATAAATAGTGAAGATATTTTTATGAAATACAAATATAGTTCAACCCAATTTCCTTAGAGCCCTCGTGTCTAATCCTTACCGCATAAGAAGTCCAACTCAATTTCCTTTATACCTTGCGGTTTTTTTTCAGGTGTAGGGGGAAAGATTCCCACGATAGACATATAAGACTGTAAGATTGTTGCATTCTCAAGGCCGCTCAATGAAGACTTATAACGTAACTAACAACGAGAAAAGCTGGCCTTTGTAGGGGTGTAAGGTAATAGCAGATTATGTTAGAACCCGATCTCGAAACCGAATCCCAACCGACTAGCAGGAACGGATATGAAGAACGAGGCGAATTCAAATTGGATCAATTGAATTCGATAACGACAAACAAAGCGAAAGCGGAAGCAAAGCGAATGCAAATCAAATACAGAATCAATAGAAGCAAATCGGAACGATTACAATCAAAGGCGAAACAGATACGGATTGAATTCAAATCTTACCATCAAAGTAACTAAGCTGAATCATATCCGACATCCGAGAACAACAACCAAAGAAAATGATCGCGTTGGAAACCTAGACTATCCAAACCCGATATAATTTTTTTTTCTTTCTTTTTCTCATTTCTTACATCTTTAGTCAATCTCATTCAAATCACACAACCAATTTCCACTTTTGGAAAATCATTCTCATGCAAATCTCTAAATCTGATCATATTCTTATATATCCATACAAATCCTAAATTACATTTTTATCCCAATTTTATCGAAAATTCGGCAGCATAACGGCTGCATTTATCCTAACCCAAACTTTCAAAGTAATCAAAATACACTTCTAAAATTCCCAAGCAAACACACAAACATCAATATCCACCGGACCCTCCGTCCGGGATCTCAGCAGATAAACACACTCCTATTTCTAAACCACTTCAAATCATTAATCATGTCCAATTCCAATACACATTTCAATCTTAAATCCATACCCAAATTCCTAAATCAATATCATTATCATACACAATGTCATACACAATTTTATATACAAATTCAATGATTCCAAACACGTCATCATTTGATTTCTTACAAATCCTTAATGGCTTTTCCGAGCCATAATCCAAATTATTCAAAACACGGAAATATACACAAATTGAACTGGTGTCCTGACAGTCTTTCATCCAATCTCCTGCTCGAATACCTGGAGATGGGGATGAAGGGGGGTGAGCTCGGAAGCTCGTGGATAACACATTTATAAATTGACAAATAAGCAGAAATCATTTTTCATAAGCATTTTGCCAAAAGGACTAATGTTTCAAACTTTGTAACTTTTCAAATAGTTTCCTCAAACCTTTCAATTTTTTTTTCAAACTTTTCATATAAATCCCACTTTTTCATTTCTCAACTTTAAACATGAATGTAGCACACAAAAACAAAGCCAAAGCACGTAACATATCAAAATGGTCTGGTTCGTCCGAACAGAGCGTCATCGCACATTCCGCAGATACGGTCCTGTAACTGTTGTGAGCGAACGTACTACACTTTCCCGCGTAACGGTCCAGTGTAGCAGTGAAGGGAGTCCGAAATCGGAGCTCCGTGCCACTAGCGGGCTGCCTGGAGAAGGCTATAAACGAATAGAGACAGTGCACTGACTCACAAGAACCTGACCAAACCCACTTAACACATAAGCGAAAACGAAAGGTCGGATTGCCCGAAGGCATTTTTCGAAAATCTTACTTTTCAAACATACTAATCTAACTGCCTGAAGGCACATTTTGAAACTTCATTTTCGCACATTCACATAATGCATACAATTCAATCACTACAATCCATTCAATTAATTCAATTAAGTCAATCAATTCAACAATTTTGCATAATTTATCAATGCATACACAACAAATGAATTTTTCAGAAATTTCTACCGAATTCATTAAATCATTTGAAAACAATGCATTTAAACTTGTACTCATTTCTCAGAAATCATTCGGAAATCATATTTTCAAACATTAATCAACATTGTTTTCAACCATTTACAAAAACAATAATTTATCAAAAATCCAATTTTCTCCTTCTTTAAAATTTTCAAAATTGCTTTCTTTAATTTTTCAAACATTCATGTATAGCTTACAAATCAAAATATAAATATGCTACCCACCTCGAATTAATGGCCGAAACTTGATTTCAAGCTCCAATTTGACTGCTTCTTCTTTCTTCCTTCCAATTTAAAATAACCTAAGCCATACATATCAAAATTCAACATCATAAAAATCATAATCTTCAAAATTAACTATAGGAAACCCAAATTCATCACTTTTCCAAACTTTCTAAAACAAGAATTTCTAAAATCCCCAAATCTCAAAATTGGCCTAAACCAATTTATACAATTTCAATATCATAACTTACAATTTCTTCAAAATGGATTTCATATTCCACCCATCCATAATATTTTCCATGATTCTACACCAATAATTCACAAAATCCCCAAACACAAAATTAAGCCTAAACCTTAATTAATTTCCATCTAAAATTAAACATAACCTAAAACATATACATCAAAATTGACTTAAGAAATCTCAAATTTATCATTAATCCAAGCTATCTAAAGCAACAATTTCAAAAATCCCCAAATTTCAAACTTTGACATAAACCCCAAATTCATAAAATCAACATAATCATAGCCTAATCTCTTCAATAAACCTTAGAAAACTTAAATTCATAACAATCTAAAGCTAAACCAACCAACATCTCTCAAGAAAATTCAAAACTCAAAGCTTTCTCTCTCTTACCATTTTCTCCACCATTTTCGACATTTTCAAGCTTTAAAGTAACTATCTTCTTCTTGCTTCCTTCCCCTTTGAAAAGCAACGAAAATCCCTTAGAAAACCCCCCAAAAATCGACTTGCTTCATCCCTCTTCTTCTTTCCTTCCATGGCCGATCCTTTCTCCTTCTTCTTCGATCTTCGCATTGATATAAAATATGATATGTTTGGACTTTGGAGTTGAAAGATAAAATTTTTCAAAGTTGAGTTATGGCTTAGGGCATATTCTTTTGGACAGGATCTTTGATTAAAAATTTGACCACATTAGAGAACATAATGAATTTAACAATAATTTCTACTTAATCAAAACCTTCGAAATCAAAGAATGTACCGACTTTCATAATTTATCAAAACAGTCATAAACAACGAATTTCAGAAGTTTTCTAACTTTATCACACTCATTTTAAACGAATAATTTTAATCATTCCTATAAATGTTGCATCCTTTGATATTTGAAAGTGTTTGAAAACCTAAGACTTCCAAAAGCTTTTGAAATTGTTATAAAAATATCGTTTATGAAAGTGTTTGAAAATTTATGATTTCTGACTATTTTTGAAAGTGTTTAGAAAGTATTGTTCATGGAAATGCTTGAAAATTAGGATTTCATAATACTAAATTATTTGTGAAATATTGTATATGAAAATGATTGACAGATTTTGACTTCTAATTGCTTTTGAAAGTGTTATAAAGTTTATGTAAAGGTTTGAAAAATTAGAATTTCCAAATAGTTTTGAAAGTGTTTCTAAACTATAGTTTCCGTAAAGGTTTGAAAATTTAGGATTTTCCAAATACTTTTGGAATTGCTTATAAACCATTGTTTATAAAAATATTTGAAAATTTTGAGATTTTCGAATACTCTCGGAATTGGTTATAAAATTTTGTTTATAAACGTGTTTGAAAAATGATAATTTCCGAATGCTTTGGAAATTGTATAAAAATATCATTTAGGCAAATGTGTGAAAAACAAAATCTGATTTCCGAATATTTTTGGGAGTGTTATAAAGAAAAGTTATGATTTTCCGGCTTTTTGGAATTTGTTAGAAAGTAGTGGTTAAGTTCGAATATTTAAAAAAAAGTGTTGCAAGTTTAAATGTTTGATTAATTAAAGAAATTTATGAAATTACAAAAAATAGTACGAAGGTTTATTTCATTGTTTTCAAATGGATTGAGAAACGTAGAAAGCATTGAATTTTATTGTTTCCGAATGGTTTGGAAAAATGTTACAAGTTTTAATTGAGATAAGAAATTAAGAAAGATTCTGAAATTATTTATGTTATAATGATTTAAGAAATCGTTTAAATTGTTAAATTTGTTATTTTCGATAGTTTCGGATGATTTCAATAAAATGTTCTTCATTGTACATTCATTGATTTTTGAACATTTTGATGTTGGACCCCACACCTGGACTAGCATTTCCCACCCAGCATGTGTTTGCGGGTTATACCGCGACATCCAACAATTGGCTCAATGGTAAGAGGCGTGCTTGTAAAAGCAACAAAACCTTGAGGTTGAGTGTTCGATTCCCACCAAAGAGGACAATACTGATTTGTGTTGGATGCCGCGGTATAACCCGCAAACACACGTTGGGTAGGAAATGCTAGCCCAGGTGTGGGGTCCAACAGATTATGGTCACTATCAAGTATATATATATATATATATATATACTTCCAGTTTTTACGTATTTACTCTTTTAACCTACATCACTATTATCCTGTCACATCTACATATGGGTCTATCAGAAATATTCTCTCCACTATGTAGGGATAAGGTTGCGTATTATCAGACCCCCAGAGCCCTCTTCACTGTGGGACTTCAGGATATGATGATGATGAATATATTAACAAGTTATAAAATAATTAAATAAAATATTTTAAAATAATGTGTAGAATACTTTCTATTTTATATTCAAAATAATAAAAAAAAATATTTCCATTTATTATTTTTCTGAGAAATTAAAATGTATTAAAAAATAAAACTCTACACAATGGGTGTATACTAGTCTCCTAAAAATAAATTGGGGCAAGGCATACATCTTAAATTTTACTAAATATACATTTGAAATGTATTTGACCTTGATTAACAAACTATGATTCTAGATAATTATTAAAACTCTTTAGTTATTTTCCACATGTTTCATCCATGCAATTGGTGGTCTTTAACCTGTAGTTTTTTGACACATCAAAACAATTCTTTATATATTAAAGTTTTTATTAGATTCTCAAATCTCTCCTAAGTCTGTGGTTATAGTGGTTAACATACTTGTTCAAGAAAATTTGTATTCTGATCCACTCGGTAAGTTACTTCTTTGTTTATGGCAGTTTTCTCTCTAACTCTTGAAAACATTTATTATTTCTCTCTTTCTATAGGCAGCAAATGGTTGATCTAAAGGCAAGTTCTACAATGGCTCAATCTCCCTTGATAAGTCTCTTATTCCTTTGTAACATATGTATGATATCCAAGTATTCTCAGCTATGGCCACCATTTAGGGTTTTTGACTTAATTGGGTTCTAGATCTCCTTAAAGACTTTAAATTTGCAACAAAAAAAGATGTTTAACTGATTCGAGCTCATTTTTGCACATCACATAAATATTGTTGATGTTCAATAAATTTATCCTGTCTAGAGTTAGCATTTTCTTTCTAATTAAGAGCCACAATAAAAAGGAGAATTTAAGGAGCAAGTTCCTAGTCCAAACCAATCTCCACTTAGTTAGTTCAAGGCCTTTGTCATTAAGTGCTTCCCTATTATATAAGTTAGTGTATATCTTTGAAGAATGACCTTATCATAAATATTCATCATGTCATAAAGGATTAGGGTTATGGTCTAGCATATGTGCTTGCATAAAATTAGGAACTCCTAACCACTAGTTATGATTTATTCATATTTTGACTTTGCAATTTAGGGTAATTCTATCATTAGGTTATTGAAAATCAAGCCTAACTTGTTTAAATTATCATATAATATGGAAGCATTTTGCCCATTCCCAATTATGAATGCTAATTTTTCTCCTATTTCATCCTTATTTTTAATAGGTCTTTAATAAACCATGAACTATAGGAGCTTCTCTTAAGCTCCAATGGGCTTCTTCCTTTTAGGATATAGGTATAAATTCATCTTGCCTAATGGAAGTGAGTCTTGGAGAGGTAGAAGATAAAGGCGAGCTAAGAAAGGAGGAGTTGGGTGACAAATCAAAGCAAGAATCATTAGTAAGGATAGAAGCACCCATGCCACCCTCTATTAAGAAACCATCCATTCTAGAGTTCAAAACAAATAGGGAACCAGAAAAGAGAGTGATGGAGACAATTAGAAAGAGAATGAGAGCCAAAGGATGGAAAATTTTAGAGGTAAGAAGCATAAGTCCTAATATGATGATGCATAGGACCTTAACATTCAAAAGAGGAGTCGGTTGAAAAATTAAGGTGAAATGGTCAAGCTAGTGACCTTAAAATTAGTATGTTATGTTTTAAGCTTTTTAAAATAATTTTGTGTGCATTTTTTTGCCTTATTTTTATGATTTTTCAGTGAGTTGAATTTATTGAAGTTTATGATACGAAATGTGTCCCGTTGCTTCTCCGATCCTATCATCACCATAATCCCCATAAGTATTATTACCCTTTTTATTCCTTTTATTTTTAATATATTTTTTATGTTTGTTGTTTTTAATTTGTTTGGTCCTTTTTCATATTAAGGACAATGTGTTAGTCAAAGGTAGGCACGTGTGCACACATACACATACCCACAAAAACACACACACATATATGCACATACATATTTTTGGTGTGAATGTGTATTTTGTGTTGTTTTAGTTTTTTATTAGGTTAGCATTGTGTAAACATTTTGTTACATGATGTGTGTATTATGTGAATGTGTCAATGGCATAAAATTGAAAGGAATTAGCTTTTCTATAAACATGATCATTTAAATTATTAAGAAAGATTAGCTTGTGAAGTTTATGACTTAAGTGTTTTCAAGTTGAACATGCTTGTTGATTAAAATATTGTACTTAATCTTTCATTTTTTAAAACTTGTTTGAAACAATTAATTAAAATTGGTAGACTTCATTAGCAGCCTTTCATGGGAGTGATTGACTAGGAGGAAGTGATGTAGGTAAAATGTAAAAAAACTCAAAAATAAAAAATTTTGTTATATAAATATTTTAAATAAATTTCCTATTTGGCTAACTTGTTAAAAAAAGGGTTAAAAATAGGGCTAGTAGCTAGTTGTGAATTATGATATAACTGAGTAATCATAAGAATTTATGATAAAATGTTTGTCTTCACAATAACAAGCTAAAACAACACTCCAACCAAGCTTGATAATATGCATTGTCAGTAAAAGTGGACTTATTAATTTTCTTATTAAATGTCAAAATAAATTTCATGAATGGTTGTTTAGTGATGGCATACCTTTTTAATTGATAATTAAGAATGAGTGTATGCTTACAAGCTTGTATGAATAAGTGTCGATATTTTAGCTAATATGCATATTTAAATCAAAGCATTTGAACATGAACGGAATAAGTTAGTGTGTTGGAACTTTTTAAGTGATTAATGTTTATGGTTAAGTTAAATTCATGAGATTTGAAGCCAATCTACCATTATTGTATTGGTGTTTGGTTGTGTATTTGTATACTTTGTGTTTTGTTGTTTTATAGTTTCAATTTTACTTATGGACAAGAAAAGATTTAAATGCGGGGATATTGATAGGAGTGAATCATAGTGTGTTTTCTAGGCATTAAAGTGTTTTAGTGTTTTATTAAAGAATAATAATATGTTTAGGACTTATATTTGTGTTTTTGTTTAGATGTATGTTCTTATCGTGTTTTGTTTAATTAATTATTTTTAGGGTAGAATTTAATCTTGATTGTATGTTTCAAAGATTATTTTATGGGTTTGTTGATGAGTGGAGACAAGAAAAATCAAAGAAAAGATCAAGAAAAAGTTAGAGAATAATGTCTAGCATGATTATACATAGCCGTGCACGATTATACTATATTTTACTTTCAGTTAGACGGACAATTGAAGTGTGCAATTAAGACATTGAAGGACATGATGAGAGATTGTGTGCTAAACTTAAAGGGTGATTAGGATAGATATATACCTTTGATGGAGTTTGCATATAATCACATTTATCACTCTAATATCAATATGGCACCATTTGAGGCATTATATAACAGACGGTGTAAAGATTTAATATGTTGGGATATAAAGGGTGCTAGATTATTAAAGGGACCAGAGTTGATTTAGGAAACAATGCAAAAAAAAAATAAGAGTGGTAAGGTGATGCTTGAAGGTAGCTCAAGATTGAAAAAAGAGTTATGTAGGTCAACATCATGGGGAGATATGGTATTTCTAAGGATATCACTTTAGAGGGAGATTTTAAGGTTTGGTAAAAGAAGGAAGTTAAGTCTGAAATACATTAGGCTATATGAGATTGTACAATGTATGGGCATTAGCTTATATATTAGCCTTACCTCTTAAGTTATAACAAATTCATGGTGTGTTCCACGTGTTAATGTTGAGATGGTACTGATCAGATCCTAGCCAAGTTATATCGAGACCTGAGATTGAAGTTACAAAGGGTATTACTTATAAAGAGGAGCTAGTGGAGATATTGGATAAACATATTGGGAAATTAAGGTGATGAGAGATTCTGATGGTACGAGTTTTATGGAGTTATCATCATTCTCTAAGAGAGGGTATTTAGGAACTAGAAGGCGAAGTTTGACATCAATACCCTCATTTGTTTACATCTTCAGGTACATAATTTAACTTCGATTCTTTTAGGGAGGAGAACTATAGAGCCCACAAGAAGTCCTAACTTTAGCAAAACCTAACCCAGCACATACAAAAATAAAAACAAAGGAGCATATATATATATCGAGAGAGAGAGAGAGAGAGAGAACAATAGGTAAGTTGGAATAACACCAACAAAAATAGCTTCCTCATGTTCTATAAAATCAAAAGTAAGTTCTCAAATAACAATTTCTCTCTTGATACAATGATTTCACTTTCTAAGGCATAATAAAAATGATATAATCCTCAAGAATATAGATGCTGCTCAAATGTTTCAAAAGTCTATGTATGTTCGTTGCTTCACAAGTGTTGCTACTTTTTCTTAAATAAGCAATTTCTTCAACTAGCCATTGCTTCAGCTTGCATCCTTAGTCAACTGGATATATTTAAATCTGAAAAACTTCAATGTAATCTTTGTCAAAAATCTTCCAATAACCACTGGGATAATATATGGCCTTCATAATTTGTAGGATCCTTTCAGATAAACCATTTCTAATAAGGTAAGTTCATAATGAAGGTTTCTGCAAGAAAGAAAGCGTATTTCTTATGATTTTATTTCATTTTGAGAATAAGATCGTAAACTATACAAGGAAATAAATCTAATTTGAATTTTTAAATATTATACGAGTTATCATCAAAATCATTAATCATAAACTTGAAGCTAACAGTCTCCCCCTTTTTAATAATGATAAGCAATAATAGATATATTTTCAAAATTCAAAGAGATAATAGATGATTTGAAAGATACCTATAACTCTTATATATTCAAACATAATTAGAAGGAGCCTATCTTAAGATAGGAACCTATCGCTTATATATCATGATTTTAACAAGTTTAACATCAAAATCAATCACACATATAATCGAGGCATAATTAAGAAATATGCATTAATAAATGTATCATCATAGATGTAAAAGAAAATATCCACATAAACTCTCCTCTTTTGTCATTATCAAAAAATAGAGGAGTACAGATAGGAAGTGAAATAAAAAAATACAAAAATCAATTGATATAGTTACTGAGGATTATTCCAATAGAGAATTTACAAATTTAAGACTTGGTTTTAAAAGCTAAAATGGCACCATTAATGACTCCCTACTTTTAGGACACATGTAAATTTACTATATTAAACTGAGAGGAGCCTTCTAAAATAAAAGGGCCTTCTAAACTCTAAGGGGCTTATCAAACTAAGAGAGAGTTTCAAAGGAATCATAATAGAAGGAGCATGCTAAACGAAATGCAAAGACAAGTGACAAAGAATATTCATGCAGAAATAATATCAGAGAGTTTGCACATATCAAGCTCTTTTTTTTACATACAAAATCTATCTTCAAAGAGTGGCTTTGTGAAAATGTCAACTACTTGATTCTCAGTATTAACATGCAAAAGATCAATTGTTCCTTTTAAAACATGATCTTTAAGAAAATAATGTTTGATTTCTACATGCTTAGTCTTAGAATGATGCAAAAGATTTTTGGAAAGATTTATAGCACTCATATTATCACATAATATAGGAATATGAAAAACTTTTAGAGAAAATTACTGTAGTTGATGCTTCATCCATAAGATTTGAGCACAACAATTAGCAGCTACTATGTATTCTTCTTTAGTCATCGAAAGCACTGTGTAATTTTGCTTCCTATAGGACTAAGATACTAGAAATCCTCTAAAAAAATTGGCAGTGATCACTTGTGCTTTTTTGATCGACTTTATCACTTTCTGATCCGCTTCGTCTTTCGGTTTTACCCTTGGAGGTCAAATCAAAAATTGAATTCCAAGGATTGCAATATAGAGTGCAACCTCGGGTCGTCTCACTTAATTGGAACCTAATGCAATGGCTCTAAACTAGCATAAATGTCATGAAATGCAAACTAAATTGGTTAGGAGGGGGTTTTGGTTCTTTGAAGAAACTAACATAATTGGACTAATTGAAAGAGAAGTGCGTAAAAAGTATTTTTGGATTTTTGGGAACGAGAAATTGAAAATTAAAACAATGATCAAATGTAATAAAATCCTCTTGAAAAATGATCTTTGTGTATCATAGTTCAAAATAAATCTTTGTGGGAGTGAAAAGCACTAAATTTCCAAATTATGAACCTTAAAGAACTCTTTAAGTCCAAGGTTTTAATTAATGAACTCCATTTCTTAAAACCTTGTTGAATGCATCTTACTGTGTTCAATGGGTAAGTTAATGCAAGTGGTCAATTTGTGATCTAGCATCATCTCAATATCAATCACAACTAGATAGATAAAAGAGAATTAAAAAAATCACAAAATGACATATATGAGACTTCATATATTCAAGCTCTAAGTTCTACATCAAGAAATCCAATAACACAGTACATTGTTCAACACTTGATTAAACTATGATCAAGAAAATCTAACTTCAAAGCATAAATCCTAACTAAAGAGTTAATAACAATGTAGCTAAACATAAACAAACTACTCCCCTTTGAAGCCCATTGAACTCAAGCCATTGCTACATCTTCAAGAGGGAATGGTGCATAGCCAAGCATTGCTTTGGGAGAACTCACAACCAGAAACCCACCAAAAGCATCGATGGTAGCAGCAACAGATGATGAAGGTGGCGATAGAAAATGGAAAGAAGTGATGGATGATGGTCAAGTTGAGAGAGGAAGAGCCGAGAGTGTGTGTATGTTTTTTTTGGCTTGTTAAAATTGTCAGCTATAACCTAATTTGGTAGGTTTTTAAATGAAGGATGCTTGAGTTGGGTCGCACAGTGGGTGATTTTTCCAAAATTGGTTCAGGTTTTTGAAGGTTTTCCGTAGCGGCAGATGTTTTTCGCCGCGATGAACTTTTTCCAAAATATTTTACTTCATTACTAGTTCCTTCGCTGCAGCGAACTTTTCCTGAAAGTTCAACCTAGATTCTTTGTATTTCACTGCGGTGACAGATCCACTTCACCACGGCGAACGTCCTATTGCGCCTCTTCTCTTGTTGACTTCACTTCAGCCTTTTTTTCACTCTACATCTTCTTCTTGAGTCCCTTTTCCTTGAATCTCCTACGATAAAAATGGTAGTTTGCAGTATCAATTGTTCTCAGAAAATTAATTAGTTCCATTAATACTGATTTGTAACAATTTTTACCCTCAAACTACATAAAGTAAAAGTAAACACTCAAGAGTCAATTTAAGCACAAAAGCTAGAGATAGGAGTCAAAAAGTGTAGCAAGAGTCGTGAAAATGTTGCCAATTTATGTAATAAACTTGGGCTCAATCACTTACATAATCTGCATCACACAACTCGCTACGTCAAATGAATCAGTTTTGGATACCATAGTCCAAAATTTATAGTTCTATGAAGATATCAAAAGATTTTTTTGACTGCTTGAAGATAACTTTCTTTTAGATTTGGTCGAAAGCGTGTTTAGAGACATACACTAAGCATAATGTCTGGTCTTAAGCTTGTAAGATATAGTAGTGATACAATCATTCCTCTATACTTTGTCTCATCCGTAGCTTTGCCTTCTTTGTCTTTATCAAGTTTAGTTTCAGTGTACATTGGAGTATCTATCAATTTGGTATTCTCAAAATGATATTTTTTGATTAGTTCCTTTGTGTATTTGTCTTGACTAATGAAAAATCCTTTTTTTCTGTTTGTCTTATTTGTAATCCGAAAAAGAATGATAATTCTCCCATCATGCTTATTTCAAACTCCCCCTGTATTAATGTTAAGAATCCTTTATAGAAGGATGGATTAGTAATACCAAATATCATGTCGTCAACATATATTTGCATTATGAGTAAATCATTCTCTTTCTCTTAATAAATAAGTTTTTAACGATCTTTCCTCTTTCAAAGTTATTCTCAAGTAGAAAGTTACTTAACCTCTTATACTATGCTCAAGGAGCCTGTTTTAAAAACCATACAGAGCTTTGGATAACTTCATCACGTAATCTGGATAGTTTTCATCTTCAAAACCTGGGGGTTCCTTAACAAATACTTCTTCGTTAATGTAACCACTAAAGAATGCACTTTTAATATCCATTTGGAACAACCTGATTCTAATCTAGCAACAGTTTCATAAGTTTCATCAAACTCAATACCTTCTTATTGATTGTAACCTTAAGCTATAAGTATAGCTTTGTTTCTCACCACCTTACCATTTTTGTAAAGTTTTTTTCGAAATATCCAATGAGTTCTAATGACTGATTTGTTTTATAGACAAGACACTAGATTTTATACTTTGTTTTTTTCAAACTAACTTAGATCGTCTTTTATAGCTGAGACCTAATTCTTATCAGTAAAAGCTTCTTCAATAAAATTTGGTTCTAATTGTGAAATGAGAGCCACAAAGCTGTTCTTGAATGATAATCTTGTTCTTAGACTTTCAGAGGGATCTCTAAGAATATATTGATGTGTATTAAGAGCTCTTCATTCTCCCGATGCTTTTCATTGTATAGACTCCTATTGAGATGAAGGAGCCTGCTCTATTCTAGCTTTAGATGGGCCTTCTTGATTTTGTGTTATAAAGGTATTATAGGTGTAGTTTGATTCTTCGATGTATTTTTAGGAATCAAATGATGTTCTTCATCATCTAAGTCAACTGTTGTTGTTAAAGGTAGTGCTTCATCAAATACCACTTGTATTGATTCTTTTATCTTCTTTGTTCTTTTATTGTAAACTCTGAATCCTTTACTAATGGTACTATAGCCTAAGAAAACAACTTCGTTTGATCTCGCATCAAACTTTCCAGGGTTGTCTTTTCATTGTTTAGCACGAAACATTTGCAGCCAAATGCTCAAAAGTAAGCAATATTTGGTTTTCTTCCTTTCCACAGCTTAAAGGAGGTCTTTTTCAAAATAGGTCTCATAGGGCATCTGTTAAGTACTTAACATACCATAGATGCTGCTTTTGGCCAGTATCCATGAGGTAGTCCACTTTCACACAACATGATCCCGACCATATCAACCAAAGTTCTGTTTTTTTCTCTTTGTAACTCTATTTCGCTGAGGTGTCTTTGGCCAAGATAAGTTATGAGTTATACCATTGCTATCATAGAATTCTTCAAACTTTCTGTTATTAAATTCTCCTCTATGATCGCTCCAAATTAAAGTGATGCAGTATCCTTTTTCTATTTAATTTTTTTTGCTAAACTTACCAAACTCTTCAAAAACATCATCCTTATTTGATAAGAAATAAACCTATGTAAATTAGGAGTAATCATCTACTAGAACAAAACCATAATTTCTACCACTAAAACTTTGAGTCCTAGTTGGACCGAATAAATCCATATGTACAAGTTCAAATGGTTGGTTAGTAGATATAATTTTTTAGGAGGAAAGATGCTTCTGACTTGTTGACCTTTTAGATAAGACTCACAAACCTTATTGCATTTGAACTTTAAGGTCGATAGTCCTTTTACTAATTCATTTTCAGACAATTTTGAGAGTATGCTCATGCTGGAATGTCCAAATCTTTTATTTTAGATTTAAAAACTTTTTCTAGAGAGAAAAAACACTTAACATTTTGTGAGGACATGTCTTCCACTTGAGCACAATATATATTCTGATTTCTAGGACCAACAAGCACAATATTATGATTATGAATATCAACAATTTCACAATGAGATGTATAGGAAATGACTTTGCAACTTTTGTCACATAGCTAACTCACACTCAATAGGTTATATTTCAAACCATCAACAAAGAGAACATTATCAATGGAGGTAGAGTCAGAATTATCAATTTTACCAATTCTAATGACCTTTACCTATGTTTTTCCTTTCAATGTAGATAAAGTGTGATATTTCACCTAGCATGTGTCTCGAATAACCACTATTAACTATCCATTGATTCTGCCTTGTCTCTATTTTGAAACATATCTACAAAAAGCATTATCTCATTTTAGGTGCCCAAATTTTTTAAAGTCCTTTCGAGTTAGTAGTTTGACCTTTTACTCTACAAACATACATATGAGATAATTTCTTTTCACGCAAATTATCAGAATGACTAATATGACCATGTTTACCATAGTAATGATAGTTGTTATGATTTTTGCCACTTAGTAGTTCCTGCTGTCTTGGGTATAACTGTTGTTGGATTTAACAAAAAACTTTTTATATGACCTAATATTGTTATTTTCAATGTATCCTATTATGGCCTTACCAAAAATGCATTTACCACTACCAAGCAATGCATCAAGATTCTTCCTTCCATCAATGAAATTTTCCTTATCTTTTTCTGAAGATAAGATCTTTCTAGTACTTCTCTCCTTTTCAAGTTCTAAGGCAGTAAATTTTTCTTCTAACTGCCTTACCTTATTAGAATCATTTTTAGCTATGTATTTTCCAACTTAGCTACTCTTTCTTCCATAACTTCTTTTTTAGAAACTTTTTGCTTATAGTTAACCTCAAGAGACATATTCCTAGTTGCTAAATTCTCATTTGCAAATCCCAATGATTTAATCTTACTCTTTAGACATGCATAATTACTCTTCACTTTTAACCTTTTATACTGAACCTACAATTCATGATATGCATTTTCAATTCATCAAATTCAATATCAAAGTCAGAATAATATACCCCATCATCTCCTAATTCAGCCATGAAGCAAACATTGTTGACCTCTTCTGGTTCTTCCTATTCAGAGTTTTAAAAATCCTCATCTGACCAGGCTTGTTGGGCCCTGAAAATTTTCTTTTTTTATTATTTATTTAGTTATTTATTCTTTAATTGTTTTATTATTATTTTTAGTTGAGTCTTTCAATTTAACAAGGATGAATGGGGTATTGAATTGAAATTAGAATTTAGAATGAAGTGTTAGAATTTTATTATTAAGTGCATTGAAAGAGTACAGACATATAAGACAAATTAAGGGTAAACTTGGAAAGCCCAAGTGAAGGAGGGGCAAAATTGGAAGAAAAGGAGTAAAAACAAGAGATAAAAATGTGGTTTGAATTAGAAAAGAAAGGAGGTGTAGTAGGAACCAAAGGGAGAAGAGAAAAACGCGAAAAAGAAGAAAGAAGAAGAAAAAGAAGAGAAATCCACTTGTGAGGTAAGCTTTCATCTTCTTATGCTAGACTCAAAAAGGGGATTAAATGGAGGTTGGGGTTTGTGTTGGAAATGAAGGAAGAAAAAAGAGAAAGATGGACCCAATTTGATTTTGGAAGTTCTAAGCTAGGATTTTGGTTTTTCTAGCCTAGATGGGCTATGGGTAGGTTAGGTTTAAATTCAATTTTAGCATTTCTTTAATTCTTGAATTTTATGCACTTTCTTTGAATGTATGGATTGAATGGAGATTGGTTTAATTGAAGGGAATCAAGGAAATTATACTCAAGAGAGAGAGGAAGGGCAATCTTGAGATTGGACTTCCAACAATTTGGATGGGTACTATGTTTATGGTTATTGTGTGATGAGCAATGCTCTATTTGTGTGTATGATTGCATTAAATGGCATAAATGTTGAATTGTGGTGAATATCTGAAAATGTATGATGAAATCGGATATGTTTTCTTTGAAATAAATGAAAAGTATGAAACTATGTGAAATTGATGAAATGAAAGAAATATGAGGATGCAAAATTGCGATTGACTAATTGAGCATAGATATTTGTGATTGGGCAAGATAGAAAACCGTTTCATTAGTCATGTGCACGTTGACCTATAATCTTTTTCCGGCTGCCCGCTTGAGGAAACGAGATCCTGAGAAATTGGACTCGTTTTGTTCACGTTATAAACCGTTTCGTTCCATGGAAACTCTCTAGTCATTGGTTGTACATTTCATTATGAAGTTGTTGAGAATGATGCATAATAAAGTGCTATTATTGATAAAAGATTTCATGATATGTTTTAGGTGATAAATTTCGGTTGTTTATGAATTATGGGATGAAGTTGCTAATAAACTGGATTACTTGATATATGTGTATTTGTGCTTGTGGTATGGCTCATTATCGATGGCTATAAACGTATTAGCCACTGAGTTGAGTTGCTCACCCCACTTTCCCTCCTCAGGTGCAAAACAAGTCGAACGTGAACCTTGTAAGGCATCGGAAACTCTAAGGCTTTAGATACTTTTGTACTTGAAGTGAATCACACGTTAATACAATACTTATAAAACGATATAGAATGCACGAGAAGAGGGGGTTGAATTGTGTATTCCCCTTTTTGAAACTTCTTTCAAAACTGTTTGTTAGAAATAAAGTTCTATACAAAACTTTCGATAAGTTCTAATTAATCAAAACTTACTGATTAAGTACTGATAAAACTTGAATCTAAAATAGAGATAGAGAGTGAGAGTGGTTGACACAAAGATTTATCCTGGTTTACCCCAAACTGTGGGCTAAGTCCAGTCCTCAGAGTTTCTTATGAGATTTCCACTATCTCTTTCAACGTTACAAGTATTCTTTGCCCGAGCCTCTACAGGTCTCTACAATCAGTATTCTTTCACACTTAGCCTCTGCAGGCTATCTGCACTACTTTCTCTCAGAAAAAGTGTTTGTGACTTGTTACAGTAAAATAACTCTCAGCTAAATTAAATATAATGCTTTTTGTTAACTTTTTCTAACTTTGGCTAACTTTGCAATCTTCGACTTCGACTTGTATTTATAGCCTTTATGCAGAATCGCTTTTTGATTCTTGTTTCTTGAATCTTTAAAAAAGCGGTTATTGATTGAGTTCAGTAATTAACTCGAGGCGACTCCTTAAATCTTCTTTTGTATTTTGCAACCTTTTTTTTTCTTCTTCTGTAATTTATCGTGTTTCTGCGTCTGCGTCTGTTTCTTTCTATTTACGTCTGCGTCTGCTTATTTCATTCGTGTCTGCGTCTGCTTTATTATTTGCATCTGCGTCTGTATCTGCTTTGCTTAACATCTGCGTCTGTATTACTATTTTCATCTGCGTCTGCATCTGCTTTGCTTAATGTCTGCGTCTGTATACTATTTTCATCTGCGTCTGCATTTCTATTTGTATAGCGTCTTCGTCTGAGTCTGCTTCGTCTCTGCGTCTGTTTCTTTATTTGTTTGTTCGTCTGTGTGACTTCGTCTGTATTTCTTTTCTTTTTATTTTGCTCTTTTGTTATACATCAAAATCATATCTAAGTAAAGTCATTTGGACTTAACAATCTCCCCTTTTTGATGATAACAAATTATGTACAAAAGAAAACAAAAAATACAATGAAAAAAAAAACAAAAAACAAAACTTATCTGCAGAACTTCTTCTTTGACTTCTTCCTTTCTTCGTCTGCTTCTGTCACACCTTCTTTTCTGAACATCCTCGAACATCCTCTTCTCTTTTGCTCATTCTCTTCTCCCCTTGTTCATTATCTTCTTTTCTGTTCTTCTCCCCCTATTTGTTATAATAAAAAATGATTATCGATGATGGCTCTTCAGCATTTTTGTCATCATCTTCTTCAGATCATTCATCGTCTCCTTGATCTTATTGACTTCACCACGTAATCTACTGAGTTCTTCTTGTGAATCATTCTGAAAGGAGGCTTGATTAACATTTGCTGAAGGAGAAGTGAACGGAATTGTCGTAGCATAAGCATCAGAGGTAGGAATGTATTCATCATTGATCTCAATAGTTGGTGGACGAATAAATGTATCAGCTTCAGGAAGATCTAAGTCAAACAGAGCAGTCAACATCAATAACTGTCTTCCTTGCAGGGGTATGCCTTCAGCATCAATAGACAGTGTACCAGATAAAGGCCTGATACGCAAAACTTTCTGAACAACGAACTCAATAAACGTCCCTGTTATTACTCTTCCTCCCACTGGACAGTCTTCCTGCTTGTCAGTATGGCTGCAGCTGGCTCCATCTTCATTCTCATTTGAAGCGCATGCCTCTTCAATTCTACGCACTTCTTCTTCCATTTGATCTGTGGACAGATCATCACGAACTTCTTCCTCAGGAAATAGCTTTGACTTCCCCTTAGTCAAATCCAAAGGATATCTTGGCTGGATATCTGGTACAATCTTTATTTCCGTCTTTTTTGTGATCGAAAAAATAGTACACGACTTACAGGGAATTTTTGTAGGGTATGGCTTCGTAGCAGCATCCCTCAAAGCATAGTAGAACATCTTTTCATCTTCTTTCAGTAAGTCCCATGTGTCACTATTTATTGACATAGATTGTACAAGAACTGCAGCCTTCTTCATTTGTTGACTACTAATGGCGATAGCAGTTATCCTGGTAACATAATGAACTATTTTGATCTTCAGCTTTTGTTTTCTCAAAAACTTATGATAGTTGTATACCATCAGACAAGGTTTATCATTATCCGAGCCTGATTCTGCTGTGGCCTCTGGTTGTGCTTCAAAAGGATTCTCCTGAACCAGGCTTTTCTCTACTGGTTCCTCATGTTGAGCAATGGGGATTTCCTGAACAGTGCTCTGCTCAGTTTCTTTTTCTTTTTCTTTTTGAGTAGCTTCAAAGGTTTCTTTCTTTCGACTAACCTCCCTAGCAGTTGAGACGATCTTCTTCCGACTAATCTTCTTAGTCTTGTCTTCTGCTTCAGTCAGTCTTGATGATTTCTTCACTTGAGATTTTTCTCTCTCAGATTCTGATTTTCTTTTCTTCTCAGTTTCTTTGGATTTTCTGGCTGTATCCTCTTCCAGAATAGAAACTAAGGATCTTGTTTCTTTAGGTGCACGAGATTGAGGAGTTTGTACCTGACTCTGTTCTCTGGCAATCTTTTCTTCTTGTTGCCTTAGAGTCCGAATCTTCGGTGATCTCTTCGCCTTTTTCATAATTTCACTTAAAAGACTTTCTCCTTATCTTTTTGGCGCACCTGCTTCTGTCCTTCGAGGTAGACTTACTTCGATTTGAGGACTCGTCTTTTTCATCAACAGTCTTCCTGTCAGTCTTCTTATTTCTTCTGTAGGCGATTTTATTCTCACTTGAGTTGGAGAACTTGAAACGGAAGTCTTCTTCGAGACACGCTCCCCCTCAGTTCTTGTTCTCCTTGAAGAGTTGGCTTCTTGTTTACTTACGGTCCTCAGACCCATTCTCCGTATTGTGATTGAATCAATCTTACTCTTCACTGGTACAATCCTTCTATTTCCTCTGTGGAGAAGGATTTTGGATTCCTGAAAAATCCTTGTGAGAAGCATACCGTAAGGATAGCTAGTTGTATCCTTCATCCCTTTAATCATGTAGTGAAGAATTAAGAAGGGTAAATCGACAGGGTTGCGATTTAGCAGGTAGAACAAGCATTGTTCATCCAAAGTTGTCACCAAATGTCTGGAACCTGCTCTGGGTAGTATGCAATTAAAAAGAATGGCGTGAAGAACCCTAGCCTTCAGAATCAAACTAGAGGTCTTCCTCTCAGATGAATTATTGGCTCCATATAGTTGTCTTCTGACATCTTCTTCTCTCATGCGAACCTGGGACATCCAACCGGCCTTGGTAGACAAAGTCTCACCAACTGATGGACAATCAGTCACCTTCTTAATCAGCTCCTTAGTCACAACAACAGATATGCCATCTATTGAAGATACCACAGTGTTGTCTATAAGTTGAGCGTTCTTCCAAAACTCATGCACTTCGTTAGTATAGACTGGTTCTTGAACCTGAAAGAAATTCCTCCAACCAACTCTTACAATCTCTGGTTCTACATCCATGCCATCATTTCTCAATGACTCGAAGTCTACATGCCTTCCGAAAATCATAGCTGCTTCTATTGTTTGTAATGAAAGCTCTCTCGTTAGTTTTTAAATCAGGGTAGGATGATTGAGAGAGTTTTGAAAGCAAGATGAACCGTCTGGAGATGAGAGTAACCGCAATGATATCAGCTTCAGGAAACTTGAAAGGTCTTATCACGCGTATTCTAGAATCATAGGGATTCTAAAAATCGTGTGGCATTTCCATCCAAAACTTCCTTGTCAGAGAAGTAACCAACTGTAACTCACTGTATCTGACGTCGTTAGTTTTGACGTCCCTTTAGCCTGACTGTTCACTTAACATGACCATGTTAAGATTGCGTCTGATCTTCTGGAAACGTTCTTCACTCAATGGTTTAGTGAAGATGTCTGACCACTGATATTCTGTTTCGACGAACTGTAGCTTGACCATCTTCTTCTAAACATAGTCTCTCAGAAAATGATGTCTGACTTCAATGTGTTTCACCCTCGAATGCTGAATCGGATTCTTTAACAGATTGATTGCACTTGTGTTGTTGCAGTAGATTGGAATCTCCTCTTCTCGAACTGAATAGTCTTCAAGTTGATATTTGATCCATAACGTCTGCGAACAGCAACTTGCGGCAGCCATATATTCTGCTTTGGCAGTTGATAGAGCTATCGAGCTTTGTCTTTTGCTTGACCTAGAAACTAGGTTTGCGCCAAGAAAGTGACATCCTCCTCTTGTTCTCTTTCTTTCAATTCTATCTTCGGCATAGTCCGCATCGCAATATCCGATTAACCTAAAATCTTTACCTTTCTCAAACATTAAGCAAAGATCAGTAGTACCTGCGAGATATCTCATAATTCTTTTAACAGCAATAAAATGAGACTCTCTAGGATCGACCTGAAACCTTGCACACAAGCATACACTAAACAAGATATCAGGTCTACTTGTTGTAAAATACAGTAAAAAATCGATCATGCCTCTATACAGGGTTTGATCCACCTTCTTACCAAGTTCATCTTTCGACAAAAGGTTTGAAGGATGCATCGGAGTAGTCATAGGCTTCACATTTTGCATATCAAATTTGAGCAACAATTCTTTCACATACTTTTGTTGATGAATGAAAATTTTATCTTCGGTTTGCTTAACTTGCAACCCAAGAAAGAACTTTAGTTCACCCATCATACTCATTTCAAACTCTTTATTCATTAGACACTCAAACTTCATGCATAGCTTGTTTGAAGAAGCACCAAAAATAATATCATCAATGTAAATCTGAACTAAAATGAAATCATTCTGAAAATTCTTCCTAAAGAGCGTCTTATCAACTTGACCTCTACTGAAACCATTTTCTATAAGAAAAGTACTCAGACGATCATACCAAGCTCTTTAAGCTTGCTTCAGGCCGTATAAGGTTTTATAAAGTTTATAGACATGGTCTGGATTCTTGACATCCTCGAAACCAGGTGGTTGCTTAACATACACCTCTTCGTCTATAAAGCCATTCAGAAATGTACTCTTTACATCCATCTAAAACAACTTTATATCATGACACACTGCATATGCTAGCAATATCCTGATGGCTTCAAGTCTTGCTACTGGAGCATACGTCTCATTATAGTCTATTCCTTCTTGTTGATTATAGCCTTGTGCTACTAATCTATCCTTATTTCGACTCACTCTTTTTGATTCGTCTAACTTATTCTTAAAGACCCATCTGGTTCCAATGATGGATTTCTTAGGAGGTTTCGGAACTAAGGACCAGACATTGTTCCTAGTGAATTGATTCAGCTCCTCTTGCATAGCTAACACCCAAGCTTCGTCTTGAAGAGCTTCCTCAACCTTCTTAGGTTCTAGTTCAGAGATAAAAGCCACATTAGCTTCTCTTCTGAATCTGGACCTTGTTCTAACTCCTTTTGAGGTCTCTCCGATAATCAACTCTTCTGGATGAGAACTTTTATATTTCCAGTCTTTTTTCAGTCCGATAGTTTCTGGAATATCTTCAATTTTTTTTACATAAGTTCCTGATGATGGAGTTTCTGTACTATCATCTAAGCTTTTTGAAGGACCTTCAGTTTCCATGTCATCTTCCTTATGGGGTTGAGAACTATCATCAAACTTGACATGGATGGTCTCCTCAACTGTCTTTGAAGTAAGGTTGTACACCCGAAATGCCTTAGACGATGATGAGTAGCCTAGAAAGATTCCTGGATAGGTCTTTGAGTCGAATTTATCCAACAACTCCTTTGTATTCAGAATAGAGCACTTGCACCCGAATGGATGAAAATAAGATATGTTTGGTCTTCTTCCATTCCATAACTCATAAGAAGTCTTCTTTAACATGGGTCGCAACAGAATTCTATTCTAAATATAGCAAGCTGTATTCACTACTTCTGCCCAGAAGTATTTTGGAAGATTCATCTCACACAGCATGGTCCTTGCCATCTCTTGAATCGTCCTGTTCTTTCTTTCAACAACTCCATTCTGTTGTGGAGTCCTAGGAGCAGAGAAATTGTGGAAAATTCCATTCTCCTTACAGAATAACCTAAACTTCTCATTCTCAAATTCTCCACCATGGTCACTCCTGATACTGGCAATAGACATTCCTTTTTCATTCTGTAACTTTCTGGATAAGGTCCTAAAGCACTTAAAGGATTCATCTTTGTGTGATAAAAATAATATCCAACAAAATCGAGTAAAGTCATCAACAATAACAAGCCCATATTTCTTTCCGCCAAGACTTATTGTTCTTGTTGGACCAAACAAATCCATATGTAACAGCTCTAGAGGTCTAGATGAAGTTATAAATTTTTAGAAGAAAAGGAAGTTTTAACTTGTTTTCCTTTCAAACAATTTTCACAGAAAAACTCTTTGTCAAAACTTATTTTTGGCAATCCTCTTACCAAAACATGTTTTGCCAACTTTGAAATATGTTTAAAAGAGACATGACCTAGCTTTTTATGCCAGATTAGTCTTTCTTCTTCAGAAGATAGAAAACATGAAACATTTTGGCTTTGAAAATCTTCTAAATCAATTTTGTAAAGATTGTTTCTTCTCTTGGCAGAGAAAAGTATAGACCCATCTTTGTTTCTAACTTCGCAAAGATTTTGATTGAATGAAACAGTGAAAGCGAATCACTGTTGGTGACACTAATCAAGTTATGCTTGGATCTTCAACAAGCGGTACATTATTTATGCATGCAAAGGAATCTTTACCAATTTTACGATTCCAATGATCTTGCCTGCTGGTTGTCTCCGAAAGTTACCGATCTTCCTTCTTATCTTTGAAGGTCTAGGAACATAGACCTTTTTCCCATCATATGTCATGAGCATCCTTTGCCTAAATACCAATGGTGCTTGCCGTATCTTCAAGGAAGGATATCTGCGGGAGAAACTATTTTATTCTTTGGTACCCAAATTTTCTTGGGTCCTTTATGGTTAGTAGTATGCATATGATGAGTTCTTTGATGCATATAAATAGAACATTGATTAAAACGAGATTTATTATGGTTTCTCTTTTGAAAGAAAGGTTTATTATGAGACTGAGTCTTGTTAGCTGTAAACCCTAATCCGGTTTTATCACTCGGATGTCTACATTTAGCAAGCATCTCATTCATTTTCTTAGTGCTCTCTGTGAAAGTAACTAAATCAGTTGACATATTTTTGATTCTAAGTTTAAGCTGATTGATCTCTTCTGATCTGTCTACAATTTTATTCTTTTCTTCTAATTTCTTTTTCAGAAAAATATTTTCTCTCTCTATTTCTTCAGTATGTCTAATATTTTCTGCATACTTTTTCTTTAACAGTTTGTACTGTTTCAGAATAGCATGAAAATCTTCTAATAATTCTGAGTAGGCATCATGCAGATTATCGTAGTCAGAATTTACCTCCTCATCACTATCTTCTTCGGCCATCAGGCAGATGTTTGCATGTTCAGATGATTCAGAACCTGTATCTGATTCTGATGAATTTAGGTCCTCCCATGTTGCCATCATGCTTTTCTTGCCTTCTTTACTCCTCTTCAGTTTCTTCTTTAGAGTCGGACAATCGGACTTGTAGTGTCCAGGCTGATTGCATTCATAGCAAATGATAGATGACTTCTCTGGCTTAGATTCATCTTTGACATTCTTCTTGAAAGTCTGGTTTGCTCTGGACTTCTTCTTCCACATACGTCTTATCTTTCTAGAGATGAAAGATAACTCGTCATCTTCATCACTTGACTCTGGTTCTGATCGACTGGAGTCGTCATCCTTTGATTCTTCAATCTTTAACGCTTTTGATGACTTCCTCCTTCTTTGAGTCTTGTGATTTTGTGTCCGGCCTTGGTAGCTATCGACTTGTCCGTTTGGGCTTGTTTTCAAACATCGAGTTCAACTTCATGAATCTTGAGGATCCAAGCAACTCGTCAAGCTTTAACACGCTCAAGTCTTTGGCTTCAGACCGCTTGATAACTTTAGGTCTCCATCTCTTCGGAAGGCTTCTTAAGATCTTTTGAACATGGTCTTGATTTTTGTACGTCCTTCCAAGAGCTTTTAATCCATTGACAATTGTTTGAAATCTTCCAAACATTTAATCAATAGATTCTTCATCTTTCATCCTGAAAAGTTCATACTGGTGCACAATAATACTTATCTTGGATTCTTTAACTTGACTTGTGCCTTCGTGAGCAATGGACAATGTGTCCCACATCTCCTTTGCGGTATCGCATCCGTGGACTTTTTCATACACGCTTCTGCTTAGGGCACACGTCAAGAAGAACTTCGCCTTTGAGTTCAGTTGTATTCTCCCCTTCTGGTCAGTCGTCCATCTGACTCGTGGAATAGAATTTTCGTCTTCATCTACGGGTATATAGGGTCCGTTCTCTATCACGTCCCAAAGGTCGACATGAGTAGATTCAATGAATAGCGGCATCCTATCTTTCCAGTAATGATAATCCTCTCTATTGAATGCTGAAGGTCTAGTGACTGAGGCTCCTTCTGCGATGTACACATGTGATTCCGCCATTATCTTTGATCCACACATTGTTAAAGTGATCCTTGGATACCAGGCTCTGATACCAATTGAAGTGAATCACACGTTAATACAATACTTATAAAACGATATAGAATGCAAGAGAAGGGGGGGTTGAATTGTGTATTCCCCTTTTTGAAACTTCTTTCAAAACTGCTTGTTAGAAATAAAGTTCTATACAGAACTTTCCATAAGTTCTAATTAATCAAAACTTTTGAAAACTTTGATTACTGATTAAGTACTGATAAAACTTGAATCTAAAATAGAGATAGAGAGTGAGAGTGGTTAACATAGAGATTTATCATGGTTCACCCCAAACCGTGGGCTACGTCTAGTCCTCAGAGTTTTTTCTGAGATTTCCACTATCTTTTTCAACATTACAAGTATTCTTTGTCCGAGCCTCTTCAGGTCTCTACAATCAGTATTCTTTCACACTTAGCCTCTGCAGGCTATCTGCACTACTTTCTCTCAGAAAAAGTGTTTGTGACTTGTTACAGTAAAATAGCTCTCAACTAAATTGAATAGAATGCTTTTTGTTAACTTTTTCTAACTTTGGCTAACTTTGCAATCTTCGACTTCGACTTGTATTTATAGCCTTTTTCTGTAACTGCTTCTTGATTCTTGTTTCTTGAATCTTTAAAGAAACGGTTATTCAGTTGAGTTCTGTAACTAACTCGAACTAACTCCTTCGTCTTATTTTCATATTCCACAACCTTTTTTCTTAAATGCTGTAATTTATAAATGCGTGTTTACTGCGCTGCGTGCGCTTCTTTCTATTTACGTCTGCGTCTGCTTATTTCATTCGTGTCTACGTCTGCTTTACTATTTGCATCTGCGTCTGTGTCTGCTTTGCTTAGCGTCTGCGTCTGTATTACTATTTTCATCTGCGTCTGCGTCTGTTTTGCTTAGCGTCTGCGTCTGTATTACTATTTTCATCTGCGTCTGCGTCTGCTTTGCTTAGCGTCTGCGTTTGTATTACTATTTTCATCCGCGTCTGCATTTCTATTTGTATAGCGTCTTAAATGCGAGTGCGCTTGCGTCTCTGCGTCATTTCTCTGTTTGCTGTTAAATGCATGTGACTTAAATACGTATTTCTTTTCTTTTTATTTTGCTCTTTTGTTATACATTAAAATCATATCTAAGTAAAGTCATTTGGACTTAACAGTACAAAGTTAGTAACTAGCCATTTTGGATAGCTTTTCAAGCATATCAAACATCGAACATCTCATGTATTATGTATCTTGTGTTTAACTCTTGATGGATATGTTGATATGTAATTAAAGTTATGCAAGAACATTTATTTTGGTTAGAAATGAGTATGAGCATAATTGTGTTGCTTTATGGATAATGTATGGATAATGTAACATCCCGTTACCGATGTGATGGACATATTGGTAATTCGGATGGATTAGGATTGAGTGCATTCATAATTTGAAATTAGCGCATGCATTTTAGCCTCTATATTTCGTAATAAATGATTATTGTTGCACAAGCATACGTATGTACATACATGTATGACATATTCCCGGCATGATTGTATAAATTGGAGATTCTGTAATTTTTGTATAGGTTGTGCTTTGATTAGTGAATTGAAGTGAAAATTGAATGCTAAAGGTTCGGAAAATGGAATTTGAGTGTATGATCATGTGTTTCATATTTTTGAGGATTTTTAGGAATTTTTCTGAAATTTTCAGAGTAATAGGTCCGGACCGGAAAAATGACTTAAAGACTGATAAATTGAATTTCGATTCCGAAATTGATTGGAAATTGGCACGAGATAATTAGAGTTATGATTTTAGGATTTATTATTTAGAACCATTGAAAAATTGAGAGAGAAATTAGAATAAGAATTGAATTTTTAGACCCTAAGGATGGGACATGTGGCAATTGAATTGCCAAACATGCCTTAAGTCTTAAGTATAAAACCCTTACCTTTGAATTTGTTTTCCACGATATTCTCCTTTGCTTTGAAAGAAAATTGGATCTTCTTCTTCTCTTTTCATTGTGGATCTCCATCCTTGCTCATTCTTCCATTTCCTTCTCACTAAATTGCTCCTTCCTCATCATTAACCTAGCTTTAAGCCTTGGATTGGAGAAAATGATTTTTGGTGATGGGTTGAGAGAAACCGTGGGTGTTGTTAGAGTTTGAGGGTTGGAATATCTTGGAGAATTCTTGAAGGTTTAGAAGATTAATCAAGTAATTTTTTACTCCCTTATGCTTTAGATAGTTTGATTGAATCATTGATTAGAGTTATTGATTGTTGAGAAATTTATGAGTTTCGGATGATGAGTTTTTGAGTTTATTTTGTTTTGATTTGGGTATTTGAGGGATAATTGATTTTAGATGGAATTGAGGTTAGAGATGAGTTGTGTTTAGTGTATTGAGTTGTTTTGGAGTGTTTATAAAGAGAAAAGATGGATTAAAGTTGTGATGATCGAGAAATCTGGGTTTGAGGCGTTTTACGGGTTTGCGTCGCGACGTGTGATGAACACGCCACATGAGCAAATTCCCTTCCGCACGCCTGTGACGAAGCGAAGAAGAGGCATGCCATGGCGGCAGATTTCTTCTACGCCGCCTTCTAGCGAAAGCGCTTGTAATGAGCGAAATGGAGGCGCCGCGATCGTCATACGCATCGTCTTGCCATGACAATGAGAGGTCTCCTGCAATGACGATCATCTTGCCATGACGAGGGCGCCCATTTTCGAAAATGAAATGGATTGTTTTAATGGACGATTTTTAGGTTTAATTCCAAATGAATTGGTTCGGAGTGATTAAATTTAGAGACTAAAATTGTGAATTTATAATAATAGAATTTCTAAATTTATTTCGAAGGTTCTCGAAATCGGATGGCAATTGAATAGTGAATGTGATTTACATTAAAGTGTGACTTTAGAGAGTTCAGAACTTAGTCAATTGAATTATGGTGTTAGGAATTGCTATCTTTTATAGTGAAAGAATTGAATCGGAAAGAATCAGGAATAGTGTCGAGAATGTCATAAACATGTATAGTACGCAATTCATTCGTTGCATATGCATTATTGATTCTTGAAATTGTGCAATTAGTAATGTTTGAATATTCTGATTGTTTTAGAGGCTCAAGTGGAGCGTCGATCTTCCGACGTAGCGGAGACTTCCCGGCAGTAACTCGGAAGTTTATAGGTGAGTAACCTAGTTGGTTTTTCAACCTTTATGTGTTAAATTTTTTGCAGTTATGCCATGTGGAGTTAAGGATGGATTTGTGTGTTTGCTTTTGATTGACTTCGGACCATAGGTGTCTGAAATATTTGAAACTTGATATAGAAGTGTCAATTGTGGTACATGACAATAAATTGATTTTAATGTGATATGAGATATGTGCATTCATGCATAAAGGCATGATCAGATAATGGCGGTTGTGGCGGGGCGATAGCGTATTTGAGCTTTAAGCTCAGCGCATCGAGGGCCTCGAGCCCAGCGTAATTTTTAGAGCCACAGGCTCAACGTATCAGGGCTTCAAGCCCACCGTAATCAAACGCACGATCACAACAACGTAATAAAAGGGAAAGTGTCACATGTGCATTATATATGTGAATGATAAATTGTGAACTGTGTGAAAGGCGAAATGCCTTATATTATGAAATGATGATGCATGCGGTATTTTCCGAATATGTTATTGTGTGATATTATGTGAATTGTTTGTTTATGCATGAGTTGGGTAGACCATCGATGATGGTTTCTCGCTGAGTTCGCAAACTCACCCAACATTGCAAATATTTTTCAGGACAGAGATAGTAGACTCCTAGCTCCAGTTAGCGAGGGACTTCTCCTGCCTTGTTGAGCGCGTTGGCAAGAGAAGTATGGCTCATATGTCGGTCAGCTGGGATGGTTTTTGGGGATGACTTAGTTAGTTGTGTATCAGTTTCCTTTTTGGAATATTGTACTTAGACTTTGGAAAACTGATAGACTTGTACATTTATGGTTTTTAAGAAATGAAATGAGAAGTATTTTGGTTTGAAATTTTTAGTGATTTGGATATTATGATTTTTTTATTTTGATGCCATGTGGATTATAGAAATGATCGTTCGTAGTGCACCCTCATCGTAGGTTATGTATCGGAATGACCTACGGGCGTCCCGGTGCGTACTCGTCGATAAGGGGGTGCTACATTAGGTGGTATCAGAGCATGGTTTGGCATCTGTTGGGCATAGTGTATATTAGGCTTAAATTTCAGTGAGAAGAGCAAAAATTGATTGAAATTATGGTTTTGTTATAGGTCATCCGTCCTTGGTGATCAGGTAGATCAACCAGCTGACCATGGATCATTCGGAGCTAGTAGGGAGTCCTCAGTGCCTCGATTTGAGGAGCAGCCTCCTAGAGTCCTCGTGAGACGGGAGAGGAGGTATGAGAGACTGCGTAAGTAAGGGGCTGTAGACTTTTACGGTAGTACAGACCCTGCTGAGGCTGAGGGATGACTGGAGAGGACTGAGAGAGTCTTAGACCAGATGGACTGCGACTCTGATGAGCGCTTTGATTATGCGGTTTCTTTGCTACAAGGTCCAACATATGAGTGGTGGAAGACTGTTCCGGGCAGTACCACCAAACCCCGTATTCTGACATGGGAGGATTTTTTGAGAGCCTTTCGGGATAATTATATGCCCAAGGTTTACTTAGAGATGAAGATGACGGAGTTCTTAGAGTTGAGGCGGTCGGATGGCGGTGGCGAGTATGAGTCTTGATTGATGAGTGATGGGGTATGCTTACATTACGATTGCTACGGAGGTCGATAGGTCTTTGGAGATTTGAGGTGGGCTCAATCTGGAGATCCGTACCAGGTTAGCCTGATCGGACATGGACACCTTTATCTTCTTTGAGAGCTCTGCGGTCTGGATTGAGCGACGAGAGGCAGTCAAGTCGAGATTGGTCAGGGATCCAGAGGTAAGAGATTGAGTGACAATCAGGGCAACTCTGGTTGGAGTTTTAATAGGCACCAGAGCAGGACCTTCAGATCTTCAGGAGGATCCAGACAGTCTGGTTTTGTTCAGAGGGGGAGATTTGGGCAGATTGGCAGTGGTAGTGGCAGAGGTTCAGGGCAGACATCTCTTGTTTGTGTGCATTGTGACAAAAGGCACAGTGGGGAGTGTTGGCGGCTGACTGGAGCCTGCCTCGCATGCGGCTCCATGGACCATCTGATTAGGAATTGCCCCGCTACACTGGGAGCTCAGTCTGCTGGGGGTAGTAAAAGTTGGTAGTAGTACTCAAGCAGCGGTCTGAAGTCGGGGTGATGGACTGGACCGAGGGCAGAGGTAGAGCCGAGGAGGTGGAGATTCCTTTGTGGGGACCGAGGGCGTGGCGGTCGGCCGTAGTCGAGGCCGTGGTCTACGCCATGACTAGGCAGGAGGCCCAGGATTCTCCGGATGTTGTTGCGGGTATGCTTTTGATTTCCGGCTTTGAGGTTTATGCATTGATAGATCCAGGTTCCACGCATTCTTTTATTGCACCGCATGTGGCATGTAGATTGTATGGGGATAGGGAAATGATGCAGTATGGGTTAGAGGTGAGTACACCTCTAGGTAGTACTACTACTTTGGGAGAGGTCTGCAAGGGGTGCTCGATCCAGATAGATCAAGTAGTGTTGAGTGCAGACCTGATAGTATTGCCCTTGAGGGAAATTGATTTGATTACGGGGATGGGTGACTACGCCCATAGAGTATTATGGTGCTATACTAAGGAGGTCGTGTTAGAGTCTCCTGGTCAGCCTAGAGCAGTGTTTCGAGGTGTTAGTCAGGCAGTGTCAGCCAGGATGATTTCTTTTCTGAGTGCCCTAAGGTTGATGCAGGGAGGTTGTGAGGCCTATCTGGCTCACGTGGTTGATACTAGAGTTGAGCAGAGGTTGCAGGATATTCCCGTAATCAGGAAATTTTTAGATGTGTATCCCGAGGAGTTACCGGGTTTATCGCCGGATCGGGAAACAGAGTTTTCGATTGACCTCGTTCCAGGTACCGCTCCTATATCTATACCTCCATATAAGATGGCACCGGTGGAACTGAGAGAGCTTAAGGCGCAGTTACAGGAGCTTTTGGATAAGGGGTTTATTAGACTCAGTGTTTCGCCATGGGGAGCTCCAGTGCTGTTTGTGAAGAAGAAGGATGGGACTTTGAGGCTGTGCATCGACTATAGGTAGTTGAATCGGGTGACAGTGAAGAACAAGTATCCACTGCCTAGGATCGATGATCTGTTTGATCAGTTGCAGGGAGCTCAGGTGTTCACTAAGTTGGATCTGAGATCAGGATATTATCAGTTGAGGATAGCAGAGGCCGATGTGCCTAAGAGTACTTTCAGGAGTAGGTATGGGCATTTCGAGTTCCTAGTGATGCCGTTTGGGTTGACTAATGCCCCGGAAGCTTTCATGGCTTTGATGAATAAGGTTTTTCAGCCCTACCTGGATCAGTTTGTGATAGTATTTATTGATGACATTCTGGTGTATTCAAGAAGTAGGTAGGAGCACGCTGAGCACCTGAGGATTGTAGTGCAGATTATGAGAGAGAGACAGTTGTATGCCAAATTCACTAAATGTGAATTTTGGCTGGATGAGGTGGTGTTTTTGGGCCATATTGTGTCTGGTGAGGGTATTCAGGTGGATCCTCATAAGATTGAGGCCGTGAGGAATTGGGAGGCTCCGAGGAATGTGTCAGAGATGCGGAGCTTTCTCGGATTAGCAGGCTATTACCGGAGGTTTGTCGAGGGGTTCTCGTTGATTTCAGCCCCTCTGACAAAACTTCTGAGGAAGAATGTGGCCTTCAGTTGGTCTGAGGAGTGTTAGAAGAGTTTTGAGGAGCTGAAATATCGGTTGACTACGACGCCGGTGTTAGCTTTGCCGTTAGGGTTTGAAGGTTTTGAGGTATTCAGTGATGCTTGCGTGAAGGAGGTAGTGTTACGATGCGGCATGGAGAGTGATAGCTTATGCCTCGAGACAGTTGAGGTCTCACGAGGTGAATTATCCAGTGCATGATTTGGAGTTAGCTGCAGTTGTGTTCGCTCTGAAAATCTGGAGACACTACTTGTATGATGAGACGTTCCAGATTTTCACTGATCATAAGAGTTTGCGGTATTTGTTGAGTCAGAGGGAGTTGAACCTGAGGCAGAGGAGATCGATTGAGTTGCTTAAGGACTATGATTGTACGATCGAGTATCACCCAGGGAAGGCCAATGTGGTGGCAAATGCATTGAGTAGGAGATCTCGTATCAGTGCAGCTCAGATTCAGATTGGGAGATTGCCTAGCCTGATTCAGTTGAGAGCTCTGAATGTGCAGATGGATTTGGCTCAGGATGGAGCTCTGATAGCTACTCTGAGGCTTAGGTCGATGTTGCATGACAGGATTAGGAGAGTTCAGGACCAGGATCCTGTGTTGGTGAGGCTAATGGGCAGAGTGAGATCTGATTGGGATTCTGAGTTTGAGTTGAGAGATGGGACATTGTGGATGGGACAGAGACTCTATGTTCCAGATGTGGATGATTTAAGGCGTGAGATTCTAGAGGAGGCGTATGTGGCCACTTATGCTATGTATCCTGGTACTACCAAGATGTATAACACTCTTTGGTTACATTTCTGGTGGCCCGGCATGAAGAGGCAGGTGGCAGAGTTTGTTTCTCGGTGTCTGACGTGCCAGCAGGTTAAGGCTGAGCTTCAGGCTCCATTAGGGAAGCTGCATTCGTTGCCCATTCCGGAATGGAAATGGGAGCAAATTTCGATGGATTTTATTATGGGGTTACCTAGGACGCCGAGGCAGCATGATGCAATCTGGGTCATAGTGGACCGGTTGACTAAATCGGCTCACTTCTTGCCAATGCGAGAGAACAATACTCTCGATCAGTTGGCCCAGAAGTATGTGGCAGAGATTGTGCGACTGCATGGGGTCCCGGTGTCTATAGTCTCAGACAGGGATCCTAGGTTCACTTCGAGGTTCTGAAGGAGTTTGCAACCTGTTATGGGTACTCGGTTGAACTTCAGTACAACATTTCATCCTCAGACAGATGGGCAGAGTGAGAGGACGATTAAGACTGTTGAGGATATGTTGCGAGCCTATGTATTGGAGTTCCAAGGTGCTTGGGATCAGTATTTGGCTCTGGTTGAGTTTACTTATAATAATCAGCACCAGAGTAGTATTGGGATGGCACCGTATGAGGCGTTGTATGGGAGGCAGTGTAGATCGCCTCTTTATTGGGATGAAGAGGGTATGAGGATGTTAGAGGGTCCCGAGCTGATCTAGGATACTGTGGACAAGGTGAGACTGATTCGGAGTCGCATTAAGGCGGCTCAGGACAGGCAGAAAAGTTATGTGGATCAGCATCGGAGAGAGATGGAGTATGATGTAGGAGATAGGGTTTTCCTCCGAGTGTCACCTTGGAGAGGAGTTCTGAGATTTGGCCGGAAGGGCAAGTTGAGCCCTAAATATATTGGTCCTTATGAGATCCTCGAGAGAATAGGACCTTTGGCTTATAGATTGGCGTTGCCGAGTGAGATGTCCCAGTTGCATGATGTCTTCCATGTGAGCATGTTCCGGAGATATCAATCGGATCCGACGCATGTGATTCCAGCTCAAGAGATTGAGGTGGCGAGTAATCTGAGTTATGTTGAAGAGCCGGTACAGATTATAGGATCACGGGTCAAGCAGTTGAGGAGCAGGGTTATTCTATTGGTGAAAGTCCTATGGAAGAACCACTCATCGGAGGAAGCAAATTGGGAGACTGAGGAGCACATAAGGAGGCAGTATTCTCACTTGTTCGATCAGTCAGGTAAGAAATTTCGGGAAGAAAGTTTTGTTAGGAGGGGAGAATTGTAACATCCCGTTACCGATGTGATGGGCATATTGGTAATTCAGATAGATTAGGATTGAGTGCATTCATAATTTGAAATTAGCGCATGCATTTTAGCCTCTATATTTCGTAATAAATGATTATTGTTGCACAAGCATACGTATGTACATACATGTATGACATATTCCCGGCATGATTGTATAAATTGGAGATTCTGTAATTTTTGTATAGGTTGTGCTTTGATTAGTGAATTGAAGTGAAAATTGAATGCTAGAGGTTCGGAAAATGGAATTTGAGTTTATGATCATGTGTTTCATATTTTTGAGGATTTTTAGGAATTTTTCTGGAATTTACAGAGTAATAGGTCCGGACCGAAAAAATGACTTAAAGACTGATAAATTGACTTTCGATTCTGAAATTGATTGGAAATTGGCACGAGATAATTAGAGTTATGATTTTAGGATTTATTATTTAGAGCCATTGAAAAATTGAGAGAGAAATTAGAATAAGAATTTGATTTTTAGACCCTAAGGATTGGACATGTGGCAATTGAATTACCAAACATGCCTTAAGTCTTAAGTATAAAACCCTTACCTTTGAATCTGTTTTCCACGATATTCTCCTTTGTTTTGAAAGAAAATTGGATCTTCTTCTTCTCTTTTCATTGTGGATCTCCATCCTTGCTCATTCTTCCATTTCCTTCTCACTAAATTGCTCCTTCCTCATCATTAACCTAGCTTTAAGCCTTGGATTGGAGAAAATGAATTTTGGTGATGGGTTGAGAGAAACCGTAGGTGTTGTTAGAGTTTGAGGGTTGGAATATCTTGGAGAATTCTGGAAGGTTTAGAAGATTAATCAAGTAAGTTTTTACTCCCTTATGCTTTAGATAGTTTGATTGAATCATTGATTAGATTTATTGATTGTTGAGAAATTTATGAGTTTTTTGATTTGGGTATTTGAGGGATAATTGATTTTAGATGGAATTGAGGTTAGAGATGAGTTGTGTTTAGTGTATTGAGTTGTTTTGGAGTGTTTATAAAGAGAAAAGATGGATTAAAGTTGTGGATCTAAGAAATGGGTTTGGGCGTTTCTGGATTTGCGTCATGACGTGTGATGAACACTCCACGGCGGCAGAAGAAGACGCATGGCGATCAAAACGAGGCGCGCGATGCGTCATGACAAAGAGGTCTCGCTGCGGCGAGCAATCATGCGCTTGTGGCGGGGCGCCATTTTCGAAAATGAAATGGATTGTTTTAATGGACGATTTTGAGGTTTAATTCCAAATGAATTGGTTACTGGAGTGATTAAATTTAGAGACTAAAATTGTGAATTTATAAGAATAAATTTCTAAATTTATTTGAAGGTTCTTGAAATCGGATGGCAATTGAATAGTGAATGTGATTTACATTAGAGTGTGACTTTAGAGAGTTCAGAACTTAGTCAATTGAATTATGGTGTTAGGAATTGCTATCTTTTATAGTGAAAGAATTGAATCGGAAAGAATCGGGAATAGTGTCGAGAATGTCATAAACATGTATAGTACGCAATTCATTCGTTGCATATGCATTATTGATTCCTGAAATTGTGCAACTAGTAATGTTTGAATATTCTGATTGTTTTAGAGGCTCAAGTGAAATGTCGATCTTCCGACATAGCAGAGACTTCCCGGCAGTAGCTCGAAAGTTTAGGGGTGAGTAACCTAGTTAGTTTCTCAACCTTTATGTGTTAAATTTTCTGCACTTATGCCATGTGGAGTTAAGGAAGGATTTGTGTGTTTTCTTTTGACTGACTTCGGACCATAGGTGTCCAAAATATTTGGAACTTGATATAGAAGTGTCAATTGTGGTACATGGCAATAAATTGATTTTAATGCGATATGAGACATGTGCATTCATGCATAAAGGCATGATCAGATAATGGCGGTTGTAACCGGAGCAGCCAACGTATTTTAGAGCTTTAAGCTCAACGCATCAGGGCCTCGAGCCCAACGTAATTTTTAGAGCCACAGGCTCAACATATCAGGGCTTCAAGCCCACCGTAATCAGGCGCATGGTCACAACAACGTAATAAAAGGGAAAGTGTCACATGTGTATTATATATGTGAATGATAAATTGTGAACTGTGTGAAAGGCGAAATGCCTTATTGTGAAATGATGATGCATGCGGTATTTTCTGAATATGTTATTGTGTGATATTATGTGAATTGTTTGTTTATGCATGAGTTGGGTGGACCATCGATGATGGTTTCTCGCTGAATTCGCAAAATCACCCAACATTGCAAATATTTTTTAGGATAGAGATAGTAGACTCCTAGCTCCAGTTAAAGAGGGACTTCTCTTGCCTTGTTGAGCGCGTTGGCAAGAGAAGTATGGCTCACAGGTCGGTCAGCTGGGATGGCTTTTGGGGATGACTTAGTTAGTTGTGTATCAGTTTCCTTTTTGGAATATTGTACTTAGACTTTGGAAAACTGATAGACTTGTACATTTATGGTTTTTAAGAAATGAAATGAGAAGTATTTTGGTTTCAAAATTTTAGTGATTTGGATATTATGTTTTTATTATTTTGATTCCATGTGGATTATAGAAATGATCGTTCGTAGTGCACCCTTATCGTAGATTATGTATCGGAATGACCTACGGGCGTCCTGGTGCGTACTTTATGGTAAGGGGGTGCTACAGATAATGTATGACTTTTGTGAAAGAAGAATGTGTTGGTGCATCTTCTTCATTTTTGAGTTTGGAATTGGTCATTTGTTGTGGAATAATATGTTAGAGGTTTGAAGGGTATATGAGCTAATTTGGTTGAGTTGGAGCTCAAAAGTACCGAAGGGTATTTGGTAGTGGGCGAAAATTTCAGGAAATTGTATGTTAACAACTTTCAGGTATAATTGACATTGAATGTGATTGTAGTTAAAATGAGGAGTAAAAGTAGTAGAAAGAATGATCTTGGTATGAGTTGTGATAAGGAAAGATTTAGAAATAAAATTAGTAGGGATCTTAAGAATTTTCACTGAGTATGTTTCGGTCTGTTAGCCATAACTTTTGCTCTAGTTTTCTAAATGATATGATTCTTAATTTGTTAAACTAGAAATATGTGGCTATATTTTTTATGAAGACATCGAATTTCAATTCTGTCTTTAAGAGTCTCAAAAGTTGTCATGAAATTAAGAATTTGGTGCAATATGTTGGTGTATGAATGGGAAGTTCGTCTTTGGACTTTAGGGGAAAATTTGGGATTGATATAAATATATTTTGGCAAAGTTGTCTTCTGAAAAGTTGTATATCTTTCTTTTATATTCCTAACGGTATATATTATGAAAATTGTGGATATCGGAGTCAAAAGTTATGATCCTTATAAGTGGAGACGTTCTGGGAGAAAAGCAAACGATAGAAATGAGACGGAAGAAAAGCAGACGATAGAAATGAGACAGAAGAAAAGCAGATGATAGAAATGAGACAAAATAAAAGCAGACGATACAAATGAGACGGAAGAAATGCAGAAGATATAAATGAGATGGAAGAAAAGCAGACGATAGAAATGAGACAATGGAAATGAGACGATAGAACTAAGATAAAAGGAAAGTGAGAAGATGCAGAAGTCAGACGATAGAATTGTCCTTTGAGGTCTTCATAAAAGTTATAGATCTAGATGTCCTCTTTCCAATGGTCTAAAAAAAAATCAATCGAACCTCTGTAACAAAAGTTAAGGCATTCATATTGAGACATGTACATTTCAGGTGAGGGCATAAATGTGTTGGAGTCTTTTGGCCATAACTTCTTCTCTAGACCTCCAAATGACCTGATTCTTGAACCATGGGATTCATAAGACTTTTCTATACATCTCCACCAATAATTGAAGCTATCTGAAATTTATGGTGAGAGATTGAGTGAAAAGAGTGAGACGGGTACAGGGAGTGCGTTCTTAAATCATATAAATTGGCATTATCTCACTGAACATGCCTCAGCATTTTGGTGATATCTTGATCTGTGGAGATCTAATCGAGTTGATTCTCGTTTCAAATTAAACTATAGAAATAGAGCTACAACTTCTCTAGAAGAATTAAATTTCAATTTGGGCCTTAAGATTTTCAATTTTTAGATCGAATTCGGGCGTAGTATTCAGTCATGGTATAGATGTGAGCCCTCCATGCGGATATGTTTTTGAATGTTGGACTTCGGCAACGGGGTCCAACAAGGCTGCATTCATCACTTCTTTCTATTTTTTCTATTCTCTAACTTGTCCTTTTGAAGAAGAGTGCATTCTAGTTTTGTGTGTTTGGGCTTCTTGCATTGATAGCATATGATTTGATTATTTTGTGTATTGTTATTGTCGTTACTGCCTTTTGATAGGAACCTGTTATTTCCAACTTTCTTCTTTCCTTTTTGTTCATCAGCTTCTTTTTATAGAAGCGGGCGTATTTTTTGACCATAAAGTTGAATTCATCATCTCCATCTATTTGCAACTCAGTGTCACTTTCTTCACCATTTGATTCGTTAGTTGCTTTTAGTGTCATTCCTTTTCTGTAGGAGGAACCTTCATCTCAACTAAGCTCAGTTTCGTAGATCATCAGATTTCCTTATAGCTAGTTAAGTGAAATAGTGTCTATATCCTTTGTCTTTTCTAAAGTTGTCACCTTAGGTCTCCATTCCTTTGGTAGTGACCTTAGAATCTTCATTACGAGTTTATCATTGGGATATATCTTTCCTAAGTTCTTTAAGGCTATGATGAGATTGTTGAAGTGTCCGAAGAATTAGTCTATTAGATCTCCCTATTTTTTTACTAACGATTTATATTTATACCCTAAAATACTTATTCTATGTTTCTTTTCCTCATTCGTCCCTTCAAATTTAACTTGAAGTTTGTTCCACATTTCTATGGCTGTAAAGCAGTAGGATATTTTTTCATATTCTTCTAGAGATAACAAATAAATCAAGTGATGTTTTGCCTTAGCATTTAGTTTTGCATTTCTCCAATCAGCATTAGTCCATACTTCTACATTATCACAAGTGAGAATTATAGCTCCAACTCTAATTGCTTTCCATACTTTGATATCTATAAATTAGAGATATATGGTCATTCTCTTTTTCCAATATGAGTAGTTGTTTCCATTAAAGTAAGGAGGCTTTGAGGCAAATTGTCGTTCAAAACTTCTCAAGGTGTTTTCCATGATCTATCACGTGCTGTAAATCAAAAAATGTGAAACCTCGCTCTGATACTAAATAATAAAACAAACACGTATAAGAAATTAGTGAATTGTGTGTGACTTAAAAAAAAATCATTAGTTACTTTCAATTCGTATAAAAAACATATCCTAGTTAACGAATAAAAACAGTAGGAGTCTATCAGATGATAAAGCTTTTTAAACAACAAGAGCTTGTTAGGCAATAGAGGCCTTTTGTGAGATAGAACCCTGCTTAAACGAAAGGGGCCTATTGAATGATGAATCATGTTAAAACAATTTTAAAATAGAGTGTGTTTGTTAAAAATGAAAGGAACCTCTCGCAAGTTGAAAACAAAAGGAACATATTATAAAAGTGAAGGAGCCTCTTGTTGAAATGAACACACACACAATATAACGGGCAAATATAAAAGATAAGGAGAGAGAGAGAAGAATGACACGGACGATTTTTATCAGTTCGACTTACAACTCTAGCCTACGTCCAATCCCTAAGTATCTAACTTTAATGTTTCACTATAAAATCAAGTAGTAATTTGACAAGCCTCTTTAAGCTCACGAGTACATATTTTTCAAGGTTATCCAACTTTCCACACTCGAATTGTATAACAAGCTTCTAAAAACTCACAGAAAAATATAAAATCGAAAGTAAGTTCTCAAATAACAATTTCTCTCTTGATATAGTGATTTCACTTTCTAAGGCATAATAAGAATGATATAACTCTTAAGAATATAGTTGCAACTAAAATGCTTCGAAAGTTTGTGTATGTTTGTTGCTTCACAAGTGTTGTTGCTCTTTCTTAAATAGTTAATTTCTTCAACTAGTTGTTGCTTCTTCTAGCATCCTTAGTCAACTAGATAGATTTAAACCTGAATAACTTTGATGTCATCTTGTCAAAAATCTTCCAATAATTAGGGAGCTAATATATGACCTTCATAACTTGTAGGATCCTTTTAGATAAACTATTTTTAATAAGGCTAGTTTATCATGAAAGTTCATGTAAGAAAAAAAGCATATTTCTTATTATTTTATTTCCTTTTGAGAATAAGATAATAAATTATACAAGAAATAAATCAATTTGAATTTTAAAATATTATCAGTTATCATCAAAATCGTTAATCATAAACCTTGAGCTAATAACCTATATAATTCACATGAAGAATCTCGACCATATAAAGCACATTTAAGTCCCAATTCACCTAAAAGTCCTAATTCATCTAAGCCATTTTCTAACACCTTAAAATAATGCATAATAAATATCTAATCATCAAATAAATACAAAAATAATTTATAAATTAAATATTCCAAAATGCATCTAAGTAATGAAAATATGGGTATTTATAGAAAATTCCTAGATGAAGCTAAATATTTGGTGATGATAACTTTAGACATACATTAGGGTATTCTATATATGATTTAAGAGGACTAAGGGTGGTTTATCTCTCTTTAAACTAAAAGAAGAACTAAATTTTACAAAAAAAAACATGGTTAAGAATGAGAAAACACAATGGGTATACACCTTTTATAGAACCTATATGACATTTATGTGGGACTGTGTAGGTGTTATATACTATTAGTACACATGGCTATGTAGGTAACATAGGAGCATGTTGTTTGAATCATATGTTCTTAGGCAATAAGGAAAGAAAGATGGAGCTACAGAAGGCCTACATTAGACCATTTGTTTTCCATGTATAAAAGTGGCACTCTCTATTTCTTGGGTCTCCTACACATGGTCTATAATATGGTTCCATGTATACTTGCCTTGGTACATGTTCTTAAATGGGTACGAATACCCTACCATGTACTTAATCATATTAAAATTTAGCACATTCTGTAACTTTTGATCCTCTTATGTAGGTGAACATAAATTTTCCTTTAAAGAAACATGAAGGCGTGTGACCTATAATATACCATGTCGAAGTTATATATATAAATGGTCTTTTTTTTTCTCTAGGTAGGTCAATATAGGACTAAACATTATGGTGTGTTAAAGCCCTAATAGCTTAAAAGCCTACAAAAATAAAAATAAACTAACTTGAAATACTTAGTGAGAGATTTAACGAAAATTCAACAAAATAAGATTAAGTGTCTCCAAATAAGAACTTGTTTTAGATTACAAGCTCGACCCCTTTACATCAGTGTCAACCTGGTGGATCGCTACTTATGGTATAGGTTGCCTTAAGATCCACCTATAGCTCTATTCTTTTTCTTTTTGTAATAGAATGATCAATTCTTAAGAATACTTCATTTTTCTCCACTCCACTTATTTATTTCAAATTTGAATCTTTCCCCTTTACATCCCATGCTTTCACCTCTTGTATAACGTAAGGTTACTATTATCAACTATTTCAAATTAGAGCCAATTTTTAACCTTACCATCAAGGATTCTGGCATTAAAATTTTTTGAATTCTAGTTTCTCATGCATGACCTTTAATGTTAGCCTTCCTTTATAAACATAATTTACGACCTTAGAAATGGATAAGAAAGGCTTATCCAAAACTAGAGGCATATGACTATCATTATCATTATCTAATATCATATAAACAAGAAAAATAAAAACTTTTATGGGCAACTCTTTTAATATACCTACTGAACATTTAAAAGAGAAATTTACTGATTATAAAATTGTAATAGTAAATCTAAGATTTCCCATCGTGAGTTTCTTACAAATGGATGGGGACATGAGTCTAAGATTTGCTCTTAGATCACACATAATAATATAACATCTACAAGAATAAGAAACTTACTAATTTTTATAGGCACATCTTCTAGTATACCTAAAAAATGTTTAAAAGAGTGACCTAACAATTATAGAGAGATAGTAGTAGGTCTAAGATCACCCAGCTCAAGTTTCTTTCAAATCAATAGGGGCATAAGGCTAACATTTTCACCTAGTTCACATAGGATGTGATTACAACTCATGTTTCCAATAGTGCAAGAAATGAAGAACTTATCAAGGTCCTTAAATTTTAGAGGTAGTTTGTTATAAGTCCTAACTTTGCACTTTTTAGTTAAGGTCATAGCTACATACTCCTTGAGCCTCCTCTTATTAGATAAAATATCCTTTATAAGCCTAGAATAAGAAGGCATTTCCTTATCCAAATTCACCTTCCCTAATCTTTAGGGGAATGGTATGGGTGTCTTATATGGTGTAGGGAGAATGCATTTAGGCACTTCCTCTTCATTATCTTCTCTTTTAGACATTTTTTCCTATTTAATAGGTGTCCTCTTCCCTTGATCCCATTTTCTTTTGATCTTCTCTGATCTAGGGCTCTCAATCAGCTTATCACCGTCAACATTATAACATTATATTTCTACCTTAGACCATTAGAATACTGAGCTATTTAAGTCTCATGCATATTATTAAGTGTAGTAAATCAATCCACCTTAGAGTGGAGATTTTAAATCTCCTTATCGAATTCTTCATCCTATTTAGCTTAGGTGGTAAGGAAATTCTTTAGAAGGTATTCCAACTTTGACTTTTAGGGAGAGGAGTAGAATGGCCTAAGCTAGAAACTAAGTGGTTGTCTATTCTAAAGTACAAGGTTAAACTCATTTTCATAGGAGAAAGTGGGTTGATTCCTCCAACCAGGATTATGGTTATTTGAAAAATAATTTTAAACTTATTTTCATAGGACAAAGTGGGTTGATTCCTCCAACCAGGATTATGGTTGTTTGAAAATGTATTTTTATTAAGGTTGTTAATGAAGTCAAACTATTGTAAAAAGATTATGTACAAACTAGTTCCTTAATTTGCAATCTGTAGCTATGAATCCTAGCATATCTTGTTAAGTCAGAATGATTTTACATAAAAATGATTTTGATGTATAACAAAGAGAGATCATATACAAGATAAACAAAGCAGAACCTGACGAACTCGAGACCACGGGCGTACAGAGGCGAAGTCAAGGGCAGGCGAAGTTGCAAGAAAGCGATCGAACCACGAGGCGAAGTTGATAAAAGTCAAACAGAGACAAAGTTGAAAAAAGTCGAGGCGCAGAGCGCAGACGCAAAAAGCAAAGCGCACGCAAACCTTGAGCAAAAGCAAAGCGAGACCGAGAAAAGAAGCAGACGCAAGAGTCGATTCGAGTTAATTCTGAGAACTCAAGTGATTAACCGTTTCTTTAAAGATTAAAGATTAAAGATTCAAGAATCAAAGAAGCGATTAGAGATGAAGGCTATAAATACAAGTCGAAATCGGCGAAAGAGCTGATTGATGTTAGAAAAATTACACAAAGTGAAAAAGTGATCAAGTCTTGAATTAGTGGCGCTATCTTCTTGTAACAAAGTGTTCAAATATTTTTACGAGAAGAAAAGTTATCTGAGATAGCTGCAGAGGCTAAGTGTGAAAGAATCTGGTTATAGAGACTGAAGAGGCTCGTGAAAGAATCTTATGCAGCTTGAAGAGATAGTGAAATCTCAAAAGAAATTACGAGGAATGGGCGTAGCCACGGTTTAGGGTGAACCGGGATAAATCCAGCGTGTCTACTACTCTTACTCTTTATCTTTATCTTGCCTCAAAGTTGATCATTACTTACTATTCATATACTTAGCATTGAAAAGTTTGATCAATCGAGATTAATAAAGATTACGTAAAAATTTTATTTCTAACAAGTAATTCTGGAAAAGATATTAAAAAAGGGGAATACACAATTCAACCCCCCCTTCTCGTGCATTCTACTGTATTTCTAAGTGTTGTATTAACGTGTGATTCACTTCAATTGGTATCATAGCCTGGTATCCAAGAATCACTTTGGCGAAGTGTGGATTAAAGATAATGGCGGAGTCACATGTATACATCGCTGAAGGTGCCTCAATCACTAGACCTCCGACATTCAATGAAGAAGACTATCATTCTTTGGAAAGATAGGATGTGGTTATTCATCGAATCTACACATAGACCTTTGGGACGTAATAGAGAGCGGACCTATATACTGTAGATGAAGAAGGCGGTTCTATTCCACGAAACAGATAGACGGCTGATCAGAAAGCAAGAATACAACTGAATTCAAAGGCAAAATTTTTCTTAACGTGTGCCCTAAGCAGAAGCGAGTACGACAAAGTGCATGGTTGCAACACTACAAAAGAGATGTGGGACACATTGTCCATTGCTCATGAAGGCACAAGTCAAGTTAAGGAATTCAAGATAAGTATTCTTGTACATCAATATGAACTTTTCATGATGGAAGATGAAGAATCTATTGATCAAATGTTTGGAAGATTTCAAACAATTGTCAATGGATTAAAAGCTCTTGGAAGGACATACAATAACCAAGACCATGTTGAAAGATCCTAAGAAGTCTTCCTAAGAGATGGAGACCTAAAGTTCTGCGGATCTGAAGCCAAAGACTTGGCGTGATGAAGCTAGATGAGTTGCTGGGATCCTTGAAGATTCATGAAGTAGAACTCAACGTTGAAGACAAGCCCAAGCGAGACAAGTCAATAGCACTGAAGGCCGGACAGAAGAATCATAAGACTCAGAGAAGGAGGAAGTCATCGAAAGCATTGAAGATTGAAGAATCAAAGGATGATAACTCAAATCAATCAGAATTAGAGTCAAGTGATGAAGATGACGAATTATCTTTCATTTCCAGAAAGATAAGACGTATGTGAAAGAAGAAGCCCAGAGGTAATCAGACATTCAGAAAGAATGGAAAAGATGAAGCTAAGTCAGAGAAGTCTTCTATCATTTGCTACGAGTGCAACCAGCCTGGACACTACAAGTCCGAATGCCTTACTCTCAAGAAGAAATCCAAGAAGAGTAGAGAAGGCAATAAAAGCATGATGGCAACATGGGAGGACCTAGATTCATCTGAATGGAATCTGAGCTCAAGTCATCGAACATGCAAACATTTGCCTAATGGCTGAGGAAGATAGTGATGAGGAGGTAAAATCAGATTATGATAATTTGCATGATGCTTATTCAAAATTGTTAGAAGATTCTCATGCTATTACGAAGCAAAGATACAAGTCATTAAAGAAAAGTATGTAGAAAATATTAAACATCTTGAGATAATAGAGAGAGAAAATAGTTGTTTAAAGAAACAATTAGAAGATAAAAGAAAGATTGTAGACAGATCAGAAGAAATTAATCAACTTAAGCTACGGATTAAGAATTTATCAGCTGATTTAGCTACTTTCACAGAAAGTACAAAGAAAATGAATGAAATGCTTGGAAAATGTAGACATCCGATTGATAAGACTGGATTAGGGTTTACTAGAAACAATACTCAGTCTAGTAGCAAATCTGTCATTCAAAAAGAAAGATATAGGATAACACATTTTAATCAACGTCCGAGTAATATGCATTATAGATAATATCATAAACATACTACTAACCATAAAGGACCCAAGAAAATTTGGGTACCAAGAAATAAAATAGTTTCTCCTGCAGATATCCTTCCTTGGAAGATACGACAAGCACCATTGGTATTTAGACAGTGGATGCTCACGACACATGACGGGAAGAAGGTCTATGTAACATCCCGTTACCGGTGTGACGGGTATGTCAGTAATTTGGATCGGGTTAGGATTTCGTACAGGCAAATGTGGCATTGCACATGCATTATAGTTTCGATAGTCATTGGTAAATGATTATTGATTTTCAAGCATATATATATATATATATATACATGTATGACAATTCCGACATGATTGTGTAAATTGGAAATTTGGTTATTATCGTTCAAATGAGAATTGATTTGTGAAAATTGGAAATAGAGTAAAGTGTCTGAGATCGGGTTTTGAATATGGAATTGGAATGAAATTGAGTTTAGGGAATTGGAAATTTAAATTTGAGTATGAGGCGGGCATTTCCTAATTTTGTGAATTTATGAAAATTTTTCTGAAATTTTAGAGAATCGAGTCTGAATAGGAAAAATGATATATTGGTGATAAAGCTGGATTACGGGTTAAAGATTGATTGACAATTGATATGAGATTATTTGAGATATGATTTTAGGATTTGCTATTAATTGTTATTACGAATCGGGAGAAATTAGAATCGAGAAATTGGATTGAGGTGGTTTTAGATTTGGACTTGTAGCAATTAAATTGCCAAACAAGCCTAAGTCATTTATATATATGCCTAAAGCATCGATTGAAATCGTTTTGCTTTCAAAATGAATGAGTTTAAATCATGGGTGGAGAGTAGCTTGGATTTGGAGATTCTTGGAGGATTTTCAACGGATTGAAGCTTGAATCAAGTAAGTTTATACTTGTTTATGAGTTAAATCGTTTGATTTGATCATATATGTGAGTAAGAAATTGGTTAGAAATTTAGAAAGTTTCGATGATAGGGTTTTTGTTGGTTTTGATTTGGGTTTTTGATGAAAAATGAGTTAAATGATGTTTTGAGGATAGAAATAAGTTGGGTTTAAGGTTTAAAACTGATTGAAAGTGTTTAGAATGGATTTGGGATGAATTATATCAGAGGATCTGCGAAATTTCTGGGTTTCGGACGATTTTCTGGGTTCGCACGTCGCGACGTGTGATGAACACGCCGCGGCGAGCCTTTCCAGCGTGCAACGTCGCGACGAATAAATAAATAAATAAATTATGCGCTTGGCAGCACTTTACATGCACACCTTGACGAGACCTAAGCGCGTCGCGGTGGCGGATGTAATTTACGCGGGAGAGAAAGGAAGTGTGTATGATGACGAAGCGGGGAGACTTCATGCCATGGCGGCGACCATCTTGCCATGGCGAGGACGCCTAATTTCGAGGTGGTGCTTGTTTTAAAGGGTTTATTCTTAATGAATTGGCTATGGACTAATTGAATTTTTGAGTCTAGGAATTGCAAATTAGAAGAAATGAAATTAAGTGATTATGAGATGATTGTTACAAGTAATGAGCTTGAGGATTGACTTCAAATGAATTGGTGTCTAAATGATTATCGAATTTAGTGGTAAGCGATTAGTGATTGTGATTCTAATTGATAATTGAGATCTGGAATTGTTATGGACTAGAGTGAGAGTGATCCAATTGAAATTCGGAATTGAATCGGAAAGTCATAACATGTATAGTATTTATCGAAATTGCTATTGATTATTGAATTTGGCATGATTGGTAATGTGTGATTTATTTGATTTGATATAGAGGTTAGATGGATCGACATTCCACAGACGATATTGGGACTTCAAGCGGTAGCTCGGAAGTGCGGTGAAATAACCTAGTTGGTTTCTCGACCATATGTGTTTATTAATTATATGCATTGATTGCCATGAGGAAGCGTGGATGGATAGATGTGTGATTGATTTGATTGATTTGGACCATGGGTGTTGAAATATTTGATTATGATATTGAAGTGCGAGAGATGAGTAAATATGTATGAATGCATGAATGAATTAAATTGTAAATGCATTAGCAAAATGATTGGGCGTAAATGACTGAAATTGGGAAGTGACACATGCATTCATGCATCCTTGAATGATCGGATAATGGTAGTTGTGACCGTGGTACCAGCGTATGCGAGCCACGAGCTCGATACCTTATGCCGACATCTTTGGGCTTATCGAGGCGAATCACGTAGCGTATATGAGAGCTTTAAGCTCAACGTCTGAGGACCTCAGGTCCAACGATTGATAGAGCCTCGGGCTCACGCATCGAGCCAGCGGCTCAGCGTAAATGATTTGGTATACGGTCACAACAACGAAAAGAAAATGAAAGTGTCACATGTACATTGCATATGTGTATGGTGATTGAAAATGTAAATTATTGACCGCAAATGGTGAGAGATGTGAATAAGGAAATTGCATGTGATATTACTGTAAATGCTACTGTGTATTATATGTATATGATGGAAATAAAATGTTTTATGATTAGAGTTGCGCAGCGAAAGCGCAATGGGAGTTATGATTGGAAATCTATGACTTAGAGTCAAAATATGTTAAGTGAGAAAGTAAGAATGAATGTACATTTGTGATATAGATTTGAGTGTGATTGCGTAAAACGAAATAATGAAAAGATCGAAAGGTGAGAAAATGATATTGGTAGATGAAAAAGTTGAAAAGTTGTTAAGGTTCCATGGATTTGCCTATGCGAATGCACACTTGATAATGGAAATGATATCGAAATCAATTGGTGAGTCGGTGGATAAGCGACAATCATAATTATGTAGTTAAAATTTATTTGAGTTAGAATAAGAAATGAAAGTGCTTATAGTGATTGATGGGAAAATGAATTACGACTACAATCAGGATATTATGGTAAAAATCCTCGTGATTGAGGATTGGTGCAAAAAAGAACAATGTGGTCAAAAAGCAAATGAGTTTGAGGTATCCTAAATGTAAGTGATATCGTTGTTTTACTTCTATTTCTCGATGAGATGGCGTGAAAAGGATATCTATATGAATTGTGGCATAATTGATCCTCATGAGATATTAAGAGCTATAGTTAACCTTGATGTCTAAAGGCATTGATAATGGTGATAAGGAATGTGATGATTGTTGATGATTAGGAATTGAAGAAGAATTTCCCTGAATTGGATTGAGTCGATTAGATGATTCAAATTGAAAAGTTTAGCAATGAAAGGACAAATTGGAGATAAATGTGAAATGAATGAAAAGTCGTTATTGGGAGTGTAAAAGATAGAATAAGTTATTTAGAAGTATGTGTTATGTTAATGTATAGACTACGACTGCGTAATAGGATTCTTGAATTAGTTGTGATTATGAGGAGCATAACGGTTCAGGTATATTTTGTCGTGAAGCATAAAGAGAATTTGATGAATGTATTATTAACCCAGTTTATAATGATAGCGAATAAATTGAAATAGGTGGAGAAGTTAGTGTAAGAGAATCTGTGTCTGAATATGCTAAAATGAGATTGAGAAAATGGTTAGAACATCATTCCTCGTTGAAAACGAATAATAATTTAAGAGTTTTGCAATTGATCATAGGTGTAAAGAGTTCGTTATTTTACTGAAGAGTGAAATGTTTATATTGAGTTGAAAGTGGATAGTGATTGTGATCATTGATGATCGATGGAATACATTTGAAAAAAATGAAGAAGATAAATTGGTACAGTTGAGGAAATTATATAGCATACAAGTTCCATAAGAGTAACTTTGACCTTGATTGAACCATTAGTGGATGAATTATTATTTGAATATCGTATTGGAGAGATAATGGCGATAGGGAATTGATAAAATGCGAAATTACAAAAGGGTATTTATATAAGGAATTTGAGTTGTGTTAGAACCGATTGTATGATAAATATGTTGAGAAATTGTTAAAGGTTTTCGATTTTAGTTCTGATGAAAATGTTAGAGGAAAATGTGTGAAGTGTATGACCTTGATTGTAAAAGAGAGACATTTGGAGATTTTACATTATATGCGGTATGTAATAAATTGTAAAGATTTAAAATGTGATCGATTGAAATAATGTCTTGAGATTTTATATGTGTGGAGATCAATTATAATCTTATGGGCGCATTGGTATTTGATGATTTGGAAATTTAGTGTATCGAGCGTGTTGTAACCGTTTGAGGTTCTATTAAATATGAAATTTGTTTAGGATGTATATCGTTTGTAAAGCAATAATGATTAAGATATATGAGTGAATTGGGAAAAAGGATTATGTGTTTGAATGTTTTAAAAATTTAGTTAAGGAAGCAAATAATTAGGCGATAAGGTTATGAGACCTAATGTAAGGACCGAGTGTAAACCGTCAAGTTGGTAAAATCTGAGAAAGAGCGTATTAGTGAGTGGGATTCCAAAACAAGTATGCTAGTGTGTATTGAAAGCATGGCAAAATCCGAATTGAGAATGTTAAATTTGTGGACCTTATCGAGGAATTGTGAATAGCGAGAAAGGTATTTGGACTAAGAAGGATGAGTAAAATTCATTAAAGGCTGTTAGTGAAAATTCAAGGAATACTCGAAGTTATAAGTTCTAGTAAGAGTGTAATAGAAGGTAATAGAAAATAGAATGTAATATTGAAAATTATGAGTATGTTTGACTTACATAATTATTTGTTGTTATCAATGTGAAACTAGTATGTTGTTGGAGTTCATAAGGTTATGTGATTAATGTATAGATTAGATTGATTGTGAAAATAGTAATTGTTAAATTGGGGCATTATCGAAAAGTGTATTAAAGGTCATATATCCATTGTTCGTCCGGATAGGAAAGTGAGCAGGACCTAATGTGGTGAAGGCCACGAATGATTTGAGTTAAGATTGATAGGTGATTTGAATCGGTAATAGTGGTTAAGAAATCCAAAATTTATGAGAATGAGTCAAATTAATTATTATTGAGGTTATTACAATATAAGCGATAATGGATTAAGAAAATGTTTCGAAGTATATCGCCTCGGCCAAGATACACTTAGATGAGATAGAGGCGAAATTGAGGAAACGAAATTCGTTATTAGTGGCCTCAATATGACCGTGTTGTGAATCGATTTATGGATTGACAAATCAGTCTAAGCCTAAAAGATGAATTGGATTTGTAAAGTGCCATATGGACAGAAACAGGGAATATTGATATGATCGGATGTGTGATCGGATATGTGTATTATTGGTATTGAATATGAAGAATTGTGAGTAATGATAGAGAAATCGTTAAAACAATGTAGAGTTAAAAAAAAAGGGTAAGTGATCGTATTAATTCCAGTAAAGTGGCAGATATTAGTTTTGTGTTATCGTGATAAAAGTTCCCCTGTCCTTCTGATAAATTGTATATGAAATTTTGAGGACAAAATTTTATAAGGAGGGGAGAATTGTAACATCCGTTCTGGTGTGGACGGGTATGTCGATAATTTGGATCGGGTTAGGATTTAAATGCAGCAAATGTGGCATTGCACATGCATTATAGTTTCGATAGTCATTGGTAAATGATTATTGATTTTCCAAGCATATATATATATATATATATATACATGTATGACAATTCCCGACATGATTGTGTAAATTGGAAATTTGGTTATTATCGTTCAAATGAGAATTGATTTGTGAAAATTGGAAATAGAGTAAAGTGTATGATCGGGTTTTGAATATGGAATTGGAATGAAATTGAGTTTAGGGAATTGGAAATTTAAATTTGAGTATGAGGCGGGCATTTCCTAATTTTGTGAATTTATGAAAATTTTTCTGAAATTTTAGAGAATCGAGTGCGGATAGGAAAAATGATATATTGGTGATAAACTAGATTCGGGTCCGAGATTGATTGACAATTGATATGAGATTATTTGAGATATGATTTTAGGATTTGCTATTAATTGTTATTGCGAATCGGGAGAAATTAGAATCAGAAATTGGATTGAGGTGGTTTTAGATTTGGACTTGTAGCAATTAAATTGCCAAACAAGCCCTAAGTCATTTTATATATATGCCTAAAGCATCGACGAAATCGTTTTGCTTTCAAAAATGAATGAGTTTCGTCATGGGTGGAGAGTAGCTTGGATTTGGAGATTCTTGGAGGATTTTCAACGGATTGAAGCTTGAATCAAGTGAGTTTATACTTGTTTATGAGTTAAATCGTTTGATTTGATCATATATGTGAGTAAGAAATTGGTTAGAAATTTAGAAAGTTTCGATGATAGGGTTTTTGTTGGTTTTGATTTGGGTTTTTGATGAAAAATGAGTTAAATGATGTTTTGAGGATAGAAATAAGTTGGGTTTAAGGTTTAAAACTGATTGAAAGTGTTTAGAATGGATTTGGGATGAATTATATCAGAGGATCTGCGAAATTTCTGGGTTTCGGACGATTTTACGGGTTCGCACGTCATGACGATGTGATGAACACGCCTTGTGGCGAGCCTTTCCAGCGTCTAACGTCGCGACGAATAAATAAATAAATAAATTGTGCTTGTGGCAGCAGCTTCACGCACACCGCGACGAGACCTAAGCGCATACGTCGCGGTGGCGGATGTGGTTACGCCATGGAGAGAAAGGAAGTGTGGCATGACGAAGGCGAGAGAGACCATGGCGATGACGACCATCGCCATGCGAGGACGCTAATTTCCGAGGTGAATTGCTTGTTTTAAAAGGGTTTATTCTTAATGAATTGGCTATGGACTAATTGAATTTTTGAGTCTAGGAATTGCAAATTAGAAGAAATGAAATTAAGTGATTATGAGATGATTGTTACAAGTAATGAGCTTGAGGATTGACTTCAAATGAATTGGTGTCTAAATGATTATCAGAATTTAGTGGTAAACGATTAGTGATTGTGATTCTAATTGATAATTGAGATCTGGAATTGTTATGGACTAGAGTGAGAGTGATCCAATTGAGAAATTCGGGAATTGAATCGGGAAAGTCATAACATGTATAGTATTTATCGAAATTGCTATTGATTATTGAATTTGGCATGATTGGTAATGTGTGATTTATTTGATTTGATATAGAGGTTCCGATGGATCGACATTCCACGGACAGTATTGGGACTTCCAAGCGGTAGCTCGGAAGTGCAGGTGAGTAACCTAGTTGGTTTCTCAGCCATATGTGTTTATTAATTATATGCATTGATTGCCATGAGGAAGCGTGGATGGATAGATGTGTGATTGATTTGATTGATTTCGGACCATGGGTGTTCGAAATATTTGATTGTGATATTGAAGTGCAGAGATGAGTAAATATGTATGAATGCATGAATGAATTAAATTGTAAATGCATTAGCAAAATGATTGGGCGTAAATGACTGAAATTGGGAAGTGACACATGCATTCATGCATCATCGAATGATCGATAATGGTAGTTGTGACCCGTGGTACCAGCGTATGCAGAGCCACGAGCTCGATGCTTCGTGCGAATCCTTTGGGCTTATCAGGCGATCACGCCTAGCGTATATGAGAGCTTTAAGCTCAACGTCACAGGACCTCGGGTCCAACGATTGATAGAGCCTCGGGCTCACGCGCATCGAGCCACCGCTCAGCGTAAATGATTTCAAAGCACGGTCACAACAACGAAAAGAAAATGAAAGTGTCACATGTACATTGCATATGTGTATGGTGATTGAAAATGTAAATTACCGCAAATGACCGAGAGATGTGAATAAGGAAATTGCATGTGATATTACCGTAAATGCTACTGTGTATTATATGTATATGATTGTGAATGCATGAGTTGGGTGAACCATCGATGATGGTTTCTCTTGAGTTCGCAAACTCACCCAACATTGCAATTGTTTTTCAGAATTGAAGAGTACCCGTTAGACCAGCGGGAGTATGATCATTATTAGCAAGGCGAGTATCGGGTCGGGATCGGTGTCGTCACATCTCGCATTAGTATAGTGATTTGTTCAATGGGCCCTAACTAGATAAATGTAAAATTGTATTGTGTTTTAGTGATTACTAAAATGTGTTCGAAATGGCATTGGAACCCGTTGGGTCATGCCTTTACCTTATGCTGTGATTGAGCACTATTGAGTGCCTTTTGTGATGAAATCGTATTTGATTGAAAAGATTTTCGTAGCAAATTGGGCTAAAGTGTTTATTGATTTTAAACTTGTTTAACTGTTTTGAAAAAGAAAAGTGTTACAATGAGTTTTAAATTGATAATGATTGCTCTAGCATGCCACCCTCATGGGTCACGGCTCGGATATCTTTGTAGATGTCGGGTTGGGTCTCGTGGGAGTTGAAGTGTTCTGACTATGTTCCTAGATCTTGATTATAAGAAGGAGGATCGGTAACTTTCGGAGACAACCAAGAGGGCAAAATTATTGGAATCGGAAAATAGGTAAAGATTCCTTTGCATGCATAAATAATGTACTGCTTGTTGATGGTCTAAAGCATAACTTGATTAGTGTGAGTCAGTTGTGTGATTCTGGTTTCACAGTTACATTCAATCAAAATCTTTGCAAAGTCAGAAACAAAGATGGGTCTATACTTTTCTCTGCCAAGAGAAGAAACAACCTTTACAAAATCAATTTAGAAGATTTTCAAAATCAAAATATTTCATGTTTTCTATCTTCTGAAGAAGAAAGACTAATCTGGCATAAAAAGCTAGGTCATGTCTCTTTGAAACATATTTCAAAATTAGTAAAACATGATTTAGTAAGAGGTTTGCCAAGAATAAGTTTTGACAAAGAACTTTTCTGTGAAAATTGCTTGAAAGGAAAACAAGTTAAAACCTCTTTTCCTTCTAAAAATTTTGTAACCTCATCAAGACCTTTAGAACTGTTACATATGGATTTGTTTGGTCCTACAAGGACATTAAGTCTTGGCATAAAGAAATATGGACTTGTCATTGTTGATGACTTTACTCGATTTTGTTGGATATTATTCTTATCACACAAAGGCGAGTCTTTTAAGTGCTTTAGAACTTTATCCAGAAAGTTACAGAACGAAAAAGGAATGTCCATTACTAGTATCTGGAGTGATCATGGTGGAGAGTTTGAAAATGAGAAGTTTAGAGTATTCTGTGAAGAGAATGGAATTTCCCACAACTTCTCAGCCCCTAGAACTCCTCAACAAAATGGAGTTGTTGAAAGAAAGAATAGGACGATTCAAGAAATGGCAAGGACCATGCTATGTGAGACGAATCTTTCTAAGTATTTCTGGGCAGAAGCTGTGAATACAGCATGTTATATTCAAAACAGGATCTTGTTGCGACCTATGTTAAAGAAGACTCCTTATGAGTTATGGAATGGAAGAAGACCAAGCATATCGTACTTTTATCCATTTGGGTGAAAATGTTCCATTCTGAATCTGAAAGAGTCATTGGATAAATTCGATTCGAAGACTATCCAGAATTTTCTAGGCTACTCATCATCGTCTAAGGCTTTTCGAGTTTACAACTTGATTTCAAAGACTGTTGAAGAGACGATCCATGTCAAGTTTGATGATAGTTCTTAACCCCATAAGGAAGATGACATGGAGAATGAAGGTCCTTCAAAGAACTTAGATGATACCTCATAAACTCCCTCGTCAGACACTCATGAGAACAAAACTGAAGATATTCCAGAAACTATAGAACTAAGACGAGATTGGAAGTACAAAAGTTCTCATCCAGAAGAGTTAATTATCGGTGAGACCTCAGAAGGAGTTAGGACTAGGTCCAGATACAGACGAGAAGCTAATGTAGCTTTTATCTCTGAAGTAGAGCCTAAGAAGGTTGAGGAAGCTCTTCAAGACGAAGCTTGGGTGTTAGCCATGCAAGAAGAGCTGAATCAATTCACGAGGAATAACGTCTAGTCCTTAGTTCCAAAACCTCCTAAGAAATCCATTATAGGAATCAGATGGGTTTTTAAGAATAAGTTAGACGAATCAGGAAGAGTGAGTCGTAACAAGGCCAGATTAGTAGCACAAGGCTACAATCAGCAAGAAGGAATAAACTACAATGAAACATATGCTCCAGTAGCAAGACTTAAAGCTATAAGGATTTTGTTAGCATATGCAATCTGTCATGATATAAAGTTGTTTCAGATGGACGTCAAGAGTGCATTTCTGAATGGCTTTATAGACGAAGAAGTGTATGTAAAACAACCACCTGGCTTCGAAGATGTTAAAAACCCAGATTATGTCTATAGACTTCACAAAGCCTTATACGGCCTGAAACAAGCTCCTAGAGCTTGGTATGATCATCTGAGTACCTTCTTGATAGAAAATGGTTTCAGTAGAGGTCAAGTTGATAAGGCGCTCTTTAGGAAGGGTTTTCAAAATGATTTTATCTTAGTCTGATTTCGTTGATGATATCATATTTGGTGCTACTTCAAAAAGTTGTGCTTGAAGTTTGAGAGTCTAATGAAAGAGAATTTGAAATGAGTATGATGGGTGAATTAAAGTTTTTCTTGGGTTGCAAGTTAAGCGCATCAAGAAAAGATCTTCATTCATCAACAAAAGTATGTGAAAGAATTGCTGAATAAGTTTGACATGAATAATGTGAAGCCTATGGCAACTCCGATGCATCCTTCAAATCTTTTGTCGAAAAGCGAACTTGGTAAGAAGGTGGATCAAACCCTATATAGAGGATGATCGGTTCTTTCTTGTATCTTCTGACAAGTAGACTGATATTATGTTAAGTGTATGCTTGTGTGCAAGATTTCAAGCCGATCCTAGAGAGTCTCATCTTTTTGGTGTTAAAAGAATTTTGGGATATCTCGCAACTACTACTGATCTTTGCTTAATGTTTGAGAGAGGTAAAGATTTTAGGTTAATTGGATATTGCGATGCGGACTATGCTGGAGATAGAATTGAAAGGAAGAGCACAAGTGGAGGATGTCACTTTCTTGGAGGAAATCTTGTCTCCTGGTCAAGCAAGAGACAAAGCTCAATTTCCTATCAACCGTGAAGGAATATATATACGCATGATTCGTTGCTCACGAACATCGTGGATCAAATACCAGCTTGAAGACTATTCAGTCAAAAAGGAGGAGATTCTAATTTGTTGCGACAACACCAGTGCGATAAATCTATCAAAGAATCCAATTCAGCATTCCAGAGTGAAGCATATAGAAGTCAGACATCATTTCCTGAGAGATTATGTTCAGAGGAAAGTGGTGATTCTACAGTTTGTTCAAACAGAACTTCAATGGGCAGATATCTTCACTAAACCACTAAGTGAAGAACGTTTTCAGAAGATAAGACGCAATCTTAACATGGTGATGCTAAATGAGCAGTCAAGCTAAAATAACGTGAGAAACTAACGGTGTTATATCTGAGAGAGTTACAATGGTAACTTTTCTCACAAGGAAGATTTTGGAGGAAAAATCGATAAACTCGAGGTTCTTAATGATTCGAGAACCCATCATTCCATTACCCTATAAGTAGGCGAAGATGAGATTATAGCGTCTTTTCATCATCTCCGACGGTTCATTTCTACTTTACCAATTCTCTCAAAATCTTCTCACTCAAAAGTTCTCGAAGATAATTTTTCGCTCTATACTGATGGAAGCACCACGGTTTATGGAAGACTTGTGGACTTTGAGTCACTAAGGAGTGACGGCATGGATGTAGAACCAAAGATCACAAGAGCTGGCCGGAAGAACTTCTTTCGATCGAGAACTTGTTTATCTGGATGAGGTATATGAGTTACGGAAGAACGCTCGTCTGGTAGAAGACACTATTGTATCCTCTGTGGAAAGAATATCTGTTCTTGTCACAAAGGATTGAATAAGGAAGGTGACTACTCTAGATGAACAATGTCTGTTCTTTCTTCTGAATAGAAATCCCATAGATCTACCATTCTTAATCTTTCACTATATGGTTAAGGGGTTAAAGGAAACTACAAGTTATCCTTATGATATGATTTTGACGAGGATCTTTATGGAATCCAGTATTTGTCTGCACCATGGTATCAGACGAACTGTTCCTGCGAAGAGCAAAATCGATGCACATAAGATTCGACGAATGGGTCTGAACATAGTAGAAAGAGACCAAGTCGACTCTTCAAGGAAGCCAAGAACTAAGGGGGAGCATGTATTGAAGAAGACTCTTGTCTCAAGTTCCCAATCGCCAGTAAGTATCAAATCGCCTACTGCCGAACTAAGGAGAGTGCTAGGGAGACCTCTCATGAAAATGGCGAGTCCTCTTTTCGAAGAAAGCCAATCTCAGAGGGCAAAGCAAAGTGCGCCAAAGAGACAAGGAGAAAGTCTCTTGAGCGAGGTTGTGAAGAAAGCCAAGAGATCTCCAAGAATCAAGACTCTGAGGCAACAGGAAGAGAAGATTGCCAGAGAACAAAGGCGAGAAGAAACTTCTAAATCTTGTGCACCCAAAGCCACAAGATCCTTAGTCTCTATTCTGGAAGAGGATACGGCCAGAAAATCCAAAGAGACTGAGAGCAAGAGAAAAGCAACATCTGATAAAAGAAAATCTCCTGCAAAGAAATCAGTGAAACTAACTAAAGCAGAGAAAAAGACTAAGAAAGTTAGTCGAAAGAAGAACATCTCAACTGCTGAGGACGTTAGTCAACAGAAAGACATCACCGATCTTTGTTCAAGTAGAAGCAGAAGTGAAAGCGAGATCTGATTCAGAAACCCCTGTGGTCCAACAAGAAGAACCAGTTGAAGAAAACACGGTTAAGGAAACACCTAATGATCAAGAAAAGGAGCTAGTAGAGGAACCAACACTGGAAACACCTTTTGGTCTAAAGAAGGAGCCAGAAGATGGAAGTCCAGTTCAGGTGACGTCTACTGCAGCACATCAAGGAGCAACAGCAGTTTCAGACTCGGATGTTGGACCAAGTCTGAAGGTACACAACTACCATAGATTTATGAGGAAACAGAAGCTGAAAATTAAATTGGTGGAAGTTGTTGCAGCATAAAGGATCGCTATTGCAATTGGTGTTCAACAGTGAAGAAAATAGTGGCTATAGTGGAACCTATGGTGACTAATCACAACACATGGCAGTTACTCAAAGAAGACGAAAGGATCTTCTATGACTCCTTGGGATTTGCTGCTACAATGCCATATCCTACAAATCGTCCCTTCCATCCATGTACCATTTTCCCAATCACAAAGAACACGAAATCATGGTTGCACCGCACATACAACCAAGATTTCCAAAAGATTTCACAAGGGAAAAGCAAAGTTGTATCCTCGAAGATGATCTTTGGTGATGATCATCCAGATCAAATTGCGAAGAAGTGCGGAAAATTGATGAAGCATGCACTCGCACGTAATCCAGATCAAGCGAAGCTGCAGCTACACTAATCGGAGGAACAACGCCCGCTGGGGAAAATATAAAACAGAACATTCTGAGTTCCTCGTTCGAAAGTTCTTCGTATTAGGCCTCGACTAGTACACTGCCTATAGAAGCACAAGCCTTACCTGTATGGAAGGCGATTCTTGATCTTTGCCGGTTCGTTTGATTTAGATCTTCACGAAGTCAAGCGTTTATTCGCATACACCGACTTTTGAGATCAATGAAGACTACACTCCATCCTCGATGCCTACACTACTTCAATTCCTTTCGCTCCTCCATCGCCAAGCAGATCAAGCCTCTTCGTCGGTTGATCCACCGATGAAGTCGAGAGATTACGTGGTGAACTCAATGACATGAAGGAGACGGTGAATGATCCGAGAAAGATGATAGCGAAATTCTTGAAGTTCCGTAATCGTTAAATCATTTTTATTATAACAAATAGGGGAGAGCAGAAAAGAAGATAATCAATGTAAGAGGAGAGGATGTTCAGATGAAGAAGGTGTGACCACAATGACGAAGAAAGGAACAAGATAAGTTTTTTTATTTTGCAACATCTGTAAATTTTTGTTTTGTTTTCTTTTCTTGTATGTAATTTGTTATATTCAAAAAGGGGGAGATTGTTAAGTCAGAATGACTTTACATAAAAATGATTTTGATGTATAACAAAGAGAGATCATATACAAGATAAACAAAAGCAGAATACGCGAACTCGCATACGCACGCGTACGCATTTAATGCAACGCAGATGCAGTTGCAAGAAAACAATGTATACGCAGGCGAAGTTGATAAAAGTCAAACACAGACGAAGTTGAAAAAAGTCAGACGCAGAACGCAGACGCAAAAGCAAAGCAGACGCAGACGCAAACGCAGACACAAAAGCAAAGCAGACGCAGAAAAGAAATAGACGCAAGAGTCAGTTCGAGTTAGTTACAGATGTCAACTGATTAACCGTTTCTTTAAAGATTAAAGATTAAAGATTCAAGAATCAAAGAAGCAGTTAGAGACGAAGGCTATAAATACAAGTCGAAGTCAAAAACTGAAGAGCTGGCTGATGTTAGAAAAATTACACAAAGTGAAAAAGCGATCAAGTGCGAATTAGCTGAGCGCTATCTTACTGTAACAAAGTGTTCAAATATTTTTCTGAGAAGAAAAGTTGTACAGATAGCCTGCAGAGGCTAAGTGTGAAAGAATACTAGTTATAGAGACCTGAAGAGGCTCGTGAAAGAATACTGTAACGCTTGAAGAGATAGTGAAATCTCAAAAGAAACTCTGAGGACTAGACGTAGCCTACGGTTTGGGGTGAACCAGGATAAATCCGCGTGTCTACTACTCTTACTCTTTATCTTTATCTTGCCTCAAAGTTGATCATTACTTACTATTCATATACTTAGCATTGAAAAGTTTGATCAATCAGGATTAATAAAGATTCTGTAAAGAATTTTATTTCTAACAAGTAATTCTGAAAAAGATATTAAAAAAGGGGAATACACAATTCAACCCCCCCTTCTCGTGCATTCTACTGTATTTTTAAGTGTTGTATTAACGTGTGATTCACTTCATATCTATATATGTTAACAACAATGCTGGCAAAACCTATAGTGTTAGCACTCATATGATTGAACTTTTGATAAAAAACTTTTATCTTAGCAATCAAAAGATTAGGGGCATTTAGATCATACTTTCCTTGAATTTTCTTAAGGGGCCCTCTCATTCAACCATTAATAATGGTTCTGGTCTATGTCCTCAATCAATAAGTATACTTAGTCAATTGTCTTAGTATTAAGGCTTTACTATTAACAGTATCCATAGTGTTGCATGTCATTTTATTATAGAGGTTTGAACTATTATCCACTTCTCTAATCTATATTGCAAAAAAGACCCCATAAACTCCTTTTATCTCTCTCATACCTCATATAACGACCTACATTCCTATTAGGTAAAGGTAGTGATTTGATTCCTTATATATGTAGTCTTACTTTGCTAAGAATACATAAGAGAGCTAATCCTAAATAATGATTAATCTTATTAAAAGGTCCTATAGACATACACTCACTTTATTCCGTACAAAGAAAGGAAATAATTAGACCTTGATAACATAAGGAGACATGTCATTTAGCTTTGACCTATCACAATACTCCTAAAATATTGATAGATGTAGATTGGGTTCTTCATCTGGTGAATCTCTAAACTAATTTTTCTACAATATAGACAACAATTATGGCTTTATCTTAATGTTTGTAGTTTCAACATTAGGCCTTGCAATTCCTTTAGTGACCTCATACCATCTTTGCTTCTTAGCTTATATTCTCTTCTAATGTCTTCTTCTTATATGCAAAGTTCTCTCGATCTCAAGATCTAACTCAATAAGATTTCCAAGACTATTGAAATTTTACATATAATAAGTGATTTGAAAAAAAAAAAGAATAAAGAAAACTTCAGTAAATAAATAGTAAAACTAAAATAAATAAAATAAAGGAAAAAGTTTTAGTCTAGTCAGTTTGTATATCTGCAAATATTAACACGTAACCATTAATATGGCACTAAATCTTATTCTAATTATTTTTTGCAAGTGTATAGTGTAGTTGTAGCTAACACTAGCTAGTACCGGTTGATCTCACAAGGATTGCCAGTTAATTACTCATTACCCACAAACTTAACAAGCTAGATCAATTGTTATAGATGTTTGGATAAAGAAAATCAAACAAACAACATATCTAAATACTAATGCAAAACAATGGTCAAGAATAAATAAAGCTATAAATTAACTAGATTTAGGTTAGATTCTCTTAAGACTTTAATGTACTCAATTTCAACTTTAAATAATAGTTATTCTAACTTCTTAGGCTAGTAAAAGTTCGTAACTTAGATCATATGCTCTCTCGATACATATAATCCCTATTCAAAGATTAATTAACCAAAATTCCTTTCAAATCTAGATAACTTAAAAAATATTTAATTCATTCTATGAAAACTCTTTATAAGTTTTATCCTAACCTAGGAAGATCTACAGTTTTCTCTCAAATAACTCATGGTTAACCCTCTTTATCCATAATATGACCTAAACACACATCCCATCTCTCAAATCTCATTGCTTGAATCAAATAATTAATGTTCCACTTTTGCTACTTCAATTTAATAAATTATAAAAAGATGGATAACATAACAAGAAAACTAAAATTTTATTAAATAAAAGAATGAATTAAAGCCTATCACATCCTAGGATCTACCCACCTAAATTTATATCCTACCCACCTAAATTAATGTTCCACTTTTGCTACTTCAATTTAATAAATTATAAAAGATGGATAACATAACAAGAAAACTAAAATTTTATTAAATAAAAGAATGAATTAAAGCCTATCACATCCTAGGATCTACCCACCTAAATTTATATCCTTACTAGTTTATAATAAAAAAATATCAACATAAAAATAATAAATAAAATAAGATAAAGAATTCATGCTCTTGAATCTTGAAATCTCCAAAAGGGTAGTTTCTTAGAACTAGGGATATAATCCAATGCTCACATGTTTTGTTTGGGTGGAAGCTGAGGTGGTGCCTTAAGAAATCTTTCCTCTATCTCTAAAGAAAGATGAACTCTTGATCAAGACTAGTGAAGAATATCTTCTGTTGGCCCCTGAATTTTTTTTATTTGATTAAGCATGATTAGATTAATTTTTGAGGTCTTGATAGACTTGTGTGTGTTGGAAATTAATTAACATGTTAATGTTAATGAGGTTGTGTGACATAAGAGAATAAATTGAAGTGTTAAAAGTGGTAAGTAGCATTAAGGGCATTCTAGGCATGTCACTTAAGGAGGAAAGAACATAAGCTATTGAGCAAGGGCAAAATAGACTTTGTGCAAGCATTAGTGGTATAAAAGGGAAGAAATAAGACTTGTCTTGCATTAGAAGTGAGAGAAAACGAAATTGGAGGGAGAAAGAGAGAGAAAGTGTCGTTGGTGGAAAGGAAATGAGAGAAAAAAAAAGGGGGGGCTTAGCTAGGTTTGATTTTTCTAAGTCTTCAAGGGTGATTTTTGAAGTTATTCAAGAAGGAAAAAGAAAGAGGAAGATCAAAGCTTCCATTAGAGCCAAGAAAATCCTTTATTGGGTGAAGATTCAAGGTAAGTGATTTTTAAGGTTTTGGATTTTTGGAGTGGTTGTGGTTCAAAGAGCTTAGAAAATGGATGGGTTTAGTTATTCTAGGATCAATTTCATGTATTGGATTCTTTAGGTTTTCCAATCTAGATTCCTTTTGATTTGGGGGATTTTGTTTTTGTGAAGGGAGGCAAGAGGAGCTAGAAGAGGAGAAACATCCTTGAACAAGCTTCAAGCAAGGAAAATGTAACATCCCATCACCGATGGGAAGGGTAAAATGGAAATTTGGAACGGGTTATGAGTGTGTAAACTAGTCTCGGCATGTCCATGTATAATATGGCCTCCATATATGCATAAATTGTAATTTTTGTATATGCACATGATTGTACATGCATTCATGACATTTCCCGGCATATGTGTTTATTGTGAAAAACATATGATTTAGTGCTTGAAAATTTAATTAGAGTGATTTATGTGTGTTTTCCATTTTTGGGGGAATTGTAGAATTTTTTGGGTAAAATTGTCGAACCGGAAAAAAAAAATTGTCAAGTGGTGGATTGATTGAATTTTCGGTACCGAAAATGACCGTCCAATAGCACTGAAAAACTAGATACTTGATGTTTGGATTTATTAATTGGAGCCATTGGATTTTGGGACAATTTTAGAGTATAAATTGGAGACCAAATGGGCTAGTTACTAAGTGGACCAATTGGAAGCATAAGGAATTGACAAGTGGCAAGTGACACATGTGACTTGCCCCAACACTTATATAACCCACGAAAATGTTAAATGAAAGACCATATTTTGGTCTAATATGGTCTTTCATTGAGCCATGTACTAGACTTTAGATGGAAAAGGGTTAAAGGTGATTTTAATGGTAAGTTTTTCTCTCACCCGTAGCTTCTTCTTTCCTTCCTCCTTTGTTGGTTCAAGCTTCACCTAGACAAGAAAGCTTTCCTTTGTTCTCACATAAATCCTAACCTAAGCCTTGCCATTGTGTTGATCATATGGTGTTGGGAGGAAGGTAGAGACTTGGTGAAAAGGGAAGAAATGAAGAATTAAAGGCTTGTTTAGGTAAGAATGAAGTTATATGTTCTTATTTTGGTAATTAGAAGTTGATGGATGAGATGTTTTGTTGTATTAAGTTGAAAGATGGGAAGAATATAGTTGAAGATTGTTAAAAATCAAGTTTTGGGAGGTTTCTTGGGTTCGCACGTCGCGGCGCCAAGCAAGCGACCACGTCGCGGGGCGGGCAAGCATGCATGTCGCGACGCGCGCAAGCGTACACGTCGCAACGCATGTAAGTGCTCACGCCGTGGCGAGGACCTATTTTTTTCTACACGGACATGTTTTGATATTTTACCCATAAATGTTGACGTAGATGTCCAAATGAGGTGAATTTTGATTTATTGTAAACTAGAGACAAAGGTCTACAAGTTTTATGAAGAAAGGAAGTTTTGAATCAGTATTTAAAGTTCTCAAATTTCGGATGGAAGTTGAGTAAAGAATATAGTTTCGACATAAGGATAGTCCCTCTATGTTTGGAGTATAACTTTCAGATTTCTGAAACAAGTTAAATGATTTCGATGACAATGAGTTTCTAAAATTTAGAGGAAAATTTTGTGACGAAAATTTTTGAAATAGTGCCAGGAATGTCACGAACATGCATTGTACACATTTTAAATGGCTACATGTGCATTATTAAATGTTTCTGATTGGACAATGGGTAATATGTGAATATTTTAACTGTTTTAGTGGCGCATTTGGAACGCCAACCCACAGACGTTGTCGAGACTTCCAGGCATTAGCTTCAGAAGCAAATGTGAGTGACCTAGACAGTTTCTCAATTATTATTTGTTTTATTTACAGTTCTGTGGCGAATAATGGTGGGAATTGTGTCTTGATTATGGATTCCGGACAGAAGGTCCGGTGTATTGGGAGATTTTGACATAGAAGTGCTGTTATCTGAGAATTTGGGACCTCCGTGTTTAAGTGTAATAAATTGTGATCGTGATTTTAATGTATTGTGATCGTGATTATAATGTGATTAATTGTGAACTATTTAGTTAAATGTGATAATTTGGGAATGAGCGTAATGATGATATTGCTTAATTTCGACATGCGCACTCCATGCATGAATGCATGAAACATAATGACAGTTGTGACCGGAGCAGCCACCGAGAGCTATAAGCTCAATGTATTTGTACCTCGAGCCCACTGTGATTTAGAGCCTCAGGTTCAATGATTAATGCGCCCATATTGGGACAGTTTAGGCGCTCGGTTACAACACTGTAAGAAATTGGAAAAGGGCGACATACGCATTTCATATGCATTTGATTGGATCTATTTGATTGAATGAAAGGCAAAATGCCTTGTACTAATGTGATAACAATCATGTGGTACTTCTGAATGTGAAATTATGAAATAACTGTGATATGCTTGAGTGTTGTATGAAACATAATGGTTGTTGTGACCAGAGTTGCCACCGATCAGAGCTTTAAATTCAACGAGTGAAAATGAGCTTCAAGCTCATAAGTGATTCAGAGCTCAGGCTTAACTTATAATGAGCCCTGTATCCACCAACGGATAAGGGAAAGATATTAATGAGCCCTACAAGGGACAGTTTAGGCACTCGGTCACAGCAAAATAATAAATGAAAAGTGAGTCTCATATGCATGTATCATATATGATAAATATGAATGTGGACTTCTGTTAATGTGTGGATGTGAAATTTAGGTGAATGTGCATTATGAAATAAAGTTAGATGTATATAAAGTGTGTTATGTGACTGAGTGAACCATCGATGATGGTTAACTCACTGAGTGAATGTGAATTATGAAACAACTGTGTTATGCTTGAGTGTTGCATGAATTCATTTGGTTATGTATGTCTAATCGAATGAAATGTATAAATTGTCTATGCTCAAGTGAAATTGTGAAATGTGATCAAATATGCAACAATGTGAGTATATTATATGTGACATGACGTGTTGCATGTATTGAGTGAACCATCGATGATGGTTACCTCACTGAGTTCGCAAAACTCACCCAAAATTTGCAATTATTTTTCAGGACCCAGAAGAATACCCCGTTAGACAACGGGCATATAACATCTGCTAGTGAGCGAGAGAAGTGGTCAGGATCAGTTCGCATCTGCATTAGTGTCTGATAGAATTTGTATTTTTCTGAATTTTTGTTTTAACGATTAGGTCAATTTGTAAAGTTAACAGACGGACATAAATTGTATTTATGGAAAGGGCCCTGGTGGCCATTGGAAATACTAGTGATTATGTTCATTAATGATTTACCGCTAGTGTATGCTTATGTTTTCAAAAAAATTTATACTGAGTTTTGACTGAGTGTTGTAGTACGTCACCCTCGCAGAGCACGGACTCGAATATCACCATTGATGTTGGGTTCGGGTCTTGCGGGAGTGGGGTGTTACATTTAGGTGGTATCAGAGCCCAGAAGTACGAACTTATTTGGGCAATTTCTGAAACATGGGTCAAGTCTTATACATGAAAGTCATGTTATAGAAGACCGTGGCAACTGATCCCTAGTCTGAGTCACATAGGTATGAGTCATACGCATGAACATGTGTTAAGTGTTTAAGTGTGAGAAAAGTGATGATATGTCAGAATATGAGCCAATGAAGGTTTATGGGTAATTAGGAATGGAAAAAGAAAAATGGACACTGTGGTTACAAATCCTCGAATGGGATATGAATGTGAATACATTGATATGGGCTGATTTAGGAAAGAAGTAATATCAAAATGAATAATGAGACTTAAAGTGTATAAATCGAGTTGAAAGAAAAAAGAAATTTGCGATAGCCTGGAAAGGTCAAATATGGACATGAGAGGAATATTGGTTAAAAGTGATGAGAGTTATGATTTAGCATAAGAATATGTTTATGAGAGATCAAAAGTTCAGGATGACTAGGTATTCCTGAATCTGACTTTTATGTCCGATAAAATGGGGATAATTGGAAATGAGGAAAGAGTACATGATTCGATAAGGGAGAGAAAGATTTACTATAGTTGTGTTGATATGTGTATTATGGAATATATTGTATCGTAAGTGAAGATATTGTTAGGAAGAAGCGAAAAAGGTGAGATTAAAGTGTACAAGCCTGGTTAAAAAGAAATAACTCAATTAGACTTGGATTTGAAATTTGATAAAAGTTATGATTTAACGTAATAATATGTCTGTGAGAAAGAGATTACATTTCTTGATGCTTCTGCATTTATAATTCTAAATGGATTGAGAATATACATAAGAACGATGAAATAATAGAAACATGATTTTACAAGTGATGAAATGTGATACATGATGTGTTAATATGGCAGCAATTATAAATGCGCTTAGGGTTGGATTGTAATTATGCATGCGATTATGAAAAAGATGATAACTCAAAGGAGAAGAGTGAATGCACTCAAAATGTTCATTCAAGGATTATGATGTGATGTTGTATACGAAGAATACTTAAATACTGGAAAATTGAAAAAGAATCGCTGGCAACATATGTATTAATGTGAGGAAGAAGTGCAAGCCACTTAATTGGCCTACAAAAATAGGTTTCTATTATGATGATCTAATAGTAAACTTCAATCATGGGCAAGAATAAGGATAGAAATGTTATCTAGAGTAAATTAGAATGTAAGTAGCATTAGCGAATGTGAGTACGTGGCTACATGACCTAAATACATCTTTAAATAAGATGTAAGGATTTTGGATAGTATCTATCGGGGTGTAGACTATAAGAAATTGCATAATGCCTCATTGAGTCTTGTTCTTGAGGATGTATTAACCATTGGAGTCATGATACGAATTGATCTTATTAAGATAATATGAAATGTTGAAAGTGATTTTCTTGAAGTAGTAAGAATGACCAATAAGTACTTATGGGTAAGAGGTGATTGACAAGGAGTTATAAACAATATCGAGGTTGGTACTAAGAAATCACTGAGATAGGGTAAGGAAGCCTAGTAATTTTGTTTATGACAAATGATTCTATGACCAGTAGCAGAGATCATAAGTTCTTCTCTCGATTCAATAATGGAATCTAGTAATTCTTCTATAGAGGTCAAAGGCCTCTCGCTTGAGTCAATCGGGTGTGATTCAGATAGGAACCGACAGACGCAATTGAGAGAATTTGAAATAAGATGACAGGTCTCCCGGAAAAGTTGTGATGTGCTATTTTCTTTATTGAAAAAAATTGAGAATATTAGAGTTACTTCCATAACTAAGACTCAAGTATAAGAGTTTTGGTGATAAAAAGTATCCAACTGTTTAAGAGAATTTCAGCAATTCGAGGAGACATTCTTCTTAATGTGACGTGAAATTGGTCCAGATCATAGGTTGTGGAAATATGTATGGGAACCAAAAATTCTCTCTGATGATGGGGTTTCCAACACAGGAAGTTATGTTTGTAGATAAGTTGAAATGTGTGGAGCAACAGGAAAATAAATTATCATTAGCATAAGTCAATGTGGAAACACTGGGAAATTGAAAGAACTGCTGAAATCTGTTGAGAAAAAGGAAGTTCAACGAAAAATTAAGGATAGCATGTGATCATACTACTGCACTGAGGAATTAGTTACTCAAGGAATTACAAGAACTAAATATAAGCACAATGAGTTTGATGTTATATCTATTGGAGTTAACCATACTCCGATAGGATTATAAGATTGAAGGTTAATGTGATCCAAGCAACAAGATATCAATGAGTGACTATGATCATATTGACAAATGAAGATGAAATTTTGATTACTTGAGGGAAAAAGATGTAAGCCGCGTAAGTGATAACTGAAAACAAAATAATTATAGTGTTAAGTATGCCATTCGGATTTGGAGATTTTGTAGTATATACAATAGAGGTTCCCAATGGAGATCAAGAGGGAATTGGTTGTAATGTATAAGGTGCTTTTGTGTACCGAGAGATAAATATAGCTACATGAGCTAAATTTAGATTCATGATTTGAAAATTTATGCAACAGTAGTTGGTTTGTAAGCGTAGAATCATGATGTGGACAGAAACATATGAGATATATATATGACTAGAAAGTTTAGTAGAGATTAAGGTAAGACTGGAATTGGAAAGATTGAAAGGATTGTGATGAGGAACCTGTCCTAATAAAGCTAATGTTCAAATCAACTGTATTGAATAGAACATTTCATAGCATAGTACCACTTATGTGGTGACAGGTAGAAAAAAAGCAAAAAAAAAGGAAATCTTATTAGTGCTGGAAAAGTAACATCAGTTTCGCAAAAATGGGAGTAGGAAAGTCCAAAGTGAAAATTTGAGGAATTTTGATGGAATAAAGTATGTTTACTACCTGATACCTGATAGAGATAAGTCCTAGTAAGTTTACCTCGAAAGAGCAATTGGTGGCTAAGAATATCGAACTGAGTGATTATATGTTTGAGTTCTTTGTAGTCTTGACTATTGAAGACAGATATAAAGCTTATATGTTTAGAATGCTTCAGCATACAAGATTAATGTATAGCGCAAGGTGACTATAGACAAAATCATCATTCTCTTGGTGAGACGACAAAAAGAGTCGATCACCCAGAGTAAAAGTCAGAACAAATTTGGGAATATCGTTAGTTAGTGAAATGAAGTTGGAATTTGAATAAAGTGAGTTTTGAAGGACGAATGGATTTTGGGGATCACATCGAGGTTGTGACTATATGGAAAAAGATTTGGAAGTTAAGTGTACTAACACCGATAAGAAGTGAAACAAATGACTTGTCCTTGAGTGTATCACCTTTGTCAAGATGTAATCTAATGAAAACTATGGCGATAATAGGACTATGAATCTATGAATGATTTTATGGTTAGTATGGTTATAATCTGATATATGTGGTATTGAGACTGGAAGTAAAAAGTTGAATATTTTGAAACTCATCAAGGACATAATTGAGGAAGTATGATATCTAAACAGAGAATTGATAGGAAATGGAGGAATGTATGAGATAACAGTACCCCTACCTTCTTCAGTATCACAAATAAATTTCGAGGACGAAATTTTTATTAGGAGGGGAGAGTTGTAACATCCCATCATCGATGGGAAGGGTAAAATGGTAATTTGGAATAGGTTATAAGTGTGTAAACTAATCTCGGCATGTTCATGCATAATATGGCCTCCATATATGCATAAATTGTACTTTTTGTATAAGCATATGATTGTACATGCATTCATGACATTTCCCGACATATGTGTTTATTGTGAAAAACATATGATTTAGTGCTTGAAAATTTAATTGGAGTGATTTATGTGTGTTTGTCATTTTTGGGGGAATTGTAAAAAAATTTCTGGAATTTTTCGGGTAAAATTGCCGGACCGAAAAAAAAATTGTCAAGTGGTGGACTGATTGAATTTTCGGTATCGAAAATGACTGTCCAATAGCACTGAAAAACTAGATACATGATGTTTGGATTTATTAATTGGAGCCATTGGATTTTTGGACAAATTTAGAGTAGAAATTGGAGACCAAATGGGCTAGTTACTAAGTGGACCAATTGGAAGCATAAGGAATTGACAAGTGGCAAGTGACATATGTCACTTACCCCACCACTTATATAACCCACGAAAATGTTAAATGAAAGACCATATTTTGGTCTTTCATTGAGCCATCTACGAGACATTAGATGGAAAAGGGTTAAAGGTGATTTAAATGGTAAGTTTTTCTCACCCGTAGCTTCTTCTTTCCTTCCTCCTTTGTTGGTTCAAGCTTCACCTAGACAAGAAAGCTTTCCTTTGTTCTCACATAAATCCTAACCTAAGCCTTGCCATTGTGTTGATCATATGGTGTTGGGAGGAAGGTAGAGACTTGGTGAAAAGTGAAGAAATGAAGAATTAAAGGCTTGTTTAGGTAAGAATGAAGTTATATGTTCTTATTTTGGTAATTAGAAGTTGATGGATGAGATGTTTTGTTGTATTAAGTTGAAAGATGGGAAGAATATAGTTGAAGATTATTAAAAATCAAGTTTCGGGAGGTTTCTTGGGTTCACACGTCGCGACATGCTCATGCGCACGTCGTGGCGCCAAGCAAGCGACCACATCACATCAAGGGCGCTTGAGCATGCATGCACGCACGGGCAAGATCTAGTGCTCTCCACATGAAGCTTCTTTCCGCTGCGGCTAGGACCCATTTTTTTCTGCACGGACATGTTTTGGTATTTTAGCCATAAATGTTGACGTAGATTTCCAAATGAGGTTATTTTTTATTTGTTGTATGCTAGAGAGAAAGGTCTACAAGTTTTATGAAGAAAGGAAGTTTGGAATCAGTCTTTAAAGTTCTCAATTTTTGGATGGAAGTTGAGTAAAGAATATAGTTTCGACATAAGGATAGTCCCTATATGTTTAGAGTATAACTTTCGGATTTCTGAAACAAGTTAAATGATTTCGGTGACAATGAGTTTCTAAAATTTAGAGGAAAAATTTTGTGATGGAAATTTTTGAAATAGTGTCGGGAATGTCACTAACATGCATTGTACACATTTTAAATGGCTACATGTGCATTATTAAATGTTTCTGATTGGACAATGGGTAATATGTGAATATTTTAACTGTTTTAGTGGTGCATTTGGAACACCAACCCACAGACGTTGCTGAGACTTCCAGGCATTAGCTTCGAAAGCAAATGTGAGTGACCTAGACGGTTCCTCAGTTATTATTTGTTTTGTTTATAGTTCTGTGGCGAATAATGGTGGAAATTGTGTCTTGATTATGGATTCCGGACAGACGGTCCGGTGTATTAGGAGATTTTGACATAGAAGTGCTGTTATCTAAGAATTTGAGACCTCCGTGTTTAAGTGTGATAAATTGTGATCGTGATTTTAATGTATTGTGATCCTGATTTTAATGTGATTAATTGTGAACTATTTGGTTAAATGTGATAATTTGGGAATGAGCGTAATGATGATATTGCTTAATTTCAACATGTGAACTCCATGCATGAATGCATGAAACATAATGACAGTTGTGACCGGAGCAGCCACCGAGAGCTATAAGCTCAATGTATTTGGGCATCGAGCCCACTGTGATTCAGAGCCTCAGGAACAAATGATTAATGTGCCCATATTGGGACAGTTTAGGCGCTCGGTCACAATACCGTAAGAAATTGAAAAAAGGGCTACATACGCATTTCATATTCGTTTCATTGGATCTATTTGATTGAATGAAAGGCAAAATGCCTTGTACTGATGTGATAACAATCCTGTGGTACTTCTGAATGTGAAATTATGAAATAACTGTGATATGCTTGAGTGTTGTATGAAACATAATGGTTGTTGTGACCAGAGTCGCTACCGATCAGAGCTTTAAGCTCAACGAGTGAAAATGAGCTTCAAGCTCATAAGTAATTCAGAGCCTCAGGCTCAACGTATAATGAGCCCTATATCCACCAACGGATAAGGGATAGATATTAATGAGCCCTACAAGGGATAGTTTAGGCACTCCATCACAGCAAAATAATAAATAAAAAGTGAGTCTCATATGCATGTATTATATATGAAAAATATGAATGTGGACTTCTGTTAATGTGTGGATGTGAAATTTTGGTGAATGTGCGTTATGAAATAAAGTTAGATGTATATAAAGTGTGTTATATGACTGAGTGAACCATCGATGATGGTTAACTCACTGAGTGAATGTGAATTATGAAACAACTGTGTTATGCTTGAGTGTTGCATGAATTCATTTGGTTATGTATGTCTAATCGAATGAAATGTATAAATTGTCTATGCTCAAGTGAAATTGTGAAATGTGATCAAATATGCAACAATGTGAGTATATTATATGTGACATGACGTGTTGCATGTATTGAGTGAACCATCGATGATGGTTACCTCACTGAGTTCGCAAAACTCACCCAAAATTTGCAATTATTTTTTAGGACCCAGAAGAATACCCCGTTAGGCAACGGGCGTACAGCATCTGCTAGTGAGCGAGGGAAGTGGTCGAGATCAGTTCGCGTCTGCATTAGTGTCTGATAGAATTTGTATTTTTCTTAAGTTTTGTTTTAACGATTAGGTCAATTTGTAAAGTCAACAGACGGAAATAAATTGTATTTATGGAAAGGGCCCCTGTGGCCATTGGAATTACTGGTGATTATGTTCATTAATGATTTACCGCTAGTGTATGTTTATGTTTTCAAAAAAAGTTATACTGAGTTTTGACTGAGTGTTATAGCATGCCACCCTCGCAGGACACAGACTCGGATATCACCATCGATGTCAGGTTCGGGTCTTGCGGGAGTGGGGTGTTACAGAAGATCAGGCGGGTGACATCTTTATAATTGTGTTAATAAACTATTAAATGTTCTTCAATAAATGTAATTAATGATTTTTCCAACTACCTCTTAAATGAGAATTTATTATTCTTTAAATGATTGAGAATTTACCATATGTGGTTATGTGTGAATTTCGGGAATGAATTGTAATTGCTTTGTAATTATTGTGTTTGTTGTTTTTTATTGAGTTGAAAAAGTGACTTTTATGATTAGTATGGGATTTTGGTTGTTGAATTATGAAATATGTCATGTGCATGAAAAACAAGTTTTCAAGAATGTGCCATTTGGGAAAAATATTTTCAGTTCATGAATTACATGTTATGTGGGTTTGTTTTAGTCCATTCAAGAATTGTCACGTGCACGTTGACCAAGTCAAGGCTTCTCCCGCCTCCCCGCTAGTGGCACGGAACTCCTTTAAGGACTCCCTCAAGTTCACGACTACACAAGACCATTATATGGAATTGAGTAGTTCGTCATGTTTATGGACTTGCCAAGCCATTTGTGATATGTTTGTGTGGTTACATGTGTTGACAAGTTTGAAGAATGTTTGACTTATGAGAATTGTGATTTTGGTTTATCAAAGTTATGAAAAATATGCTTTATGGACTTTTCTATAATATGGAATGTTTCAAGTGGTTTTTGCTTATTGTCGATTATAAAGCTGTTACCCACGAGCGTTAAGCTCACCCCCCTCACCTTTCCACCCACAGGTGATGAGCAAGTTAACGAGTGATCGAGATGAGCGCCAAGGTATCACTTCAATTTGCACTTTTGTTTTTTTTATCTTTGAAAGTTGGAATTTGTAAAACAATGCTTTAGTTGCATTTTGAGAAATTATTGATTTTGTAAATTTTGTATTTTTTGGACTATGTTGTAAGTGGCTTGAAATGCCCACTAAAGCGTTGTAAAACTCTTATTTTGATGCAAATGAAATACAAATGCAATATGGTTGTTTATGGCTTTTCAAGTTTTTCGTTGCTATTTTCAACCTTTCATAAGGGTAGGATTGTGATCTGGATTCGAGTGAAATTATAGAATTATTTAGGTAGAATTGATAAAATTTGTCTTCTTGGAAGTTGTAGAAGATCTTTTAATCTTTCCAACGATATGAAGTTTGTGATTTGTGGATGTCGGTATGGAGAGATATGAGTGTTACAAGTTAGGATGCTGCTTATGATTTGTGGTTGTGACAACTAGGGTAATTAATGGGAAATTGAGGCTTTGATGAACCAAATGAGTTGGGATTTGAGAAGTTTGTGAAATGAATGTGTTGTTTGGATTGTTATGAAGTGTTTAGGCATTAGAATAAGTGAATTTGTGGAGATTATTAGTGTATATGGTGTTAGGATGGAAGTTGGAAGCACTAGAGAAGCATTGGGGGACCTTGGGGAACCCCAATGTCCGTTTAACAGACGTAAGGTCCGTTAAACAGACGTTCTCGGGTGAAAAAACACCCCTTGGCCAGTTTATGTCCGTTTAACGGACTTTCTTGGCTAAATGAGCTCCCAAACCCGATACATGTCCGTTAAACAGACACGGATGTCCGTTTAAAGGACATTCACGGGTCAGCTTAAGGAAATTGAGATTTTTGACACTTTTAGAGGGAAAATCTGATTTTGTGGTCTTCATGAAAGTTTTATATCTAGAATTCTTCTTCCAAACGGTCCAAAAATGAACTCCTTTGGAAATCTACATTGAAAGTTATGGCTATCTCTCCACGATAGGTACAAATTGATTGAGGGTATAAACATGTTATATTCTTTTGGGCATAACCCCCTCATCCGACCTCCAAATGAAGTGATTCTTAAAGCAATGAATTTATAAAATCTTTATCTATCTCTCCATGAAAAATGGTATCTTTTGGAGTTATTTTGAGGAAGTTAGCATTAAAGTAAGTGAGGGGTCGGTTAGGAGAGCATAATTGGAGTATGTGCAAGCTTTAGCTTTTTAAGCATGTATTGAGCTATAGAGCTCCGATTGAGATGATTTTTGCTTTAAAGCAAACTAGAGGCTTAGATATTCAATTTCTATGAAGAAGTCCAGTTGTGATTTCGATATTTGATTAGTGTGCGCTCACCACTATTGTGGAATTATAGCAAATGACCTACAGGGTTTTTAAGCACAAGGTTTAAGACTCCGAGTTTTGGGCTCCGGAAACGGAGTCAACAGTTATCATATCAGAGCAAGCTCGAGTTTCATGATTTCAAAAGAGTTGGATTCTAGAAACAAGAGGGTTCCAACATCTTCTAAGTAATTTTTTAATGTTTCCTAAAACTCTAACTTTTAATGAGCTATATAAACCCCCAATATGGGTATATGTAATGTAGCTAATTGTGTCCTCTACAAATTTTTAAAAAAATAATAATTCCAACATTGTTACATATATAGGATCGTGTGATGTATTGTGTTCTACATGGATTACATGAGACATGTATGGCAGATTATAGAAGTAGAAACAACCACATCTTAACACAAACCTCAACATGGGTTTGTATATAGTATCATATTATATAGTAATTTTAAAATCTTCAAAAGTTACTTTAATTTAATCTAATTCTCATCTCTTCTTTTCTATGTATGGTAGCAATAAGACATGACATAAAAAAAATAAACTAAGTATCAAATCATTCAAAATAATCTAATAGAGTAGTAATATACTATAAAAATAATGTTAAAAATAATGTGTGCTTAGTATACATCAATATTGCATAAGCTAAGCATCCAAAAGTTATCTTAATTATCAAGATATCCTCTCTACTTCTTCCCTAACTATTACTCATCTAGGACATATAATTGGGAAAAATCCTTACTCTTATTGCAAGCCCTTTATCTTCCATCCAAGAGGTAAGATGAATAGCAAATTGGAAGAACATATGAACGATTAATTTAGTTCCTAATCTACATTGGGAAAATAATTAGTATTGTTTTGAGATCTATTAAGCCTTTCAACAATTGAAAAGTTCTCTTTAATAGTAAGCAATAAAAAGAAAAGAAACCTTTAAAAGAGACTTCTTTAAACCACACTATATTAAACTAAGGCACCCTAGGTGAGTTTAGCCTAAGAAGTAGTTTGCAAGACTTATTGAAGAATATCAAAAAGAATGATTCATTAAGAGATTTTTTACATTTATTGTTGGGACCCGATCCGGAGACCAGATCCCAATCGAAAAATGAAAAGCAAAGGAAACGAAAGCGAATGGAAACAAAAATTTCGCATCGAAATTTCGAATCGAAAAACAAAGCATTCGATAACGCGAAACAAAAAACGAAAAGGAATCTAATCACAAAATACGGAAACAGAATAAAGTGAAAGCGGAAGCAAATTGAATAATCGAAACGGAAAGGTATCGCATCAAAACAAATCGAATATACGAAAGCGGAACAAAAACTTAACAAAGCGGATCCGACATCCGAGAACAAAGAACAGAGAAACACAATCGCGTTGGAAACCTAAAACTAATCCAATACGAAAATCCGGTATAAATTTTCTTTTCTTTTCTTTTTCCTTATTCCTTCTCTATTTCATTCTTATTCACTTTATTCCATCACATACAAAATCATCCATATACAAATTTCAACACTTAATCATATGCTTGTATACTCATACAAAATTCAATACTTGATCTTATTCTTATATATCCATACAAATCTCAAATTTCATTTTTATCCCAATTTTATCGAAAATTCGGCAGCATAACGGCTGCATTTATTCTAACCCGAACCTGCAAAGTATCGAAAGCACACTTCTATAATCTCCAATTAATCATACAATGATCAAAATCCACCGGACCCTCCGTCCGGAATTTCAGCATAAACAAACGCAAACCTATTTCTAAACACTTAAACATTGATAACTTATCTCAAATCCACAATCTTCAGAATTTCAAAACATCACACTCTTTTATAAATACAATTTTATAATTCATCATATCCATAGCCAAATTAACAATCATATCTTAATTCCATAAACAATCTCATAAATCAAAATCCACAAGCTTAACCAATTACAATCATGTGCAAATCGTAACTCAAAATCCCGAATTCATATCCTTTATGCCCAATTACATATATAATCATATACACGCATGACAATTCAAGCCATACACAGAATTAATACTAAAATCCAGTCTACACAAAAATCCAAACGATACAAAATCGAACCAAACGTCTTCACATTCTTTCATCCGATCTCCTGCTCAAAACCTAGAGATGGGGATGAAAGGGGGTGAGCTCGACGGCTCAGTGGATAACACATTTATAAATTGAAAAATAAGCAGAAATCATTTCTTAAAATATATCAATTTTCCAAACAATCATAACCATTTTCAAAACATTTCACAGTTGAAAAGTCCATTTGCCTCACAAAAATTTCTCGTTTGAAACATCAATTTCTCATTTCTCAAACTTCACAAATCACTAAAAATTTTGAAACATGAATGCAGCACACAGAAACAAATCAAAACACGTAACATATCAAAATGGTCTGGTTTGGTCCGAACAGAACGTAATGTACATTCCCGCATAGCGGTCCTGTGCAGCCGTGAACAAAGGGGACTCTGAAATCGGAGCTTCATGCCACTAGCGGGCAGCCGGGAGAAGGCTATAAACAAATAGAAACAGTGCACTGACTCACAGAAGGGACCTAACCGAACCCACTTAGCACATAATTCAAAACTGAAACTTTCGGATTACCCGAAGGCACAAATCGAAAACTTGATTTTCATGCGTGTCATACTAAATACTTTCACAGTTCCACATAATTCATACAATTCAATCAAGTTAAGCAATTCCATAAATTCAACAATTTGCATAATTTATCAATGCACTCATAACATATGAATTTTCAGAAATTTCTATCGATTTATCGCATCATTTAAAACAATGAATTTAAATTTGTAATAATTTTTCAAAAAATCATTCGGAAACGAATAAAATACGAAAATCTTTTCTTTCACTTTCTTGAATTTTCGAAAAGTCATATATGGCTTACAAATCAAAATATAAATATGCTACCCACCTCAATTACATGCCAGAAACTTGTTCCAATCTCCAATTTGATCAATTCTTCTTTCTTTCTTTCAATTGAATTTGTCCTACACCAATTTAATCAAATTCAACATCATAAATCACTTAATCCTTAAAATTGAACTTAGAAAATACTTATTCCACATATAATCGAGCTATCTAAATCATCAATTTTGAAAATCTTCAAATTCCAAAATTGACCTAAACCGATTCACTTAAATTCAATATCATAAAAATCATAATTACTTAAATTGAGCATAGGAAACATCAATTCCTCACATATTCAAGCTATTTAAATCACCAATTTTCAAAATCCATAATTTCTAAAATTGACCTAAACCAATTTACACAAATTCAATATCATAAATCCCATAATTTTCAAAATTGATATCATATTCCATAAACCCATACTATTATCTATGATTCTAAACCAATAATTCACAAAATCTCCAAAATCACAAATTTGGCATAATCCCTAACTCACATAAGTCATAAATTAAATCAATTCATCTTGAAATCTCCCAAAATAAATCATGGAATTAAAAAACTCATACCCTTTTCCATATTTCTAAACCAATAATTCACTAAAACTCAAAACTTAAAAATTTCTCTTACCTCATTTCTCCACCAAATTCGAATTTTCTTGGTTCCTTAGGAAGCTCTCATGCTCTTCCATCTTTTTCTCTCTTGGAACAACCTCAAAATCTTGCTCTAAGACTCATAAAAATCAAAAACTTCCTTACTTTTTCTCTTCTCCATCGCCATCACCGACTCTCTCCCATTCTCTTTTTATTTTTCACTCTTTCCTTTGTTCAAAGTCGGCTCTCCTATGAATAAAAACGACAGCCCCTTTGTGTTTTTAAAGCCATGTCATTAAATGATAGATAAAAGACCAAAATGCCCCTAATATTTACTTTTAGTCATGCTTACTTTCGGATCTGATTCGCACTATTAATTTGAAGGAATTTTTCAAAACTTCCTCATAGAGAAATGTTCCTCTATGTCTTAATTTCATAATTTCATAAGAATCATCCAATTCGGAGCACTACATCAAAAGTTATGCTCAAAACATTTCAGATATGTTCATATTCTAACACATTTTTCATGTACGATTATTTCCATCCAAAAATTGACATTCTTAACCACAAAATTGAAATTCGATGTCTTCATAACAATTGTATCCTTATGTCTCTAGTTTAATTCAAAACAAGAATCGCCTCATTTCGATTACCATAGCAGAAGTTATTCCCAAAATACTTTCAGATGTTCCTAAACCAAAACTGCACACAAATCCGAACTTCAATTCAGAAATTGAAAGTCTTAGGGGCAAAATTGAAATTTCCTTTCTTCATATGATTTGTATCCCCATGTCTTAATTTTATTTTGCCTCAATCGGATCTCCACAGATCCCGAATTTTGCAAAATACTGAACCATGTTCAGAAAATTATCTAACTCACTTTGATTAAATTAATCACCCTTAATTTAATCTCATAAAAATACAAATATCCCTTGAGAATGTATACAATTGTCTTAAGAATCCAACGCTTCGAAAATCATGTTAATCGGATGTCAAACGAAAAAAGTTATAAACAAAAGTGCGAGAGGAGGACATTTAGCGATTAGGCGTGGGCACTGTTAAGTCCAAATGACTTTACTTAGATATGATTTTGATGTATAACAAAGAGAATCAATAAAAAGAATAAGTCATACAGACGAAATCATACATACGATTTAAGTGAGACATATGATTTAAGTCGGACAAATAGACGAAGTCACATGATTTAAGGAACATGCATTTAACAAATGCAAATACAGACGCAAACGCTAAATAAAACAGATGCAAATGTAAAAATGCATACGTACGCAGAAACACGTATTTATAAAAATACAGACGGAGAAAAACAGATGCAAAATTCGAAAAGAAGACGAAGGAGTCAGTTCGAGTTAGTTACAGAACTCAACTGATTAACCGTTTCTTTAAAGATTCAAGAAACAAGAATCAAGAGGCAGGTGGAGACGAAGGCTATAAATACAAGTCAAAGTCAAAGATTGCAAAGTTAGTTGAAAAGTCGAGTTGAAAAGTTGAATAATTGAGAAGTTAGCAGATTTACATCTACGTGATCGTAAAAGCATTCTGTTCAATTTAGCTGAGAGCTATCTTACTGTAACAAGTGTTCAAACACTTATCTGAGAGAAAGTAGTGCAGATAGCCTGCAGAGGCTAAGTGTGAAAGAATACTGATTGTAGAGACCTAAAGAGACTCGCAAAGAATACTTGTAACGTTGAAAGAGATACTGGAAATCTCATAAAGAACTCTGAGGACTGGACGTAGCCCACGGTTTGGGGTGAACCAGGATAAATCGTTGTGTCAACTACTCTCACTCTATCTCTATTTTAGATTCAAGTTTTATCAATACTTAATCAGTAAACAAAGTTTTCAAAAGTTTTGATTAATTAGAATCTATCGGAAGTTCTGTAAAGAATTTTATTTCTAACAAACAGTTTTGAAAGATTTATCAAAAAGGGGAATACACAATGCAACTCCCCCTTCTCATGCATTCTATATCGTTTTATAAGTATTGTATTAACGTGTGATTAACTTCAATTGGTATCAGAGCCTGGTATCCAAGGATCACTTTAGCAAATTGTGGATCAAAGATAATGGCGGAATCACATGTATACATCGCAGAAGGACCCTCAGTCACTAGACCTCCAGCATCAACGGAGAAGATTATCATTACTGGAAAGATAGGATGCGGCTATTCATAGAATCTACTCATGTCGACCTTTGGGACGTAATAGAGAACGGACCTTATACACCAGTAGATGAAGATGGAAATTCCATTCCACGAGTCAGATGAACGACTGACCAAAAGGCGAGAATACAACTGAACTCAAAGGCGAAGTTCTTCTTGACGTGTGCCCTAAGCAGGAGCGAGTATGACAAAGTCTACGGATGCGATATCGCGAAGGAGATGTGAACACATTGTCCATTGCTCACGAAGGGACAAGCCAAGTTAAAGAATCTAAGATAAGTATTCTTGTGCACCAGTATGAACTTTTCAGGATGAAAGATGAAGAATCTATTGATCAAATATTTGGAAGATTTCAAACAATTGTCAATGGATTGAAAGCTCTTGAAAGAACGTACAACAATCAAGACCATGTTCGAAAGATCTTAAGAAGTCTTCCAAAGAGGTGGAGACCTAAAGCTACTGCGGTGCAAGAAGCCAAAGATTTTAGTGTGCTAAAACTTGACGAGTTGCTTGGATCCTTGAAGATTCATGAAGTTGAACTCGATGCTGAAGATAAGCCCAAACGGGACAAATCGATAGCACTGAAGGCCGGACATAAGAATCACAAGACTCAAAGACGGAGGAAATCATCAAAAGAGTTAAAGATTGAAGAATCAAAGGATGACGACTCCAGCCAATCAGAACAAGAGTCAAGTGATGAAGACGACGAGTTATCTTTCATCTCTAGAAAGATAAGACGCATGTGGAAGAAGAAGTCCAGAGCAAACCAGACTTTCAAGAAGAATGTCAAAGATGAAGCTAAGCCAGAGAAGTCATCTGTCATCTGCTACGAGTGCAATCAACCTGGACACTACAAGTCCGAATATCCTACTCTTAAGAAGAAACCAAAGAAGAGTAAAGAAGGCAAGAAAAGCATGATGACAACGTGGGAGGACCTAGATTCATCAGAATCAGATACAGGTTTCAAGTCATCTGAACATGCAAACATCTGCCTGGTAGCCGAGGAAGATAGTGATGAGGAGGTAAAATCTGACTACGATAATTTGCATGATGCCTACTCAGAATTGTTAGAAGATTCTCATGCTATTTTGAAACAGTACAAACTATTAAAGAAAAAGTATGCAGAAAATATTAGACGTACTGAAGTAATAGAGAGAGAAAATGTCTGTCTAAAGAAGCAATTAGAGGAGAAAAATAAAGTCATAGACAGATCAGAAGAGATTAATCAACTTAAACTAAGAATTAAGAATCTGTCAGCTGATTTAGCTACCTTCACAGAGAGCACTAAGAATGTTGGGACCCGATCTGGGAACCGGATCCCAACCGAAAAACGGAACGGAACGGAAAAATCAAAAGCGAGAAATCGCTAATCGGAATACAAATCGCATCATCGGAGCGAAACGAATACTCAGAAAATTTTGCATCGTAAATCTGAATAACAAAGCGGAGAAACTCGAAGGCGTAATCAATCGAATACTTAATCGAAATAATCAAACTGAAACAAACACCGACATCCGTTTCAAACATGAAGCATAGCAAACTCATCGCGTTGGAAACCTTACGACATTTCAAATCGTATAATTTTTTCCTCTTATTCATTCCTTTTTCTTTAATCAATCTCATTCAAATCATAACCATTCCATACAATTCCCTTTTGGAAACTCATCCTCACCAATTTCAATTCACTTAATTCATCTTAATCATTTCTTATACAATCATATAAATCCTCAAACTCATTTCTTTAAACCCATTTTACCGAAATTTTAAAGAGATAACAAATTTGTATTTTGACAGCCCAAAAATTTTAAAACTAAAGAAACGCACTTCTAATACACATAATCCAATAGCACAAGGCAACATCGAACCTCCCGTCCGGCATCCAAACACCAGCAGAAACACAATCTTAGTTCTAAACACTTCATCATTCCAATCCATAATACATCTCAAGTCAAATATTCACACATTCCAATCACAAGCCATTCATATACATTCCAATTACCATTTATATCCATCTCAATTCAGATTTACGTACAAAATCTATTCCACAATCATACATAACTCATAACTGAAATACATCATGAATTTACATAATGACTTTTCAAGCCATAAACAAAAGCAATACATAATCCAATAAACCTTTTTCACAACTTCAAAACTAAACTCCAACATTTCACATAAAATAAAGCATACAAAAACTATCGGGTTGACATCATACTCGTCTTCCATCCGATCTCCTGCGTGAAAACCTGGAGATGGGGATGAAAGGGGGGTGAGCTCGGAAGCTCGTGGATAATATATTTATAAACTGAACAATAAGCGGAAAAATCTTTTATTTTTCAAACTTTTCAAACATTTCCCATTCGGAAATTAATCCAAACATTCATTTTAAAACCTTTCAAAACATTCATGAACCTTCATCAACATTTTCTAAAATTTCCAAATCTTCATTTGTTTTAAAATATTCATAAACATTTACTTTCCCATTTCTCATGTACAATTTCAAATATGAATGCATCACGCCATAATACATCAAAACATAAACAAAACAAAATCACATAACACTTCAAGTGGTTTAGTGTTGGACCCCACACCCCATCCGTAGGTGTTTGCAGGTTATACTGCGGCGTGTGTTTGCGGGTTATACTGCGGCATCCAACACAAATCACATAACACATCAAATGATTTGGTTTGGTTTGGTCCAAAACAGACGATCGCACATTCTCAAGATAGCGGTTCTGCAGGTAATGTGAATGTAGGGGAGTCCGAGATCGAATTCCTATGCCACTAGCGGCAAAGGGAGAAGGCTATAACAAGTAGAGACACTCGACTCACAAAAGACCTTACCAAACCCATATAGCACATAAGCAAAACGACATTTCAGATATTCAAGGCACTTTTCAAACATCTTACTTTTCACATTTTTCAAATCACATCATCATATCAGGTCATAAATGCCACAACCATATACACATGGATTCACATAACAAAATTTAATGACATTCACATCATCACTTAAATCACATATTCATCACAATATATGCACTACTTCTTTAATTCATTTAAATCATAAATCATATAATTTGAATACCATGAAATTCATAAGTCTTACATTTTCTAAAACTCATTTTACTTCTTTGAAATCATAATTTCAAACATTTACATCCTTTTCAAACATTTTATCAATAATAATTTATCAAAATCAAATTTTGCTTTCTTTAATTTTCAAAATTCACATTTAGCTTATAATTCAATAAATAAATATACTACCCACCTCATATCCATGCTAGCATCTTGTCCAATGCTTCAATTTGACCTTTTCTCCTTTCTTCCTTCCAATTGAAAAATTCCCTAGATCAATTTCATCAAAATTTAATCTCATAAATAACTTAATCCTTCAATTTGATGCATAAGTCATCAATTCTTACTAATTCCAAGATAGTTACATCACTAATTCCAAAAACCCCCAAATTACAAATTGAACCTAAATCAATCCAATCAAATTCAATATCATAATTAACTTAATTTCTCAAGTTGAACTTAGGAAATATCAATTCCTCTCATATTCAAGCTATTTCAATCTTCAATTTTGAAAATCCCCAATTTTCAAAATTGGCCTAAACCAATTTGCACAAATTCAATATCATAAAACATAATTTCTTCAAAATTGATTCCATATTTCATCAATTCATGCTATTATTGATGATTCTACACCATTAATTCACAAAATTTGGGGAAATCCCCAAATTTCTAATTTTGGCCTAAACCCCCAATTTACAATTTTTTAAATTAAACTTCACCTAAAGCATAAACATCAAAATTAACTTCATAAATCACAAACCCAAGTCTCTATCCATATTTTTAAACCAAAAATTCATCAAAAACTCAAAGTTGAAAATTTTCTCTTACCTCTTTCTCCTCCATTTTTGAATTTCTTTGGCTTGGAAGGAAGCTCTCTTCATTCTCCATCCTTTTCCTTCTTGGAGAAATCCCAAAAGCCTTAAGAATCAAGTAGAAAAGTTGAACTTAAATTTCTCTCTTCTTTTCTCCATACTGAAACTTCTCCACTCTTCTTTCTTCTTCTTCTTCTTTTCTTTTCACTCATCATCGTATTTTCCTCTTAAAAAATGACAACTCCTTGTTTTTTTAAAGCCACGTCATTTAAAAGATAGATAAATGACCATATTGCCCCTAACATGTTACTTTATGCCATTTTCACTTGCGGTTTTGATTCGCACTATCGAGTTGAAGTAATTTGTTAAAACTTTCTTCTCGATAAATGTTCCTCTCAATCATATGAATCCAACGCCACTGACCGCGCTCAATTCCGATCACTACATCAAAAGTTATGCGCAAAACAGTTCGGATAAACCATATTCTAACACATTTTCCATGTACGATTATTTCCGTCCAGAAATTCACATTTTTATCCCAGAATTGAAACTCGATGTCTTCATAACAATTGTATCCTTATGTATCTAGTTTAATTCAAAACTAGAATCGTCTCATTTCGATTCCCAGATCAAAAGTTATGCTCAAAATACTCTCAGATGTTCCTAATCCAACAATTACACACGAATCCGAAATTAAATTCAGAAATTAAAAGCCAGGGGAACAATTGACATTTCATCTCTTCATATGACTTGTAGGCCCTTGTCTTATCTTTATTTCGCCTCAAAAATCACTTCAATCGGATCTCTACAGATCCCGAATTTCACAAAATACTGAACTATGTTCGGAAAATTTCCCTACTCACTTTGATTAAATTAATCACCATTAATTTAATCTCAAAAATTCACAAATTTCTATGAGGATGTAGATAATTGTCTTATGAATCCAACGCCGTAAGAATCAACTCAATCGGATGTCGGACGGAAACGATATAAGCAAAATAGTGAACAAAGGTCGGATTTGAGAAAGTAAAGTCAAGAAAACCAAAGAATCAAAACGGCGTCGTGCGGGCGAGGTCGCCCTGGTGATGCAGGCGGAACGCCCGCCATCACTACGGCAATGCGTCGCCCTAGTGACGCGAGCTAAACACTCGCCATCGCTAGGGCGATGCGTCGCCCTAGTGACGGGGATAAAACAAATTTCCTCTCTTTTTTTCACATAAAAAAAATCCAAAACTTCCAAAATTCATAACTCTTAATCCCGAACTCCAATTTTGACAAACTTAGTCTCTATAGAAAGCTTGAAGGAAGCTTTACATCTTCCAAGAAGGACATAAAAATCAATTTGACTCCTACGGGAGTCCATTTTCCGGTCAAAGATACTATCCTCTAATAATCATGCTAAAACCACAATATAAACTTGTAAAAATCATAACTTATTATTCCGAGATCGAAAAATTGCATACATTATATCGAAATAAAGGTCAAATCAAATCCTTCAACTTTCATGAAGAACATCAAAGCTCAATTAACCTCTAACTAGGTTAATTTCTCAGTCAAAGTTTCTACCATAATAAAAGTCAAATCTTTCAAACATAAACTTTGACTGATCATAACTTCCGCTCCCGATATCAAAAAATTGCAAACTTTATGGCTACAGAAATCTCTTTACGTACTCTACAAGTTTCCAGAAGACCATTTTCTCAAATTATGCCTAAATCAAAAGTCAACTTTCAAAGGCCAAAAAGTCAACTATTTCACAATTTTTCATATTTTCAAACTATCTCTTTTTAGTCATGATTTTCAACTTAATTTCAATCAACTCATCCACTTAATTTCATAAACCATACCAATCCACTCGAAACTTCAAAGATATCAAAATCAGATCATTTCTTTTCTTCTCAATATTCTTTAAAGTTTAAGTCATCTCTTATACAAGACATACACAAAGCACTCCTTAAATTTCATTTTCATAATTCAAATTTTCACTCAAAGATCGGGGTCCAACATTTCTCCCCCTCTTAAAAGAATTTCGTCCTCGAAATTCATAGTGGATTTTACACCAAGTGACATATTCTTACATATAGTTTCTTTCTAAACGAGGATCATCGAACACTTTCTTCCTAATTTCTTTCCAAAATCATTATTAATCGCTTTGTCCTTATCACACATATTTCTCCACTTATCTGCACTAATTCACTTCTTGTGTCAAATGCTAATATCATATCAAAATTATTTAATGCTAATATCATATCAAAGGCACTATCTCCTCAAATCAAATATTTCTCAATTCTTGAATCACTTACCACCCATATCATATATTTTCTTTCCCAACGAAGATAATCAAACTCTTTCCAAACCTCATAATCAATCCCTTTTTCTTATCTAATTTCCTTATCATACATACTCTCAATCTCTTCAGAATACTTCACTTCTTGTACTTCATAACACTCATATCATATTAACTTACTATATCTATAACTCGTTATTTCTTCAGATATGGACACAAGTCAATGGTCCATTTCATAAGGAACCCTGATACGGTTCAATCATCATTTAGCAACTAGTCATTCTTTCATCTTACTAAGTATAGTTTATATCAATTTCTCCCAATTCGTCATTAAATTCAAATCTTAAGTTCCACAAACACATGTTTCTAATCAATCGTATTCTTAACACCCAAATCACATAATCACACAAATTCATGAAAATGTCCTTCACATCAAAATCACATTCACTATATAACCTTACAAACTCTTCCAATTTCTTACTCATACACACTTGCCCAAGTAAGACCATATTACTGGGCTCTGATACCATAAATGTTGGGACCCGATCCGGGAACCGGATCCCAACCGAAAAATGGAACGGAACGGAAAAATCGAAAAGCGAGAATTTGCTAATCGGAATACAAATCGCATCATCGGAGCGAAACGAATACTTAGAAAATTTTGCATCAGAAATACGAATAACAAAGCGGAGAAACTCGAAAGGCAGAATTCCGAATCGAATGCGAATCGAAATAATCAAACTGAAACAAACACCGACATCCGTTTCAAACATGAAGCATAGCAAACTCATCGCGTTGGAAACCTTACGACATTTCAAATCAGGTATATTTTTTTTTCCTCTTATTCATTCCTTTTCTCTTTAATCAATCTCATTCAAATCATAACCATTCCATACAATTCCTTTTGGAAACTCATCCTCACCAATTTCAATTCACTTAATTCATCTTAATCATTTCTTATACAATCATATAAATCCTCAAACTCATTTCTTTAAACCCATTTTACCAAATTTTTGAAAGATAACAAATTGTATTTTGACAGCCCAAAATTTAAAACCAAAGAAACGCACTTCTAATACACATAATCCAATAGCATAAGGCAACATCGGACCTCCCGTCCGCATCCAAACACCAAAGTAAACACAATCTTAGTTCTAAACACTTCATCATTCCAATCCATAATACATCTCAAGTCAAATATTCACACATTCCAATCACAAGCCATTCATATACATTCCAATTACCATTTATATCCATCTCAATTCAGATTTACGTACAAAATCTATTCCACAATCATACATAACTCATAACTGAAATACATCATGAATTTACATAATGACTTTTCAAGCCATAAACAAAAGCAATACATAATCCAATAAACCTTTTTCACAACTTCAAAACTAAACTCCAACATTTCACATAAAACAAAGCATACAAAAACTATCGGGTTGACATCATACTCGTCTTCCATTTAAATGTTGGGACCCGATCCGAAAACCGGATCCCAACCGAAAAACGGAACGGAACGAAAAAATCGAAAAGCGAGAAATCGCTAATCGGAATACAAATCGCATCATCGGAGCGAAACGAATACTTAGAAAATTTTGCATCAGAAATACGAATAACAAAGCGGAGAAACTCGAAAGGCAGAATTCCGAATCGAATGCGAATCGAAATAATCAAACTGAAACAAACACCGACATCCGTTTCAAAGATGAAGCATAACAAACTCATCTCGTTGGAAACCTTATGACATTTCAAATCCGGTATAAATTTTTTTTCTTCCTCTTATTCATTCCTTTTCTCTTTAATCAATCTCATTCAAATCATAACCATTCCATACAATCCCCTTTTTGGAAACTCATCCTCACCAATTTCAATTCACTTAATTCATCTTAATCATTTCTTATACAATCATATAAATCCTCAAACTCATTTCTTTAAACCCATTTTACCAAAATTTCGGCAGCATAACAGCTGTATTTTGACAGCCCAAAAATTTAAAAACCAAAGAAACGCACTTCTAATACACATAATCCAATAGCACAAGGCAACATCGGACCTCCCGTCCAAGCATCCAAACACCAAGCAGTAAACACAATCTTAGTTCTAAACACTTCATCATTCCAATCCATAATACATCTCAAGTCAAATATTCACACATTCCAATCACAAGCCATTCATATACATTCCAATTACCATTTATATCCATCTCAATTCAGATTTACGTACAAAATCTATTCCACAATCATACATAACTCATAACCGAAATACATCATGAATTTACATAATGACTTTTCAAGCCATAAACAAAAGCAATACATAATCCAATAAACCTTTTCACAACTTCAAAACTAAACTCCAACATTTCACATAAAACAAAGCATACAAAACTATCGGGTTGACATCATACTCGTCTTCCATCCGATCTCTGCGTGAAAACACGGAGATGGGGATGAAAGGGAGGTGAGCTCAAAGCTCGTGGATAATATATTTATAAACCGAACAATAAGCGGAAAAATATTTTATTTTCAAACTTTTCAAACATTTCCCATTCGAAATTAATCCAAACATTCATTTTAAAACCTTTCAAAACATTCATGAACCTTCATCAACATTTTCTAAAATTTCCAAATCTTCATTTGTTTTAAAATATTCATAAACATTTACTTTCTCATTTCTCATGTACAATTTCAAATATGAATGCATCACGTCATAATACATCAAAACATAAACAAAGCAAAATCACATAACACTTCAAGTGGTTTAGTGTTGGTCCCCACACCCCACCCGTAGGTGTTTGCGAGTTATATCATGGCGTGTGTTTCATGGGTTATACTGCATGCATCCAACACAAATCACATAACACATCAAATGATTTGGTTTGGTTTGGTCCAAACAGACGTCGCACATTCCCGCAAGCGGTTCATGCGATCAGGAATGCAGAGGAGTCCGAGATCGAACTCCTATGCCACTAATGGGCGACTGGAGAAGGCTATAACAAGTAAAGACAAATATTGATTCACAAAAGACCTTACCAAACCCATATAGCACATAAGCAAAACGGCATTTCAGATGGCCCGAAGGCACTTTTCAAACATCTTACTTTTCACATTTTTCAAATCACATCATCATATTATGTCATAAATGCCACAACCATATACACATGGATTCACATAACAAAATTTAATGACATTCACATCATCACTTAAATCACATATTCATCACAATATATGCACTACTTCTTTAATTCATTTAAATCATAAATCATATAATTTGAATACCATGAAATTCATAAGTCTTGCATTTTCTAAAACTCATTTTACTTCTTTGAAATCATAATTTCAAACATTTAAATCCTTTTTCAAACATTTTTATCAATAATAATTTATCAAAAATCAAATTTTGCTTTCTTTAATTTTCAAAAATTCACATTTAGCTTATAATTCAATAAATAAATATACTACCCACCTCATATCCATGCTAGCATCTTGTCCAATGCTTCAATTTGACCTGTTCTCCTTTCTTCCTTCCAATTGAAAAATTCCCTAAATCAATTTCATCAAAATTTAATCTCATAAATAACTTAATCCTTCAATTTGATGCATAAGTCATCAATTCTTACTAATTCCAAGATAGTTACATCACTAATTCCAAAAACTCCCAAATTACAAATTGAACCTAAATCAATCCAATCAAATTCAATATCATAATTAACTTAATTTCTCAAATTGAACTTAGGAAATATCAATTTCTCTCATATTCAAGCTATTTCAATCTCCAATTTTGAAAATCCCCAATTTTCAAAATTGGCCTAAACCAATTTGCACAAATTCAATATCATAAAACATAATTTCTTCAAAATTGATTCCATATTTCATCAATTCATGCTATTATTGATGATTCTACACCATTAATTCACAAAATTTGGAAAAATCCCCAAATTTCTAATTTTGGCCTAAACCCCCAATTTACAATTTTTTAAATTAAACTTCACCTAAAGCATAAATATCAAAATTAACTTCATAAATCACAAACCCAAGTCTCTATCCATGTTTCTAAACCAAAAATTCATCAAAAACTCAAAGTTGAAAATTTTCTCTTATCTGTCTCTCCTCCATTTTCGAATTTCTTTGGCTTGGAAGGAAGCTCTCTTCATTCTCCATCCTTTTCCTTCTTGGAGAAATCCCAAAAGCCTTAAGAATCAAGTAGAAAAGTTGGAACTTAAATTTCTCTCTCTTCTTTTCTCCATACGAAACTTCTCCACTCTTCTTTCTTCTTCTTCTTCTTTTCTTTTCACTCATCATCGTATTTTCCTCTTAAAAAACGACAACTCCTTGTTGTTTTAAAGCCACATCATTTAAAAGATAGATAAATGACCATATTGCCCCTAACATGTTACTTTATGCCATTTTCACTTGCGGTTTTGATTTTCACTATCGAGTTGAAGGAATTTGTTAAAACTTTCTTCTCGAGAAATGTTCCTCTCAATCATACGAATCCAACGCCACTGACCGAACTCAATTCCGATCACTACATCAAAAGTTATGCTCAAAACAGTTCAGGTAAAACCATATTCTAACACATTTTCCATGTACGATTATTTCCGTCAAGAAATTCACATTCTTAATCCCAGAATTGAAACTCGATGTCTTCATAACAATTGTAGCCTTATGTCTCTAGTTTAATTCAAAACAAGAATCGTCTCATTTAGATTCCCATATCAAAATTTATGCTCAAAATACTCTCAGATGTTCCTAATCCAAAAATTACACCCTAATCCGAACTTAAATTCAAAAATTAAAAGCCTTAGGGGGAAAATTGACATTTCATCTCTTCATATGACTCGTAGCCCCTTGTCTTATCTTTATTTTTCCTCAAGAATCACTTCAATCGGATCTCTACAGATCCCGAATTTCACAAAATACTGAACTATGTTCGGAAACTTTTCCGACTCACTTTGATTAAATTAATCACCATTAATTTAATCTAAAAAATTCACAGCTTTCTATGAGGATGTAGATAATTGTCTTAGGAATCCAACGTCGCAAGAATCAACTCAATCAGACGTTGGAAGGAAAAGATATAAGCAAAATAGTGAACAAAGGTCGGATTTGAGAAAGTAAAGTCAAGAAAACCAAAGAATCAAAACGGTGTCGTGCGGGCGAGGTTGCCCTGGTGACGCGGGCGGAACGCCCGCCATCGCTACGGCGATGCGTCGCCCTAGTGACGCGATCTAAACACTCGTCAATGCTAGGGCGATGCGTCGCCCTAGTGACGGGGATAAAACAAATTTCCTCTTTTTTTTCACATAAAAAAATCCAAAACTTCCAAAATTCATAACTCTTAATCCCGAACTCCAATTTTGACAAACTTAGTCTTTATAGAAAGCTTGAAGGAAGCTCTACATCTTCCACGAAGGACATAAAAATCAATTTGACTCCTACGGGAGTCCATTTTCCGGTCAAAGATACTATCATCTAATAATCATGCTAAAACCACAATATAAACTTGTAAAAATCATAACTTATTATTCCGAGATCGAAAAATTGCATACTTTATATCGAAATAAAGGTCAAATCAAATCCTTCAACTTTCATGAAGAACATCAAAGCTCAATTAACCTCTAACTAGGTTAATTTCTCAGTCAAAGTTTCAGCCATAATAAAAGTCAAACCTTTCAAACATAAACTTTGACTGATCATAACTTCCGCTCCCGATATCGAAAAATTGCAAACTTTATGGCTACAGAAAGCTCTTTACGTACTCTACAAGTTTCCAGAAGACCATTTTCTCAAATTATACCTAAATCAAAAGTCAACTTTCAAAGGCTAAAAAGTCAACTATTTCACAATTTTTCATATTTTCACACTTTCTTTTTTTAGTCATGATTTTCAACTTAATTTCAATCAACTCATCCACTTAATTTTATAAACCATACCAATCCACTCGAAACCTCAAAGATATCAAAATCAGATCATTTTTTTTCTTCTCAATATTCTTTAAATTTTAAGTCATCTCTTATACAAGACATACACAAAGCACTCCTTAAATTTCATTTTCATAATTCAAATTTTCACTCAAAGATCGGGGTCCAACAAAGAAATTGAATGAGATGCTTGGAAAATGTAGACATCCGAGTGATAAAACCAGATTAGGGTTTACAGGTAACAAGACTCAGTCTTATAAAAAACCTTTCGTTCAAAAGAGAAACCATAATAAATCTCGTTTTAATCAACATTCTAGTTATATGCATCATAGAACTCATCATATGCATACTACTAACCATAAAGGACCCAAGAAAATTTGGGTACCAAAAAATAAAATATTTTCTCCTACAGATATCCTTCCTTGGAAAATACGGCAAGCACCATTAGTATTTAGACAGTAGATGCTCACGACATATGACGAAAAAAAGGCTATATTCCTAGACCTTCAGTATAAGAAGGGAGGATCGGTAACTTTCGGAGACAACCAACAGGGCAAGATTATTGGAATCGGTAAAATAGGTAAAGATTCCTTTGCATACATAAATAATGTACTGCTTGTTGATGGTCTGAAGCATAACTTGATTAGCGTCAGTCAATTGTGTGATTCTGGTTTCACAGTCACATTCAATCAAAATCTTTGTGAAGTCAGAAACAAAGATGGGTCTATACTTTTCTCTGCCAAGAAAAGAAACAATCTTTACAAAATTGATTTAAAAGATTTTCAAATCCAAAATATTTCATGTTTTCTATCTTCCGAAGAAGAAAGACTAATCTGGCATAAAAAACTAGGTCATGTCTCTTTTAAACATATTTCAAAGTTGGCAAAACATGATTTGGTAAGAGGATTGCCAAAAGTAAGTTTTGACAAAGAGTTTTTCTGTGAAAACTGTTTGAAAGGAAAACAAGTTAAAACTTCTTTTTCTTCTAAAAATTTTGTAACATCATCTAGACCTTTAGAATTGTTACATATGGATTTATTTGGTCCAACAAGGACAATAAGTCTTGGCGGAAAGAAATATGGACTTGTTATTGTTGATGACTTTACTCGATTTTGTTGGATATTATTTTTATCACACAAAGATGAATCTTTTAAGTGCTTTAGGACCTTATCCAGAAAATTATAGAATGAAAAAGGAGTGTCTATAGCCAGTATCAGGAGTGACCATGGTGGAGAGTTTGAGAATGAGAAGTTTAGATTATTCTGTGAAGAAAATGGAATTTCCCACAATTTCTCTGCTCCTAGGACTCCTCAACAGAATGGAGTTTTTGAAAGGAAGAACAGGACGATTCAAGAGATGGTAAGGACCATGTTGTGTGAGATGAATCTTCCTAAATACTTTTGGGCAGAAGTTGTGAATACAGCATGCTATATTCAGAATAGAATTCTGTTGCGACCCTTGTTGAAGAAGACTCCTTATGAGTTATGGAATGAAAGAAGACCAAATATATCTTACTTTCATCCATTTAGGTGCAAATGCTCTATTCTGAATACAAAGGAGCTGTTGGATAAATTCAATTCAAAGACCTATCCAGGAATCTTTTTAGGCTACTCATCATCGTCTAAGGCATTTCGAGTGTACAACCTTACTTCAAAGACAGTTGAGGAGACCATCCATGTCAAGTTTGATGATAGTTCCCAACCCCATAAGGAAGATAACATGGAGAGTGAAGGTCCTTCAAAGAACTTAGATGATAGAACAGAAACTTCATCATCAGGAACTCAAGTAGAAAAAATTGAAGATATTCCAGAAATTATTGGACTGAAGAAAGAATGGAAATATAAAAGTTCTCATCCAGAAGAGTTGATTATCGGAGAGACCTTAGAATGAGTTAGGACAAGGTCCAGATTCAGAAGAGAAGCTAATCTGGCCTTCATCTCTGAAATTGAGCCTAAGAAGGTTGAGGAAGCTCTTCGAGATGAAGCTTGGGTGTTAGCCATGCAAGAGGAGCTGAATCTATTTACTAGGAATAATGTCTGGTCTTTAGTTCCGAAACCTCCTAAAAAATCCATCATTGGAACTAGATGGGTCTTTAAGAATAAGTTAGACGAATCAGGAAGAATAAGTCGAAATAAGGCTAGATTAGTAGCACAAGGTTATAATCAGCAAAAAGGAATAGACTACAATGAGATGTATGCTCCAGTAGCAAGACTTGAAGCCATTAGGATATTGCTGGCATATGCAGTCTGTAATAATATAAAGTTGTTTCATATGGATGTAAAGAGTGCCTTTCTGAATGGTTTTATAGACGAAGAGGTGTATGTTAAGCAACCACCTGGTTTCGAGGATGTTAAGATTCTAGACCATGTCTATAGACTTCATAAAGCCTTATACGACCTGAAGCAAGCTCCTAGAGCATGGTATGATTGTCTGAGTACTTTTCTTTTAGAGAATGGTTTTAGTAGAGGTCAAGATGATAAGACGCTCTTTAGGAACAATTTTCAGAATGATTTTATTTTAGTTCATATTTATGTTGATGATATTATTTTTAGTGCTACTTCAAACAAGCTATGCATGAAGTTTGAGAGTCTAATGAAGAAAGAGTTTGAAATGGCATGATGGGTGAATTAAAGTTCTTTTTTGGGTTGCAAGTTAAACAAACCGAAGAGAAAATTTTTATTCATCAACAAAAGTATGTGAAAGAATTGTTACTCAAGTTTGATATGAATAATGTGAAGCCTATGGCGACTCCGATGCACCCTTCAAACCTTTTGTCCAAAGATGAACTTGGTAAGAAGGTGGATCAAACCTCAGATAGAGGATGATCGGTTCCTCATCGTATCTTCTGACAAGTAGACCTGATATTTTGTTCAGTGTATGCTTGTGTGCAAGATTTCAGGTCGATCCTAGAGAGTCTCATTTTATCTCTGTTAAAAGAATTATGAGATATCTTGTAGGTACTACTGATCTTTGCTTAATGTTTGAGAAAGGTAAAGATTTCAGGTTAATCGGATATTGCGATGCGGACTATGCCGGAGATAAAATCGAAAGAAAGAGCACAAGTGGAGGATGTCACTTTCTTGGCACAAACCTAATTTCCTGGTCAAGCAAGAGACAAAGCTCAATCGCTCTATCAATTGCCGAAGCAGAGTATATGTTCCGCCGAAGTCATTGCTCACGACGTTATGGATCAAATATCAACTTGAAGACTATTCAGTTCAAGAAGAGGAGATTCCAATCTACTGCGATAACACAAGTGCAATTAATCTGTCGATGAATCCGATTCAGCATTCTAGAGTGAAACACATCGAAGTTAGATATCACTTTCTGAGAGACTATGTTCAGAGGAAGGTAGTGCACCTACAGTTCATCGAAACAGAGTCTCAGTGGGCAGACATCTTCACCAAACCATTAAGTGAAGAACGTTTCCAAAAGATCAGACGCAACCTTAACATGGTCATGTTAAGCGAACAGTCAGGCTAAAGGGACGTCAAATTTAACGGCGTTAGGAACAGTGAGTTACAGCTGGTAACTTCTCTGACAATGAAGTTTTGGAGGGAAACGCCTCACGATCTTTAGAATCCCTATGATTCTAGAATACGCGTGATAAGACCCTTCAAGTTGCCTGAAGTTGAAACCATTGCGGTTACTCTCATCTCCAGACGGTTCATCTTGCTTTCCAAATTCTCTCAATCATCCTACCCTAGACGAAAAGCTAACCAGAAACAGTTTTTGTTCTAAAACAATGGAGGCAGCTATGATATTCTAAAGGCATGTGGATTTTGAGTTATTGAGGAATGATGGTATGGACGTAGAACCAGAGATTGAAAGAGCTGGTTGGAGGAATTTCTTTCAGGTACGAGAACCAGTCTACACTGATGTGGTTTTCGATTTTTGGAAAAACGCTCAACTTGTAGACAACACCATTATATCATCAGTAGATGGTATAACTGTTATTGTCACTAAGGAGCTGATAAGGAAGGTGACTAATTGTCCATCGGTTGGTGAGACTCTGTCTACCAAGGCTGGTTGGATGTCCCAGGTTCGTATGAGAGAAGAAGATGTCAGAAGACAATTATATGGACCCAATGACTCATGGGAAAGGAAGACCTCTAGTTTGATTCCGAAGGCTAGGGTTCTTCATGCTATTCTATTTAATTGCATTCTACCCAGAGCAGGTTTAAGACATTTGGTGACTACCCTGGATGAACAATGCTTGTTCTACCTACTGAATCGCAATCCCATCGATTTACCCTTCTTAATCTTTCATTATATGATTAAGGGGATGAAGGATACAAATAGCTATCCTTACGGCTTGCTTCTTACAAGGATTTTTAAGGAATCCAGAATCCTTCTACACAAAGGAAATAGAAGGATTGTACCAGTGAAAAGTAAGATTGACTCAATCACTATACGACGAATGGGTCTGAGGACAGTGATTAAAGAAGAAGTTGACTCTTCAAGGAGAACAAAAATTGAGGGGGAGCGTGTATCGAAGAAGTGTCCCACTTCAAGTCTCCGAACTCAAGTGAGTATAAGATCGCCTGCAAATGAAATAAGAAGAATGACAGGAAGACCGTTGATAAAACGGGCAAGTCCTCAAATCGAAGTAAGTCTACCTCGAAGGACAGAAGAAAGTGCGCCAAAAAGACAAGGATAAAGTCTTTTAAGTGAAGTTACGAAGAAGACGAAGAGATCACCGAGGATTCGGACTCTAAGGCAACAAAAAGAGAAGAACGCCAGAAAACAGAGTCATGAACAAACTCCTCAATCTTGTGCACCTAAAGCGACAAGGTCGTTAGTTTATATTCTGGAAGAGGATACAACCAGAAAAGCCAAAGAGACTGAAAAGAAGAGAAAATCAGAATCTGAAAGAGAAAAATCTCAAGTACAAAAATCTTCACGACTGACTGAAGCAGAAGACAAGACTAAGAAGATTAGTCGGAGGAAGACCGTGTCAACTACTGGGGAGGTTAGTCGAAAGAAAGAAACATTTGATGCTGCTCAAAAAGAAAAAGAAACTGAGCATAGTAGAGTTCAGGAAATCCCCATTGCTCAACAGGAGGAACCAGTGGAGCAAAGCCTGGTTCAAAAGAATCCTATTGAAGCTCAACCAGAGGCAACAGCAGAATCAGACTCGGATCAAGAACAGCAGGAGGAACCTGATGAACCTTGTCTGATGGTATACAACTATCATAAGTTTTTGAGAAAACATAAGCTGAAGATCAGAATGGTTGATTTTATTACCAGGAAAACTGTTATCGCCATCGGTAGTCAACCAATGAAGAAGACACTGGCTCTCGTACAACCTATGTCAATAAATAGTGACACATGGGACTTACTGAAAGAAGATGAAAAGATGTTCTATGATACTTTGAGGGATGCTATTATGAAGCCATACCCTACAAAAATTCCTAGCAAACCGTGTACTATTTTTTCGATCAAAGAAAACACGGAAATAAAGGTTGTACCAGATATCCAGCCAAGATATCCTTTGGATTTGACTAAGGGGAAGTCGAAAATATTTCCTGAAGAAGTTTGTGATGATCTGTCCGCAGATCAGATTGAAGAAGAAGTGCGTAGAATTGATGATGCATGCGCTTCGAATGAGAATGAAGATGGAGCTAGCTGTAGTTATGCGGATAAGTATGAAGACTGTCCAGTAGGGGGAAGAGTAATCACAGGGACGTTTATTGAATCCCTTGTCCAGAAATTTTTGCGTATCAGGCCTTTATCTGGTACACTGTCTATTGAAGTTGAAGACATACCCTTGCAAGGAAGACAGTTGTTGATGTTGCCTGCTCCGTTTGACTTAGATCTTCCTGAATCTAATACATTTATTCGTCCACCAACTATTGAGATCAATGATGAATACATTCCTACCTTTGATGCTTATACTACGACAATTCCGTTCACTGCTCCCTCAGTAGAGGTTGATCAATCCTCCTCACCGTTGGACTCACAAGCTGAAATCAGCAAATTACGTGGTGAAGTCAACGAGATCAAGGAGACGATGAATGACCAAGAAGATGATGATGAAGCTGGCCAAGAGCCATCATCGTTAATCATTTTTTATTATAACAAATAGGGGGAGAAGAGAATGAACAAGGGGAGAAGAGAATGAACAGAAGAGAAGATGATGTTCAGAAAAGAAGGTGTGACTGAAGCAGACGAAGAAAGAAAGAAGTCAAAGAAGAAGTTTTTAAGATAAGTTTTTTGTTGTTGTTTTCAAAACATTGTATTTTGTTTTCTTTTGTATATAATTTGTTATCATCAAAAATGGGGAGATTGTTAAGTCCAAATGACTTTACTTAGATATGATTTTGATGTATAACAAAGAGAATCAATAAAAAGAAGAAGTCATACAGACGAAATCAGACATACAGACGAAGCGAGACATACAGATGAAGTCAGACAAACAGACGAAGGAACACAGATGAACAAACGCTAACACAGACGCAAACGCTAAATAAAACAGACACAAACAAAAAAGCAAACAAAGACGCAGAAACACAGATGATAAAAATATAGACGGAGAAAAACAGATGCGGAATTCGAAAAGAAGACAAAGGAGTCAGTTCGAGTTAGTTACAGAACTCAACTGATTAACCGTTTTTTAAAGATTCAAGAAACAAGAATCAAGAAGCAGTTGGAGACGAAGGCTATAAATACAAGTCGAAGTCGAAGATTGCAAAGTTAGCTGAAAAGTCGAGTTGAAAAGTTGAATAATTGAGAAGTTAGCATATTTACATCTACATGATCGTAAAAGCATTCTGTTCAATTTAGCTGAGAGCTATCTTACTGTAACAAGGGTTCAAACACTTATCTGAGAGAAAGTAGTGCAGATAGCCTGCAGAGGCTAAGTGTGAAAGAATACTGATTGTAGAGACCTGAAGAGGCTCGCAAAGAATACATGTAATGTTGAAAGAGATAGTGGAAATCTCAGAAATAACTCTGAGGACTGGACGTAGCCCACGGTTTGGGGTGAACCAGGATAAATCGCTGTGTCAACTACTCTCACTCTATCTCTATTTTATATTCAAGTTTTATCAGTACTTAATCAGTAAACAAAGTTTTCAAAAGTTTTGATTAATTAAAATCTATCAAAAGTTCTGTAAAGAATTTTATTTCTAACAAACAGTTTTGAAAGATTTATCAAAAAGGGGAATACACAATTCAACCCCCCCCTTCTCGTGCATTCTATATCGTTTTATAAGTATTGTATTAACGTGTGATTCACTTCAACGTCTAAGAAACTTAGAGACTAGACGTGGCCACGTCTAAGGATGAAATCTGGATCTGCAGGAAACTTTCAAAATTTTCAAATCATATCTTTTACTCCCGAACTCCAAAATTAACAAATTTGGTATCAATAGAAAGCTTAAAGGACTTTCTACAACTTCCATGTAGAACTCCACAACTAATTCAGTCTCTAATGTGGTCAAATTTCTAATCAAAGATCCTGTCCAAATGAATATGTCCTAAGCCATAACTCAACTTTGAAAAATTCTATCTTTCAACTCCAATGTCCAAACATATCATATTTTATATCAATGCAAAGATCAGAAAGTCACCTACAACTTTCATGAAGGACAAAAAAATCAATTTTACCTCCAAGGAGGTTAATTTACCAATCAAAAGTTCTGTCCTCTAATAATCATGCTAAAACCATAACAGAAACTTGTAAAAATCATAACTTATTATTCCTTGATCGAAAAATTGCATACTTTATATAAAAATAAAGATCAAATCAAAATTTTCAACTTTCATGCAGAGCTTCAAGGCTGGATTAACCTCTAATTAGGTCAATTTTTCAGTCAAAGCTTTAGCCATATAAATGGGTCAACCTATGTCACATTCAATCTTTGACTGACCATAACTTTCACTCCAGATATCGAAAAATTGCAAACTTTATGGCGACAGAAAGCTCTTAACATAAGCTACAAGTTTTCAGAAGACCATTTTCTCAAATTTTGGCTCAAAAAAAATTCAACTCTCAAGTCAAACTTGAGATCACTATTCATCCCCAAAAGTCAAACTTTCTAAATTCTTCAATTTTTCACACTTTTTCTTTTTAATTCTAGCTTTTCAACTTCATTTAAATCAACTCATCCACTTGAACTTTTATAAGTTATACAAATCTCCACAAAAATCCAAATAATCAAAACCCAATAATTCTTTTTTTCATAAATTTCTTCAAAGCACAAATACCTTTATTTCACAATACTTACATAAAACCACTCATTTAATTTCACTGAATATTTCCAAATTTCACTTAAAAATTAGGGTCCAACATTTCTCCCCCTCTTAAAAGAATTTCGTCCTCAAAATTCTAACTTAAACAAATCACCAAGTAACACATTCTTTGATCTAATTGCTTTCCAAAAGCTCATAATCAATAACTTTTTCTTGATCACACATATTTCTCAACTTATTTGCACTTATTCACTTCTTGTGTCAAATTCACTATCTCCTCAAATCAAACATTGCTTAACACATTTTCACAAGTCATAGCATCCTATTGTTTAAGAAACCCAATAAAGACCAATAATCATTCCAAATCAACCAATGGATCTTTCATACATATTTCTTTCCTTAATCTCATCTCACAATTGCATATACAAAATCAAATCACCATCATGAACTTCAAATATCAATTTCATTAACACACACCTAAAATCAATCAAAATTCTTAATCTCACTCAAACAGTTACTAAATTCATTCTTGATAACCATAATGCCCAAGTATGATCATAATACTGGGCTCTGATACCATAAATATTGGGACCCAATCCGGAGACCAGATCCCAACCGGAAAACGAAAAGTGAAGGAAACGAAAGCGAATGGAAACGAAAATTTTGCATCGAAATTTCGAATCGAAAAACAAAGCATTCGATAACTAGAAACGAAAAACGAAGCAGAATCGAATCACAAAATACGGAAACAGAATAAAGTGAAAGCGGAAGCAAATCGAATAATCGAAACGGAAAAGTATCGCATCAAAATAAATCGAATATACGAAAGCGGAACAAAAACTTAACAAAGCGGATCCGACATCCGAGAACAAAGAACAGAGAAACACAATCGCGTTGGAAACCTAAAACTAATCCAATACGAAAATCTGGTATAAATTTTTCTTTTCTTTTCTTTTTCCTTATTCCTTCTCTTTTTCATTCTTATTCACTTTATTCCATCACATACAAAATCATCCATATACAAATTTCAATACTTAATCATATGCTTGTATACTCATACAAAATTCAATACTTGATCTTATTCTTATATATCCATACAAATCTCAAATTTCATTTTTATCCCAATTTTATCGAAAATTCGGCAGCATAACGGCTGCATTTATTCTAACCCGAACCTGCAAAGTATCGAAAGCATACTTCTATAATCTCCAATTAATCATACAATGATCAAAATCCACCGGACCCTCCGTCCGGGATTTCAGCATAAACAAACGCAAACCTATTTCTAAGCACTTAAACATTGATATCTTATCTCAAATCCACAATCTTCATAATTTCAAAACATCACACTCTTTTATAAATACAATTTTATAATTCATCATATCCATAGCCAAATTAACAATCATATCTTAATTCCATAAACAATCTCATAAATCAAAATCCACAAACTTAACCAATTACAATCATGTGCAAATCATAAATCAAAATCCCAAATTCATATCCTTCATGCCCAATTACACATATAATCATATACACGCATGGCAATTCAAGCCATACACAGAATTAATACTAAAATTCAGTCTACACAAAAATCCAAACGATACAAAATCGAACCAAACGTCTTCACATTCTTTCATCTGATCTCCTGCTCAAAACCTGGAGATGGGGATGAAAGGGGGGTGAGCTCGACGGCTCAGTGGATAACACATTTATAAATTGAAAAATAAGCAGAAATCATTTCTTAAAATTTCTCAATTTTCCAAACAATCATAACCATTTTCAAAACATTTCACAGTTGAAAAGTCCATTTGCCTCACAAAAATTTCTCGTTTGAAACTTCAATTTCTCATTTCTCAAACTTCACAAATCACTAGAAATTTTGAAACATGAATGCAGCACACAGAAACAAATCAAAACACGTAACATATCAAAATGGTCTGGTTCGGTCCGAAACAGAACGTACTGCACATTCCCTCATAGCGGTCCTGTGCAGCCGTGAACAAAGGGGAGTCCAAAATCAGAGCTCCATGCCCCTAGCGGGCAGCCGGGAGAAGGCTATAAACAAATAGAGACAAGTAATCGACTCACGAAGGACCTAACCGAACCCACTTAACACATAATTCAAAATCTGAAACTTTGGATTGCCCGAAGGCACAAATCGAAAACTTGATTTTCATGCGTGTCATACTAAATACATTCACAGTTCCACATAATTCATACAATTCAATCAAATTAAGCAATTCCATAAATTCAATAATTTGCATAATTTATCAATGCACTCATAACATATAAATTTTCAGAAATTTCTATCGATTTATCGCATCATTTAAAACAATGAATTTAAACTTGTAATAATTTTTCAAAAAATCATTCAGAAACGAATAAAATACGAAAATCTTTTCTTTCACTTTCTTGAATTTTTGAAAAGTCATATATGGCTTACAAATCAAAATATAAATATGCTACCAACCTCAATTCCATGCCAGAAACTTGTTCCAAGCTTCAATTTGATCAATTCTTCTTTCTATCTTCCAATTGAAATTGTCCTAAACCAATTTAACCAAATTCAACATCATAAATCACTTAATCCTTAAAATTGAAGTTAGAAAATACTTATTCCACATATAATCGAGCTATCTAAATCATCAATTTTGAAAATCCTCAAATTCCAAAATTGACCTAAACCGATTCACTTAAATTCAATATCATAAAAATCATAATTACCTAAATTGAGCTTAGGAAACATCAATTCCTCACATATTCAAGCTATTTAAATCACCAATTTTTAAAATCCACAATTTCCAAAATTGGCCTAAACCAATTTACACAAATTCAATATCATAAATCCCATAATTTTCAAATTTGATATCATATTTCACAAACCCATACTATTATTTATGATTCTAAACCAATAATTCACAAAATCTCCAAAATCACAAATTTGGCATAATCCCTAACTCACATAAGTCCAAAATTAAATCAATTCATCATGAAATCTCCCAAAATAAATCATGGAATTAAAAAACCCATACCCTTTTCCATATTTCTAAACCAATAATTTACTAAAAATCAAAACTTAAAAATTTCTCTTACCTCATTTCTCCACCAAATTCGAATTTTCTTGGTTCCTTAGGAAGCTCTCATGCTCTTCCATCTTTTTCTGTTAGCCCCAAAAAAATTTTAGGATTAATCATGATTAGATTAAATTGATTAAGTTAGATTAGCATTAATTAAGGTGTCATAAATTAATATATGATAGCATTAATGAGTTAGGTGAAGAATTTATGAAGTTAAATATGTTAGTTGGACTTAGGTGAGTTAGGTGTTATTAATGTATTAATTGGGCTTTGGGTCCAAATGAAGTAAGAAAGAAGAGAGGAATTTAATGCAATGGGCTTGAAGGAAAAGAGTTAGTGGGCTTGAGTAAGTAAGGAGGAGAAATGAAAAAGAAGAAGAAGAAAGAAGAAGGAAGTAAGTTGGACTTAGGCTTATTGGGCTTAAGTAATTTAGAAAGGAGTATAAAAGGAAGGAGATAAGTGATTTTTGTAGGAAAAGAAGATAGAAACGAAATTTGGAGGAGAGGAAAGAAGAGTGTCGTGAAAGGAGGGAGGAAAAGGAGAAAGAAAAGGCTTGTTAGGGTTTGGCATTTCCATGAAAGTGAGTGGGTTTTGAAGAAAGTCCAAGAAAAAAGTGTGGAGGGAGTCTAAGCTTCACTTTGAACCAAAAACCACTTGGTTGGTTAAGGATTTAAGGTAAGTTCTTGGTTTAAGGTTAAGTTTTGTTTGGGTTTTGGTTAGAAAGATGAAGAATAAGATGGGTCTAGTGATTCTCTTATGGATTTCATGATTTAGATTTTTAGGTATTTTCAATTTCTAAACCCTATGTTGATATGGGGTTATTTTCTTGTTATGCTTGAAGGAGGACAAGAAAGAGGAGAAGAACAAGGAGAGGAACTTCCTTAGGCAAGTTTAAGCAAGGATAAAAGGTGGGTTTCATATTTATCTTTATGTATATAAGCTACAAAGGTAAATAAATGCATGAAATTAATGAGCTTTGATCACTTGGTTGTTGTATTAAATGTGTGTGATGGAATGATGACTGTGAGTGTATTAAATGCTTGATGATGATTGAAACTGTCATGAAGAAACTTGTTGAAAGAATATAATGAAAGGCATGAACGATGTATGAAAAGATGATTTCAAAGAAACAATGAATTGGATAAGAACAGTCCAATTTCCTTGTATGATTCATGATTGCTATGTTATGTGGGTAAGGTATTGTCCTAAGAACTGTCACGTGCACGTTGACCATGAAACCTTCGCCCGGTTGCCCGATTGTGGCATAGGATGATCCAACATTTTGGACTCCTAAAGATTTGCCCATATAGACTCATGAAATGAGACTAAATGGTTGCCAAGAATAAGGACTTACCGAGCCAATTGATGTGTTTCATATGTGATTACATGAAAATGCAAGAATGAGGAATATTTGAATTGCGAGAAATTATGTTTGAGTATTGATGAACATTGCATGATGCATGTATTATGATTGTATTGAGAGATTGCTAAAAGTATGAATAACTAATAGTACTGCTTGATATATAAATATAAATGTGTTACCCACGGAGCGAAAGCTCACCCCCCTAAAGATTTTCCAGGAAATGAGCAGAATCCCGAGGAGCAAGCTTAAAGGCATTTACTCCAAGATTTTCTTTTGATTTAGTATTTGAAATGATTTTTGTAAAACAATGCTTTAGTTGCATTTTGAGAAGATATTGTATTTTGAAACTTCATTGTAATTGGGCTTGAAATGCCGACTAAAGCATTTTATGAATATGACATGATTTGATGAAGATGAAATGAATGAATTATGAAAGCAAAAATGTTCAGTTTTAATGTATTTTGAGAAATCCATGTATGTTTAAGACAATTGAATCATTATTATAGTTTGGATATGATAGATGATTAAGAGTGTGGCTGTTGCTTCGAATGGTGTTTGAAGATACCTTAGGGTTTAATCATGTTATATGAGGTTGTATGATGAGTCTTACACAGGTGGAAGTATTAGGATTGAAAAATTGGATAGATGTACTTTCAAGGGAAGAGCTATCAAATTTCCCAAAAATTGACAGAACTTCGCCTCAGATTTTGACCTTCGTAGGACTTGAATTAGATAAATGAGCCTTCATGAATATTGTAGTAAAAGGTTAGAGCTTTCCAAGGGTATATCGTTTGCTAAATTTGGAGTTCGGAGTCAAAAAATATGATCCTTAATAAAAAGCAGAAGGAAGGAAAGCAGAAGATAGAAATTAGAAGATAGAAAAGCAGAAGGAAGGAAAGCAGAAGATAGAAATCAGAAGATAAAAGGAAGGAAGGAAAGCGAAGATAGAAATCAGAAGATAGAAAAGGTAAGGAAGGAAAGCGAAGATAGAAATCAGAAGATAGAAAAGCAGAAGGAAGGAAAGCAGAAGATAGAAATCAGAAGATAGAAAAGTAGAAGGAAGGAAAGCAGAAGATAGAAATCAGAAGATAAAAAGCAGAAGGAAGGAAAGCATAAGATAGAAATCAGAAGATAAAAAGCAGAAGGAAGGAAAGCAGAAGATAGAAATCAGAAGATAGAAAAGCAGAAGGAAGGAAAGCAGAAGATAGAAATCAGAAGATAAAAAGCAGAAGGAAGGAAAGCAGAAGTGTTGGGACCGAAACCCAACTACATACACTGCACACTATCCTTAGCTAAATGTTGGATCCCGTTACCGGAACCCAACTACATAACCAGAAAGGAAAACGAAACGGAAAACAAAGCATAAGAATCGAAAGCGAAGCGCACACTCGAAACAAATGCAAAGCGAATGCGGAAGCGAAAATAGCGAAACGAATCGAGTAAGCGAATCGGAAACAAATCGAAAAGTAGCGAAGCGGAAGCAAATGCAAGCGGAAGCAAATACTAATCGAATCAAACGAACAGATTGCAAAGCGAAACGAAATCAAAACAGACACATCCGACATCCGGAAACAATAATCAAAGAAAACTTATCGAATGAACATAGTCGCGTTGGGAATCCTAAGACGTTCCAAAATCCGTTATGAATTTTTTTTTTCTTTTCTTATCTTTTCTTATTCTCATTTCTTTTCTCGTTACTCAATCATCTTAAATCCATACAGTCGTACATAATCTGATATAAATCCATTAATTTAATCTCAAAAGTTCACAAATTTCTTATAAAATGAAATTCATTGTCTTAGGAATCCAACGCAAAAAGAATCAACTCAATCGGACATCGCTACGGCGATGCGTCGCCGTAGTGACGGCGGTTGAACGCTCGCCGTCGCTACGGCGATGCGTCGCCGTAGTGACGGGGATGCTTAATTAATTTTTTTTAAAAAAAAAAAAAATCTAAAACTTCCGAAATTCATAACTTTTACTCCCGAACTCCGATTTTGACAAACTTAGTCTCTATAGAAAGCTTGAGAGAAGCTCTAAATCTTCCAAGAAGAACAAAAAACTCAATTCAACTCCTACGGAGTCCATTTTCCGGTCAAAGATACTATCCTCTATACAAACTTGTAAAAATCATACTTAATATTAGAGATCGAAAAATTTCATACTTTATATCGAAATAAAGATCAAAACAAATCCTTCAATTTTCATGAAAACATCAAAGCTCAATTAACCTCTAACTAGGTTAATTTCTCAGTCAAAGTTCCAACCAATATAAAAGTCAAACCCGATCAAACATAAACTTTGGTGATCATAACTTTCACTCCGATATCGAAAAATTACAAACTTTATGTCCACAAAATCTCTTAACATAACCTACAAGTTTCCAGAAGACCATTTTATCAAATTTTGCCTAAATCATAAGTTAACTCTCAAAGTCAAACATTCTCTCTCCAAAAAGTCAAACTTTCTAAATCCTTCAAATTTTCACACTTTTTCTTTCTAATTCTTGCTATTTAGCTTCATTTCAGTCAACTCATCCACTTTCCTCTCATAATCCATATAAATTCATTTAAATATCAAAGTCCTCTACACTAAACAATTCTTTTCTCATAAATTTTTCTTAATTTCAGCAAATTTTCTTAAATTCATAAATTGTCTCACCAATTTCTTTATCATTAATATTCATTGTTATATTTCTAATTATCATCAAAAGTTCGGGGTCCAACAAGAAGATAGAAATCAGAAGATAAAAAGCAGAAGGAAGGAAAGCAAAAGATAGAAATCAGAAGATAGAAAAGCAGAAGGAAGGAAAGCAGACGATAGAAAACCAGATGATAGAAATCAGACGATGGAAAAATAGGACGCTGTAGAATGTAGGAGATAGAATCAACCTTTGTAGTCTTCATACGAGTTGTAGATCTAGATGTCTAATTTCATATGGTGAAAGAACGAAAACATTTGGAGCTATAGATTAAAAGTTATAGCAATCGCGCCAAAAGAGTTTCGATTCGATTTCGGAAGTGAGCATGGTCGGTTGTTTTCGGTATATTTCCTTCATACGACCTCCAAATGAGGTGAGGTTTGGACCATCGGATTTATAAGACACATATCTTTCACTCCATAAAATCCGGTATCATTTGGAGTTAAATTGAGAAAGTTTGTTCTAAAACAAGTGAAAGGTCAGTTAAGAGGGCATGTTTCGGGTATGAACTCTCTTAGGTTTTTGGAGTGTATTTTGAGTATATGACTCCGATTAAGGTGATTCTTGTTTCAGGGAGAACTTGAGACATAAAGCTACAAATTATATGAATAAGTCAACCTATGACTTTAGTGTATACATGGTGTGTGCTTGCCACGAAGGTGGAGTTACAATTAAGAATCCTGCAAGATTATAAGTGTAAGGTTTCAGGACAACGAAAGTTTAAGGTCTCAGCAAGGCAAGTGTCTCGGGGATGGGCTCCACTCGGGCTCACATCCCGGGACAGTCGGGCTCCCGGGATCGGGGTCTGACATCTGTGGTATCAAAGCGAAACCGGGTTTAGGGTTTCCTAGGAACCTTAGTGGGATGTCTAAGGGTCAAGTCAGCATGCATTTTCCTACATGAATTATGTGAAGTATGTGCACTGTTTTAAATGCATAACATGCAACATTGTTTTCAAATGAGTGAATTGAATTTGTTTTATGTGAACTAAAGATTTTCACTGATTTTTTTTAAATTGAAGGAGTAATGTCACTCGAAGAGAACTTGAGGAGCTCAATCTCGGCCCGGCTCTCGGCGGAGGAATACGGATGAGTCGTATGTTCCGCAGGATCGGGGACCATTCATTTCGATTCGATGCACCAAGTGTGCAACATGAGCCGCCGCCTCCTCCTCCTCCTCAAGTGAACCCTATGGATCCCCAGTTCTTCCAGACATTCGCCCAGGCTTTCACTTATGCCATGGGCCAAGGAAGACAGACTCAAGTACCGGCCAGAGAGAAAAGCGGCAAGTATGATAAGCTCCAAAAGTATGGAGCAGTTGACTTCAGCGGGACCACTAATCCCGAGGAAGCTGAAGCATGGCTGAAGAGGACCGAGAGGGTCCTAAATCAGATGAAGTGCAATGATGATGAGAAGCTCGATTATGCGATCGACCATCGCTGAGGGATGCTTTGACTTGGTGGGAGTCAATGCCCCACGATCGGGAAGTACCTCCCAGATCGACATGGAGGGAATTCCTAGAGGCCTTTCGGAGGAAGTACTTCTCGATGGTCTACATGCAGGATAAGGCCAGGGAATTTTTGAATCTCGCTCAGAGGGAGTTGAGTGTGGCAGAGTACGAATTGAAGTTCACTCAGTTATCACGGTATGTACCAATATCGTGGCAAGAAGAAGACAAATGCCGGAAATTTGAGGTGGATTACACCTAGGATCGAGAAAAGTGGTGATCCACAACTTCCGTGATTACCAAAATTTGGTGGATCTTTGCTCTTCAAGTGAGAAATTTGAGAACATCCGGGTGAAGTGACTAAGAAGAGGAAGAAAGAGAGCAGTTCTCGAGAAAAGGCATGAGTGCTCCAAAGACTGCTAGGAGCATTAGAACTCGATATCTGCAGAGTAGTGTGGGTAGCGATGGCCCCACTAAGAGTAAGCACCTAGGGCCACTACAAGGCAAGCTTCAGTCGGCAAGTCCGGGATGGACAGGTAGAGGGAATCTCCGTGTGATCACTGTGGGAGATTTCTGAGGGAATGTCTGCTGAAGATAGGAGCATGTTTTGGCTGTGGCCAAAGGGGGCACCGAATCAAGGATTGTCCCCAAGCAGTCAGGCAGGAAGGGTCTCAGTCTCAGGCCCCAAGAAGAGCAGAAACAGTGGCATCTCGGCCAGTACATGGTGTGGGCAGTTCAGGAACTGCAAGGAAGGCATATCCGGCAGGGAGACCTAGAGGACAGAGTCAGGCACCAGCTCGAGTCTTTGCCATGACCAGGGAAGAAGCTGCGGCCGCTCCGGAAGTAGTGACGGGTATGGCTATGCTATTCGACTCTCCTGTTTATGTGTTAATTGATACTGGCTCCACACATTCATTTGTATCTGCAAGTATGAATATGCATGTTGTATGTCCTGAGATTATGGACAATTTTTTGGTCGTTAGTACTCCTTTAGGGAGTAAGGTGGTGATCAGTTTGATTTACAAAGATTGTGAGCTCAGCATCAGTGGTGCTAGACTGGTAGTAGACCTATTACCTCTAGACCTTCAAGGATTGGATGTGATATTGGGGATGGATGTTATGGAGAGATTTAAGGCAAAGCTAGATTGTAGTCTCAAGGAAGTAGAGTTTGATCTGGGCAATGATCAGAAAGTGGTTTTCAAGGGGGACAGGAAGTTGCCAGTGCCGAGGATCATTTCGGCTATGTTAGCTGACAATATGATGAGCCAAGGGTGTGAGGCCTTTTTGGCGCATGTAGTGAATTCGAAGTGAATGTGGTGATTAGAAGATTATCGAGGTTGTGAGGGAGTTTCTGATGTATTCCGGAAGAATTACGGGGTTGCCGCGGTGAGGGAAATTGAGTTGAAATTGACTTGATTCCTGAACCGCGCCAATCTCCATACCACCTTATAGAATGGCTCCAGTTGAATTGAGAGAACTCAAGGAGCAATTGCAGGAATTGTTGGAGAAGCAGTTCATCAGGCCGAGTTCTTCACCTTGGGGAGCTCCGGTCTGTTTGTTAAGAAGAAGGATGGAGCGTGGAGGATGTGCATAGACTATAGAAGGCTTAACAGGATGACGATTCGAACAAGTATCCATTGCCACGGATAGATGATTTATTTGATCACCTCTGAGGAGCAAGGTCTTTTCAAGATTGACTTAAGATCGAGGATATCATCAACTCCGAATCGTGGAGTCGATGTAAGTAAGACAGACTTCGGGACCGTTCACACGCACTATGAATTTAGGGTCATGCCTTCGGATTGATCAATGCCCCATTGCCTTCATGGATCGATGAATAGGGTGTTTAATGAATTCTTAGATCAGTTTGTCATTGTGTTCATTGATGACATTCTGGTCTATTCTAAGGATGAAGGAGAGCATGAACAACATCTCAGGATTGTATTGCAGAGATTGAGAGAACAGGAGCTGTATGCCAAATTCAGTAAGTGTGAGTTTTGGTTGCATGAAGTAGTTTTCCTTGGACATGTGATTTCCAGCAAAGGGATTCATGTTGATCCGAGGAAAGTAGAAGCTGTGGTGAATTGGCAAGAGCCTAAGACCGTGAAAGAGGTAAGAAGCTTCCTAGGCTTGGCAGGTTATTATAGGAGATTTGTAGAAGGATTTTCGATGATAGCTGCCCCTATGACTAAACTGTTAAGAAAGAATCAGCAATTCATATGGAGTGAGGAATGTCAGAAGAGCTTTGAGGAGCTTAAGAACAGATTGACAAGTGCTCCAGTATTGGTTTTGCCCAATGGAGACCAGGGGTATCTGATTGTCTGATGGCTCGAGGAAGGGTTTAGGATGTGTGCTGATGCAGAATGACAAAGTGATAGCTTATGCTTCACGGCAGTTGAAGCCATATGAGTTGAATTATCCGATTCATGACTTGGAGTTAGCGGTAATTTTGCCCTAAAGATTTGGAGACACTACTTGTATGGGGTTCGCATAAGGGTCTTCACGGACCACAAAAGTCTTAAGTACATTATGAGTCGAAAGAGTTGAACTTAAAGCGAGAGGCGATGGTTGGAGTTGCTCGAGGACTATGACCGATGATAGAGTATCATCCGAGCAAGGCGAATGTAGTGGCGAGATGCTTTGAGGTGAAGTCATCCATAGCTTATGTGTAATCGGTTTACTTGCCTCTGTTGGAACAGATGGCCAAGTTGAAGATCAATTTAAAGCAGAATGAATCAGATGGTGTTATTGCTCAATTCAGAGTGAGACCTATCCTTAGGGAGAAGGTCAAGGAGTTGCAGGAGCAGGATCTGTAATTAAGTAAGTTGAGAGATGAAATTCAACATGGTAGCGATCGAAGTGCAAGTAAGGGATGATGGGCTAATGGTAGTGGGGAGCAGGTTGTGTATTCGAATGATAAGCGATTAAGGATGAAATCATGGATGAGGCACACAATGCGCCTTATTCCATGCACCAGCAACACCAGAATGTCTGAGATTTGAAGGAACATTTCGGTGGAAAGGCATGAAGAGGGACGTGGTGAATATGTGAGCAGATGTCTAGTGTGTCGGCAGGTCAAGGTGAACACCGTGCACCTTCAGCATGCTAAGGCCATTGTCCATTCTGAATGGAAGTGGCAAAGGATCACGATGGATTTTCTGATGGGTTTGCCTAGGACCAGCAAGAAGTATGATACCATTTGGGTTATAGTTGATCGGTTAACCAAGTCAGCCCATTTTCTGGCGATCAAGCAAACAGATTCATTGCAAGTCTTAGCCAGGAAGTATATTGATGAAGTGGTAAGGTTGCATGGAGTTCCGAATTCTATAATATCCGACAGGGATCCACGATTCACATCGAGATTTTGGGGAAGTCTGCAGGAGGCATTAGGAACTAGGCTGAATTTCAGTACGGCGTTTCATCCGCAGACGGATGATCAGTCTGAGAGGACAATCCAGACTCTAGAGGGGATGCTTAGAGCTTGTGTCATGGACTTCAGAGGAGCATGGGATGATCATTTGCCGTTGGTCGAATTTGCTTACAACAATTCGTACCATTCGAGCATCTGATGGCTCCTTATGAAGCCCTTTATGGCGAAGATGCAGGACTCGATATCTTTGGGATGAGGAAGGTGAGAGGAAGCTAGTGGGACGAGTTGGTCCAGATGACGATTGAGAAAGTGGAGATAATCAAACAGCGACTTAAGGCGCCCAGACGAGAATGAAAAGCTATGCCGATGCTAATGAAAAGAAATGGAATATCGATGGGTGACAAGGTATTCCTCAAGGCGTCTCCATGGAAGGAGTTATGAGATTGAAGAAGGGAAGTTAAGCCCTCGGTATGTGGGTCCGTATGAAGTTTTGGAGAGGATTGGGCCGTTGGCCTATAGGTTAGCATTGCCGTCAGAATTGTCGCAGATTCATGATGTGTTCCATGTCTCGATACTGAGGAGGTACAGATCAGATCCTTCTCACATCATTCAGACCTCAGAAGTTCAGCTGAGCGATGATTTGAGTTATGAAGAAAGACTGTGACAATTCGGATAGCAGGATAAGATCCTCGAGAACAAGACAATCAAGCTAGTCGAGGTCCTGTGGAGGAATCATGCAGTTGAAGAGGCGACGTGGGAACCTTTGGATGCAATGAAGGAGAAGTATCCACACCTCTTTAACGACTCAGGTAAGAATTTCGAGGACGAAATATTTTTTTAGGGGGGGAGAAATGTTAGCCCCAAAATTTTTTTAGGATTAATCATGATTAGATTAAATTGATTAAGTTAGATTAGCATTAATTAAGGTGTCATAAATTAATATATGATAGCATTAATGAGTTAGGTGAAGAATTTATGAAGTTAAATATGTTAGTTGGACTTAGGTGAGTTAGGTGTTATTAATGTATTAATTGGGCTTTGGGTCCAAATGAAGTAAGAAAGAAGAGAGGAATTTAATGCAATGGGCTTGAAGGAAAAGAGTTAGTGGGCTTGAGTAAGTAAGGAGGAGAAATGAAAAAGAAGAAGAAGAAAGAAGAAGGAAGTAAGTTGGGCTTAGGTTTATTGGGCTTAAGTAATTTAGAAAGGAGTATAAAAGGAAGGAGATAAGAGATTTTTGTAGGAAAAGAAGATAGAAACGAAATTTGGAGGGAGAGGAAAGAAGAGTGTCGTGAAAGGAGGGAGGAAAAGGAGAAAGAAGAGGCTTGTTAGGGTTTGGCATTTCCATGAAAGTGAGTGGGTTTTTGAAGAAAGTCCAAGAAGAAAAAGTGTGGAGGGGAGTCTAAGCTTCACTTTGAACCAAGAAACCACTTGGTTGGTTAAGGATTTAAGGTAAGTTCTTGGTTTAAGGTTAAGTTTTTGTTTGGGTTTTTGGTTAGAAAGATGAAGAATAAGATGGGTCTAGTGATTCTCTTATGGATTTCATGATTTAGATTTTTAGGTATTTTCAATTTCTAAACCCTATGTTGATATGGGGTTATTTTCTTGTTATGCTTGAAGGAGGACAAGAAAGAGGAGAAGAACAAGGAGAGGAACTTCTTTAGACAAGTTTAAGCAAGGATAAAAGGTGGGTTTCATATTTATCTTTATGTATATAAGCTACAAAGGTAAATAAATGCATGACATTAATGAGCTTTGATCACTTGATTGTTGTATTAAATGTGTGTGATGGAATGATGACTGTGAGTGTATTAAATGCTTGATGATGATTGAAACTGTCATGAAGAAACTTGTTGAAAGAATATAATGAAAGGCATGAACGATGTATGAAAAGATGATTTCAAAGAAACAATGAATTGGATAAGAACAGTCCAATTTCCTTGTATGATTCATGATTGCTATGTTATGTGGGTAAGGTATTGTCCTAAGAACTGTCATGTGCACGTTGACCATGAAGCCTTCGTCCGGCTGCCCGATTGTGGCATAGGATGATCCAACATTTTGGACTCCTAAAGATTTGCCCATATAGACTCATGAAATGAGACTATATGGTTGCCAAGAATAAGGACTTACCGAGCCAATTGATGTGTTTCATATGTGATTACATGAAAATGCAAGAATGAGGAATATTTGAATTGCGAGAAATTATGTTTGAGTATTGATGAACATTGCATGATGCATGTATTATGATTGTATTGAGAGATTGCTAAAAGTATGAATAACTAATAGTACTGCTTGATATATAAATATAAATGTGTTACCCATTTGAAAGCTCACCCCTAAAGATTTTCCAGAAATGAGCGAGAATCCAGGAGCAAGCTTAAAGGCATTTACTCCAAGATTTTCTTTTGATTTAGTATTTGAAATGATTTTTGTAAAACAATGCTTTAGTTGCATTTTGAGAAGATATTGTATTTTGAAACTTCATTGTAATTGGGCTTGAAATGCCCACTAAAGCATTGTATGAATATGACATGATTTGATGAAGATGAAATGAATGAATTATGAAAGCAAAAATGTTCAGTTTTAATGTATTTTGAAAAATCCATGTATGTTTAAGACAATTGAATCATTATTATAGTTTGGATATGATAGATGATTAAGAGTGTGGCTGTTTCTTCGAATGGTATTTGAAGATACCTTAGGGTTTAATCATGTTATATGAGGTTGTATGATGAGTCTTACGCAGGTGGAAGTATTAGGATTGAAAAATTGGATAGATGTACTTTCAAGGGAAGAGCTGTCAAATTTCCCAAAAATTGACAGAACTTCGCCTCAGATTTTGACCTTCGTAGGACTTGAATTAGATAAATGAGCCTTCATGAATATTGTAGTAGAAGGTTAGAGCTTTCCAAGGGTATATCGTTTGTTAAATTTGGAGTTCGGAGTCAAAAGATATGATCCTTAATAAAAAAGCAGAAGAAAGGAAATCAGAAGATGGAAAAGCAGAAGGAAGGAAATCAGAAGATGGAAAAGCAGAAGGAAGGAAAGCAGAAGATAGAAATCAGAAGATAAAAAGCAGAAGAAAGGAAAGCAGAAGATAGAAAAGCAGAAGGAAGGAAAGCAGAAGATAGAAATCAGAAGATAGAAAAGCAGAAGGAAGGAAAGCAGAAGATAGAAATCAGAAGATAGAAAAGCAGAAGGAAGGAAAGCAGAAGATAGAAAAGCAGAAGGAAGGAAAGCAGAAGATAGAAATCAGAAGATAGAAAAGCAGAAGGAAGGAAAGCAGAAGATAGAAATTAAAAGGTAGAAAAGCAGAAGGAGGGAAAGCAGAAGATAGAAATCAGAAGATAAAAAACAGAATGAAGGAAAGCAGAAGATAGAAATCAGAAGATAGAAAAGCAGAAGGAAGGAAAGCAGAAGATAGAAATCAAAAGATAGAAAGGCAGAAGGAAGGAAAGCAGAAGATAGAAATCAGAAGATAGAAAAGGAAGGAAGGAAAGCGAAGATAGAAATCGAGAAGATAAAAAGCGAAGGAATGAAAGCGAAGATAGAAATCGAGAAGATAGAAAAGGAAGGAAGGAAAGCGAAGATAGAAATCGAAGATAGAAAAGCGAAGGAAGGAAAGCAGAAGATAGAAATCAGAAGATAGAAAAGCAGAAAGAAGGAAAGCAGAAGATAGAAATCAGAAGATAAAAAGCAGAAGGAAGGAAAGCAGAAGATAGAAATCAGAAGATAGAAAAGCAGAAGGAAGGAAAGCAGAAGATAGAAATCAGAAGATAGAAAAGCAGAAGGAAGGAAAGCAGAAGATAGAAATCAGAAGATAAAAAGCAGAAGGAAGGAAAGCAGAAGATAGAAATCAGAAGATAAAAAGCAGAAGGAAGGAAAGCAGAAGATAGAAATCAGAAGATAGAAAAGCAGAAGGAAGGAAAGCAGACGATAGAAAACCAGATGATAGAAATCAGACGATGGAAAAATAGGACGCTGTAGAATGTAGGAGATAGAATCAGCCTTTGTAGTCTTCATAAGAGTTGTAGATCTAGATGTCTACTTTCATATGGTGAAAGAACGAAAACATTTGGAGCTATAGATTAAAAGTTATAGCAATCGCGCCAAAAGAGTTTCGATTCGATTTCGGAAGTGAGCATGGTCGGTTGTTTTAGGTATATTTCCCTCATACGACCTCCAAATGAGGTGAGGTTTGAACCATCAGATTTATAAGACACATATCTTTCCCTCCATAAAATCCGGTATCATTTGGAGTTAAATTGAGAAAGTTTGTTCTAAAACAAATAAAAGGTCAGTTAAGAGGGCATGTTTCGGGTATGAACTCTCTTAGGTTTTTGGAGTGTATTTTGAGTATATGACTCCGATTAAGGTGATTCTTGTTTCAGGGAGAACTTGAGACATAAAGCTACAAATTATATGAATAAGTCAACCCATGACTTTAGTGTATACATGGTGTGTGCTTGCCACGAAGGTGGAGTTACAATTAAGAATCCTGCAAGATTATAAGTGTAAGGTTTCAGGACAACGAAAGTTTAAGGTCTCAGCAAGGCAAGTGTCTCGGGGATGGGCTCCACTCGGGCTCACATCCCGGGACAGTCGGGCTCCCGAGATCGGGGTCTGACATTTTCTCTCTTGGAATAACCTCAAAATCTTGCTCTAAGACTCATAAAAATCAAAAACTTCCTTACTTTTTCTCTTCTCCATCTCCATCACCGACTCTCTTCCATTCTCTTTTTATTTTTCACTCTTTCCTTTGTTCAAAGTCGGCTCTCCTATGAATAAAAATGACAGCCCCTTTGTGTTTTTAAAGCCATGTCATTAAATGATAGATAAAAGACCAAAATGCCCCTAACATTTACTTTTAGTCATGCTTACTTTCGGATCTGTTTCGCACTATCAATTTGAAGGAATTTGTCAAAACTTCATTCTAGAGAAATGTTCCTCTATGTCTTAATTTCATAGTGCCACAAGAATCATCTAATTCGGAGCACTACATCAAAAGTTATGCCCAAAACATTTCAGATATGTTCATATTCTAACACATTTTCCATGTACGATTATTTCCATCCAAAAATTGACATTCTTAACCACAAAATTGAAATTCGATGCCTTCATAACAATTGTAGCCTTATATCTCTAGTTTAATGCAAAATAAGAATCGCCTCATTTCGATTACCATAGCAGAAGTTATTCCTAAAATACTTTCCGATGTTCCTAAACCAAAACTGCTCACAAATCCGAAATTCAATTCAGAAATTGAAAGTCCTAGGGGCAAAATTGAAATTTCCTTTCTTCATATGATTTGTAGCCCCATGTCTTAATTTTATTTTGCCTCAATCGGATCTCCACAGATCCCGAATTTCGTAAAATACTGAACCATGTTCAAAAAATTATCTAACTCACTTTGATTAAATTAATCACCCTTAATTTAATCTCATAAAAATACAAATATCTCTTGAGAATGTAGACAATTGTCTTAAGAATCCAACGCTTCGAAAATCATGTTAATCGGATGTCAAACGAAAAAATTTATAAACAAAAGAGCGAGAGGAGGACATTTAGCGATTAGGCGTGGGCACGTCTAAGAAACTTAGAGACTAGACGTGGCCACGTCTAAGAATGAAATCTGGATCTGCAGGAAACTTTCAAAATTTTCAAATCATATCTTTTGCTCCCGAACTCCAAAATTAACAAATTTGGTATCAATAGAAAGCTTAAAGGACTTTCTACAACTTCCATGTAGAACTCCACAACTAATTCAGTCTCTAATGTTGTCAAATTTCTAATCAAAGATCATGTCCAAATGAATATGTCCTAAGCCATAACTCAACTTTGAAAAATTCTATCTTTCAATTCCAAAGTCCAAACATATCATATTTTATATCAATGCAAAGATCAGAAAGTCACCTACAACTTTCATAAGGATTAAAAAAAATCAATTTGACTTCCAAAGAGGTCAATTTCCTAATCAAAAGTTCTGTCCTCTAATAATCATGTTAAAACCATAACAGAAACTTGTAAAAATCATAACTTATTATTCCTTGATCGAAAAATTGCATACTTTATATAAAAATAAAGATCAAATCAAAATCTTCAACTTTTATGAAGAGTTTCAAGGCTGAATTAACCTCTAACTAGGTCAATTTTCTAGTCAAAGCTTTAGCCATATAAATGGGTCAACCTATGTCACATTCAAACTTTGACTGACTATAACTTTCACTCCCGATATCGAAAAATTACAAACTTTATGAAGACAGAAAGCTCTTAACATAAGCTACAAGTTTCCAGCAGACCATTTTCTCAAATTTTGACTCAAACAAAAAGTCAACTCTCAAGTCAAACTTGAGATCACTATTCATCCCCAAAAGTCAAACTTTCTAAATTCTTCAATTTTTCATACTTTTTCTTTTTAATTCTAGCTTTTCAACTTCATTTAAATCAACTCATCCACTTGAACTTTTATAAGCTATACAAATCTCCACAAAAATCCAAATAATCAAAACCTAATAATTCTTTTTCTCATGAATTTCTTCAAAACACAAATACCTTTATTTCATAATACTTACATAAAACCACTCATTTAATTTCACTGAATATTTCCAAATTCTACTTAAAATCAGGATCCAATATTTATACATAAATTTGGAGAGAAACATTAAGTAAGTTCCAAAATAGTTGATAAAGATGAAGAGTTAAATTGTTGAATGTTGACATTTAGGACTTCTTTAATATTGGCTTACTTATGTATAATATTCTTAATTTTAGATAATCCATTATTTATATTTAAGGATCCCATATTAATTTAATTATCAAACCAAAAGCGATAATAGCTCCATCACTTAGCTTGCTTTTAAATTAAAGTCTCATATGTTCTATCAGTTTTAAGATATGCAACATTGTACATGATGTATTAGACACTTCAGAAGTTTTTTTTCCTTCATAAACTATATATAAACCCAATTAATCCATAGAGCCTCTTTATCTTTTAGTAATATCCATGTTCTCTTGATCATGAGAACCTTGTTAGTGAGTTTTATTGGAAAAATTCCTAAGGTACCTTCTTCTTTTAGAGTATAAACATCACTATATTTAACCTTGGTAACTGAATTCATTGCTTCTTAACTAGAATAAATAAAGGATCTAAGTATCCTTCATATCTATTTGATTAATCTTTTAAGAAAGTAATTATATGATGTCCATTATATATGTAGGGAATTGATTATATAGTTGATAATTAAAACTCTTCTTGCATAAGAGAGACTTTTATTACACCTGCAACTTATTCTTCTTTTGATATTTTCAATCAACAGGATGAATTCTCTATATTTTGGCCTTTTATGGGAGGTTGGAATTTCGAATAGGTGAAAGGGATTTCCTTGATTTTGAAATCAGTCAAATGAGATATTTGTATATCAAAAGGTGTTACACGAAATGATAAGATAATATAGCTATTTTCTTTATTCATAGAGAGGTTTAAAAATTCCTTAAAAGTTCTTATAAAGGTCATTAATTTTACGATGGAGTTGAGATTAGCTTATAATAAGAGGAGCAGATCATCTACAAAAGATAAAAAATGAATCTTCAATAGCTTACATTTGTTATATTACCAAAAACCCTTCCTCTACCAATTGTTTTTCAAATTGGTTTATTAAGAACCTTAATGTAAAGAGTGAATAAGTATAGGGAAATTGGATCCCCTTATCTCAATCCTTTAACTCCTTTAATGATTGCTTTAGGTTCATCATTGACCAAGATGCAATAAGATATCAAACTTATTCATTGATCAATCCAATTTATTAATTGAATAAGGAAATCAAATTCCATCAGAGTGTGTATGATAAATTGCCAATTGATGGATTCGAAAGCTTTCTAGAAGTCTACTTTTATGGCACAACTCTTGAAAGAATTCCTCCTGTTATATTCCTGAAGAGTTTTTGAACAAGTAAAAATGTTATCACCACTTTTTATTCGACTTATAAAAGCTCCTTAAGAGTGGTGAATGGTAGAACTCAATAAAATTTTGAGTATGAAAGCTAAACATTTAGTCATAGTCTTCTAAATAGTGTTGAGACAGAAGATTTAGTCTAATTTTTTTAAAGATATAAGGATAGGAGATTTATGGATGAGACTAATGAATGTCTTCTTAAGCTCCTAAATCATTTCAACTTTATTGAAGAACTTAATAATTGCTTTAGGTAAAATTTCCTTAGTGAATCTCAAAGAATTTTGAAAGAAAAACATTTAAATCCTCTGCACCAAAAGCTTTATCAACATTTAGTTCAAAGAGGGCTTTCCCTATGCTTGTCTCATCAGAAGTGAGAGCAATTTATGTGCATTAGAGTAAAAAATATCTTCATAGATGATAGATTTAATGATTAATGGACATGAAGAATAATAATTCTAGTTCCGAATCAATAGGAGAAGTAGTCAAAGAGTACTCTTATTAAGTTTTCTTGAGAGTAAACCATACAAACCCGTTGCTTACTCTTTCTCCTTAAATGATGCATCATCTTCTCAATTGTTGGATTATATTACAAGTCATCTATCTGATAAGAATGAGTCATACAAAACAAGAGATTAGTAGTAAGCTATAAAATGATGAAAGAAAGTAAAAACTTAACTAGTTCCTCAGTAACTGCGCCAAAAATTTGATTAGGTTGTTAAAGCCCTGAAAAATAATTCCAATTCTTTAAAAGCTTATAGTATTTGTAGGATCAAGTTGAATCCTAAGAGAACTAATAGCTAGTTCCTTAATTTCAATTGTCTAAACAAAGTAGGGGTTTATGATTAATTAACTAACGATCTAAAATTAACAAATAATTAAAATAATCAACTAAAAATAAAAATAAAAAGCGCGAAATTCAATTTTAATTAACTATGATTCAAGGAAAGATCTCACCTAATTGTAGTGTTGATCATTAATCTATAAAAATAATTTTACAATTTAAGCAATAAGTTTGAAACCTATTAGGATAACCATAATAAGTTTCAAATTTTCTTAAATTAATTTATTAAAACTCAGCAGTTAAACCAAAACTTACAATTAATTGATTGGGTATGACAACATTCCATATCAATTAAATGATAGCAATAAGCTTAGTGAGAAAGACTAAATACTAAATTAAATAATTGAGATAAGCTACAACTATTTAAGTTAGTTTCCATGTTTCTCATAAGTTAAATAAATTCATAAATAACTTATTTGCTACTTATACCCATCATTTATGATAATTATGGATCACTAAATTCATGAATAGTTAAAAATAATTAACATAAAATTAATTTGTCGATTAATCAATATTGATTACTCATGAATAAAAAAACACAAAACAAGAAATACTTGAATTAAAATAAAAATCTAGTTTTAGAGCAAAACCTCACAAAGTTATAATTAGAGTTTTGAATGACCTTAAATCATAATATTTGGAATTAGCCACTCATGAATTTAGTTCCAATACCAAAAATACATGAAAAAATGAAAGATGAAGAAAACATAAAGAAAACAAATGAGAATGATAAAGAACGTGTGTCACATTTCCCTCTCCTTTTCCTGCTTAAAAACTAGCTTCCCTCTATCTTATTGAGATTCCTTTATAAATAAATCCAAATCTCCACATAATAGGGATGCGAATAAGTTTCCTAATAGAATTGAAATTCTTAGGGTGAATCAGACATTAAGCATAATCCTACCTTGTGCATAACAATAATTTTTCCATTTTCTCTAATTTTTTATTTTGACTAGTTTTGATCTAGTTTGATTCAATCTCTATTTGTCATCTCCTAAAAATTAAATATTTATTTTACTATTCAAGCACCAAAATTAATCAAAAAATAGATAGGTCTAATTAATGTAACCAAATAACAAGTTAAAAATGTTCTTAAATGTTAATAATAGATTTAGCGACATATAGTTGAGTAAGTTCCCATGAGATATCTTCTAAGCACTTATTAAGCAGAGTCTTATCAACATTAATAATAGGATCTCTATATTGTTTAATGTTCATCAGCTTATAATAGTCATCAGTAGTTAATACTGTACCAGTTAGAACTCATATTTTACTTTGTTGAGATAAATATGGTCTTCTCCAGTATAAGACATTTACAACATCTTAAAAGTTGCCATCATCTACAAATCTTATACTGATCTAGTCTGACAAATTATGTTGGTTGTCAACAAATTTTACAAATTCTACCATAATTGACCCTTTTTATATTTGTTGTAGCTTCATCTATAGATATTGGTTTGCAATGTAACTTATCAAGTAGCTCGACCCTTAGTGGTCTAATAGTCTAAAGGGATGTTGTGGAGATTTATCCATATTGGAATAGCTTTTTCTACAAACCTTTAAGAATAATATTAGATCTCCAATTTTGCAAAAAGAGATGTTTTCCATTAATATGTCATGGCCTATTAGAGTTGATAAGTTGAGCATTTGCTTCATAGTTAAACTTTAAGAAGAAAAGGTTCTCATCATTAACCAATTCCTCTTTCAATCCTAATTTTTTATAGTAATGAAAAGATCAGTAATTCATTAAAGAGTAAGTTAGATGTTTGTCTAAGGAAAAAAATTCAGCAAGTGTATTTTCCCATCTTAGGCACCTTCATTAAGTACCTCAAGAGGAGAAGCTACTATAGAGCTACCTTTTGATTGAGAAGAGGGAAAAAGTGCAAGTTTAGAGAGGAGAGAAATCTCTTAATATTTGCCCTTAGGAAAGCTTAGTAGAGGCCAACTAAGAGGATGAGAAGTTCTAGGTGCTTTAAGAAAAAAGTTAGCAAGGTTGTTATTATCAAGAGCATGAGGAAAAGATGAGTTAGCAAGGCTTATGTTTGTAGAGAGAAGAGGTGGAGGTTTAGAGAGGAAAGAGGAGAGTGGAGGGAAGCAAATGGGATCTAGGATAGTTTGGTTATAAGGTCACAGGGAGTTAAGACATAATACTAGGAAAGGATAGGAACCAATAAAAAAGAATCTAAATTAAAAAAGGAAAGGAGGGAAACTAAAGCTACACACTAAAGGGTCTAGTAATAAAGAAAGGACTTAATAAAGGGAAAAGGAGAGGCTCGCCAAGAAAATACAACAAATAACAAATTAACATTAAACAATGGGGAACCAAAGAAAATCACAAGACAAATAGCCTAAGGTACTCCAAAACTTAAAGAGGCAAATAAAAAATACAACTAGGGATAATTTAGGAGAAAAAAACAAAAGAGTCATACATAGGAACAAGATAAGAAGCATCTTGAAAGAAGAGCTAGTAGATATTAGGAATAGGAAGAAAATTAGTGGGAAGGATGAACCGATCTCATATATCAATAATGCAATTTCTTTAATGTCTACTTTCTATCTATGGAGTTGTTAAATTTTTTTATTGTAAATCAAACTTATTTTTCTGAATAGAAATAGGAAGAATAACAAAGAAGATTAAGTAAACCAAAGTTGCTTACCATGTAATAATAGTCCTAACTCACATTGATTTTGTATTAATATCAATATTTCCTAAAAGATTTTAATGATTAACTAGAATATAATAAAATTGAAGTACCAAAATAAATACTTAATTATGCAATAATTTGACATAATGTTTTAATAAAATTAAAAATATAAGTAAAACATCGATTGCTAGAAATGCTCTAAAAGCATGAGATTTCTTGCACATAAAGAAAACAAAAGAAAAAATCAGTTTCATTTTAAGGTAGTCTAACTTTTATATAGTTTTTTTAAAATCTAGGATTGAAAAGAGCGTCCAACCGATCTCAAAGAGAGATGACCTCGGCCTTATTTATAATGCAGCAAAAGTTTATATTGAATGATAAATATTAGGGACCGAGCAAAAGGACAAATGCTTCGCGGATTATGAGGTGTTTTATTTTCTTGTCTTCAGCAACATATGCTCTTTTGACAAAATTCGAAAAGATTTTCCCACTTAGATTTGCTTTTGATTTGGAATTGAAGTGAGTGGGGTTGCACTTTTGAGGCGTTGAGTGTCCATTTCTTTACACAGCAAAAGTTGTTAAAACCAATGCCGCATGGAACTTGACCCGAGGTTGATAACCATGGACATAAAAGTAAAACATCATCGTATCAAAATTCTTTATGTGCATATAAAGGCAGATTTTTGTTTATGTACCATAAAACGAAAATTCCTCATCTATCATTCTCTTATATTTAAGAAATTAAATTAAGCTCATGTTCAACCCAAACTTAAATTTTAGATAGGCAAAAGCAAAATTTAGGAATCTTGTCTTCACCTCATCCATGATTATAATAATGGGATAACTTATTTTATTTTGATAAATGTTTTGCAAGAAGCCCTTGAAGATTAAAAAAAGATATGCATTAAATCTTGTTTTACTACGCTTAAATTACAATTGACTACTTAAAGATTGGAGTTATCCATTACTATCTTAGAGAGTTTAGTAAATACTATATGTGAAGCAATTAAGTTAGACTCTCATAATACATGATTCGCTATTTTTAAAAAAAGTGAGAATAAAGCAGCAATGAAAGCATCGCATTTTAAATTGTTGATGGTAGGGTCATAACCATCATAATAAACTACTTGTAGTTGGATAATTACAAAAGATAATCAAACTCATATTATTCATTAGAATCTCGAAGATTTATTTTGTTCTATAAATAAGGAAGGAAGTAAGTATGGAGGAATGATAAAGTATATGAAATTAACCAAAATGAGTTAAAGAGACATGGGATAGAGAGATGAAGCTTTCCCCTCCCTCCCCCTTCCTTTTCTTTCACTATACTACCTTTCCTAACTTCCTTGACCTTCATATTGTTCCTTCTCTATTTCATCTTAGTTGTGCTAGTTGTGAAACCCTAGCTATTTAAGTGTATCTTTCGAATTTCAACTCTTCATGCATCTCAACTTAACCTTCTGGGATAACTATCATTCAAAATTGATCTCTCTTGAGTCGTATTCTTTCCTGGCATGGCTTTGTGTGAGCAATTTGTAGATATTAGGCAGAGAATGAAGCTTAAGTTTTCACCTTTCCCTCAAAAGCATGCTCCTACTCACTCCTAGCTCCAACTTCTAAACCCTTGTGTAACCCTCAACATGAGCCTCCAGAACCACCTAAGCTCAACCTCAAAAACAATCCCAACTACCTATTGAAGTTCCTAAACCTCCCCTGACTTGGAAATCTATTTTAGGTTAAACATCCCACTAAGAGCTTCATTACAATCTCCATTACTTAAAAGAAATAGTACTTATTGTCTCTCCCCTCTAGATGTCCTCAAATAGAGAGTAAACTCTTGGTCATCAATAATGGTGTGGTTCTTTATCAAGAAAATTTTGGCATTCTCAATTGTGAGACAATAGGCTTACAACCATTGGAAAAGTCGAGGGTTTTATGAATTAATTCTAAATGAGAACTCCATTTTCCTCTACAAGTGATTGAATAAAAGCTTGGCCTAAAAGAATATAGAAGGAGGACCTTAGCATTTAACTAGTATAACTATCTTCCTATAAATATATAAGCCAAGAATCAAATTGGAAGATGTATAATAGAAATAGGTGCCATTGTGGGTGAATTATCATAAAGTCCACATGAAATATTGGTTAATTAATATATTAAGTTCCCCTACGAGTTTAATCAGAAAACCTTTATACATGGATAAGGCAACATCAACCAGGTGTAGAGTGGCTATACTCGCATTTATGTGGAGTATACTTAAAAACTAAGCTCCTCGATGAGGTCTCGCTCCTCAATGACGTCCCTCTCCCTATGCTGGGAGAAAATGATCAACTAATCAAAGATACAATCTATGAATGGAAGCTCTCCTTCACCCAGTAGGGAAAGGTTTGGCATCCAATATGAAGGTCTCTAGGGTTGATCGTGAGGAATTAATGGAGCTCCTAAAAGAACAAAAGACTCGAACAAAATTGAATGAGTTGGATAAGGAAGCTTAAAATAATAGAACCTCATTATCCTAAGAGGAAAAGTTACAGGTCCAATCATAGTAGATCGATGGAAGTTTGCTGGTAGACAAAGATGGTGACTCCATAGTTAAAGGGCTTCTATAAAGAAGATTTAGATACCAAAGACAAAAAAAAAATCAAATTTTGAGAGTATTTAAACATCGACTCTAGTGGTTTTACAAGAAGATTTCACCATTGCGAACAAATATAACTCAGGCTTAAAAACCAAAAAATAATTAAAATAATTTCTTAACATGGTCATTTTTCCATAGAATGTAAGGGGTTAAATGATTTAAGGAAGAAACTACTAGTGGGTGATTATATTAAAAGCTTAAAACTGTTGATGATTGGGCTTTGGAAACCATTATGAGGTCATATACTTGTTCTAAAATTGGATTCCTCGCAAAGAATTGGATCATTATTACAAACCATTCTAATCATCATTTGAGGAATATAATAGTTCCTTACAACCCTAATTTGGTAAGCATATTTCATATATATCTTCATTCAAAGAATCAATATGAAGGTGGACATAAGAGACCTGGAAACAAATTGGATCGGATTCATACATGCTTCCAACTTTACTTTCATAATAAATTGGATCGGCTTCATACATGTTATGGAAGGAGCTATTGGATATAAAAATCAAGGTATCAAGACCATGGTTACTTCTAGAAGATTTCAATTACACTCTTTATGGTTATGAATTTAAGGGTACTCGATGTAACACAACCCTATGTAAGTATCTGCTCTCCTATACTCCAAGCTAGAGGTCATTAACATCAAATACATCAAATACCATTTTACATGGAGTAATGGGTAATTGAATTTTTGGACCATTTGAAGGAAGTTAGATAGAGTTTTAGAGAATGGAGACTGGATAATAAAACACCACAATTGTTCATAAAATTTTTTGGGTCCTTATTCTTTGAACATAATCCTATTGAACGTCATAGGTTGCAATTTATTAGGGTTAGAAAAACTACTTTCAAATTCTTCAACTACTTTGCAAGTAAAGAGGGGTTTAAGGAATCTATACTTCAAAGTTTGGAGAATGGACTGTAAAGATACACATCCTTCAAATTTCATAAGAAATTACAAATTATATATAAGGAACTCAAAAAGCTTAAACAAGTGTTCAAAATTGGTACCAAAGAATCTATTTCAAAGCTAAGGAGACGCTTAAGCTTGCTTAGATGGAACTCTATAATGATCCTGGTGACTTAAACAAGAAACAAATGAAGAAATCAGTTTTGAAGAAGTATATTGAAATCTTACATTATTATAACTCCATTGTAGCTCAAAAGCCCAAAATATGGTGACTCAAACATATAGTTTTTCTATAGATCCTTACTTACTCGAAGAAATAGAAAAAACATTAATGCAATCAAAATTAATGATGGCGTAGAATTATCTAGTTAGGATGATTTACTAGTCCATATCAAGGAATACTTTAAGAACATCTTTAGTATCAATCCATATAAAGCCCTGAGACCTAAAAAATTCAATGGTTTTTTCTATCACAGAGCATAGATATCCATTAAAACGGATATAGGTGATGCATTGAAAAAGTTCTTTACTAGTTTAAGGTTATTAAGGGTCTGAAATAAAACAATTTTATATTTAGTACATAAAACAAGTTCCCCATTGTCTATAAAAGACTAAAGGCCTATTATATGTTGTAAACTACTTTACAAAATTATTTCCAAAATCCTAAAAAATAGGTTAAAATAAGTTATGTATGTTATCAATGATCACTTATAAGGTTCCTTCATCTAAGGAAGGTGCATTGGAGATAACACATATTGCTTACTCAGGAACTACTAAATAATTACCATATGAAGGGTAAAAAAAAGAATTGCATGCTAACAGTGAACTTCCAAAAAGCGTTTGACATAGTACACTAGGATTACATTTTATAAGCTCTAAAAACTACAGGGTTCGCAAATGTATTTATCAAATAGATTCACTAGTGTATATCTACATAAACCTATAATGTCATTTTTAATAGAGAAGCCTTAGAAACGTTTTAAGGAATAAGGGATATTCATCAAGTGGTCACCTTGTCCCCTTGCCTCTTCACAATTTACATTGAATGGTTTTCAAGAATATTAAATAGAAACATTAGAAGGGGATGTGGTTTCAAATTCTATAAGAATGCTCCTCACAACAAATCACTCACCTCACCATCACAAATGACATCCTTCTTTTTAATAGAGCTTGTCGAGCATCAATCCAATGCATGATGCAATCCTTAGAAGAGTTTAGCTCACTATCTAGACTAACAATAAATAGGGAAAAAATCTTCCTCATCACCTCAAAAGACTGTGAAAATGAGCTATAGGAATGGGAGTTACTTATAGGTATGAAGTCTAACCTTCTACCTTTTGTATATCTTGATATACCAATTTCATTGAAGAAGATTACTTACCAAGACTACGAGGAACTCCTTGATAAATCAAAAAGAGAGTAGGTTCCTAGTCTTTTAAATGTCTTAAATTCACAGGTAGACTTCACCTGGTTAACCCAGTGGTAACTAACCTCTTAACCAATTGGGCTTTTCATTTCGTGTTTTTTTACTGGTTCTAGACATAAAAAATTTGATCAAAAACTATTCGTGGACTAGGAATCTAAATTTAAAACCTTAAGTTAAGGTCAGCTAGGGGGAAAGCTTACTTGCTAAAGAATGAATGAGGGCTTGGAATTTTATCCCTTTAGCTAGTTAACAAAGCATTTTTGGAAAAAAGGATTTGGAGAATATCACATGAGAAGAATTCTTTATGGGTAAAGTGGGTTTATAGCTTTTATCTGTAGAGTAGAAGCATCTCGATGATCAAAGCAAGATTTGATTCTTCATAGATAATGGTCCAAATTCTAAAGATGAGAGCTTCATTCAATAATTCTTCCAAACCAATTTCAATTTGACCTCGTATGGACTAAATTTGAATTGGTAATGGCTTAGATGCATCTTTATAGAACTATAATTAGAGTTTTTAGGGCTATTATATCTACACACCAGCTATAATTCATTAAGGATATTTTACTTACCTCAAGCAATAATGTACGGTTTGATTATCGATGGTAGTTGTAACTACTATAACAAATTATTAACCATATTACATAACTAAACTCCCCCGTATACGCCAAACCTTTCAAAGACAGGCTTAATTTAATGGTTGAAGCACTACACTAGGGCATTCATAACAAAATCATATAAAGAGTTTATAAGGTTTGTAGCACTTAAAGTACCTTGTTACTACCCATTATGGAATAATATACTATCTGGTACTACCCATTATGGAATAATATACTATCTCTCAGTCTCCTTTTTCTTATAGTTTATGCTCTAAAGAAGGATCTCAACTTACAACAAAATTAGGAGCACAAACCTAACGTAAACATTAAATTGAGTTGGGAGGATAGAAAAAGATTGCAATCGGTTTGATAATGATCGAGTGACATTGCTTCTTCGACCGAACCAAGGAGTCCCTTAGATATGATGCAAAATGGATCTTGTTCTATCCTTGATAAGAGATTTCAGTATTCCTATGTTTGATTAATATAAAATTTTAATTTCCAAAAATTAAACAAAATGATTAGGTCTAATAAATAGCTTCCAAAAAGGTATACTTCATTCATGGGGTATGGAAGTGCATGTATAACCTATTGTTTATTTTTTGAAAGAAGGAAAAATGATAAAAGGAGGATCCTTTAAGTTTCCACTCTTTTTTTTTAATTGAGAACTACTCATTACAGCCTACCCCACTAGATAAGACCACTGCAATAAAGTTATAGTTATATGATTAATTTTGTTGTTAGATAAATTAAAAGGGCATTCATTATCCTTATTATAAAATCCTAGTTCTTTAACTTGTTTTTCTTAGGTAATTAAAGGTTTAATCGCTTGTTGCATTTAACATTGCATTCTTTCTTTTATCTTAGACCAAATGAAAATACAATAAATTTAAGCATTAAAAGTTTGATGTAAACAAAATTTCCCATTAAAACTTCTTTCCTAATGGTTCTTCCATTTTAGTAAATTTTATTGAATTATAAAAGAAAAACTTATAAACCATGTGTTTGAAAATAATTATGCTTTTAGTTCATTAGAAATTATAAATGGACATTACTAAAAGTTAAATATTCAATGATAGTATTAACAGTTCATTGTTAATATGATAAGAGGCAAACTAGTTACATACCAAATTTTTATTTGGTATATAAGGTAGAAGATGCATATATCTTATCTTTATTCTTTATTTTTGGTTTTCCTCTTTACTTTTATCTTCATTTTTGTTATGCAGTCACATTTATTATTATTTTTAGTATTCCCTAATGGTTCCATTCCTCCTTTTTCCTTTAACTTAATACAAATTGCTAGGCCAAATCATCTTTTTTTGGGACTAAAGCTCTTCATGTCACCGATGCCTACATCTAGACTCTCACATTTAGATTTCAAAGTTTTTAGCCTTAAAATAGAATATTTAAAACTAATTTTGTAGGTTATTTGAATTTTATTTCTTGATATTTTAATATGTTAATTGTAACTTAACATTAATCTTTATTATCGACTATCGTTAACTAAATTGACATAACATATCAAATGTTAACGTATCTATAAGTCTAATTATAACATATATTTAAGGGATTTGATTAGCATCTATTCAAAATTTCAATTAATATGCTTAAGAGATATTCTCCTTTAATTATATAGCCAAAACATATATACATAGCCATCGTTTATAATAATTGAAATGCACAAAATATAAATAATTCTTTCTTTAATGTTATCTTTCTTTATAATATTAGAGCCTTTTGTACATACTTAATTGGAGATACTCCAACTGTCTAATAGTTATTTGGTATATACTAAGCTCTTATACTTTTTAAGAAGATCATGAATATACAAATCATGTAATAAATCTCCTTTGCACGAGCTATTAAAAATCACTATCTAAATTATGTATTTTATTGCCTAATGAAGAAGATGATATAAATAATGACGTTTTGACTCTACCGCTAGTCTCCATATCAAACTATCATGTTAGTAGACAAGTCAAAACTAAGGTCCTCCTACTTTGTGCCATATTAGCTACCATATTATCATTTGTATCAATGCCTTATTAGCTTCTATGTCATCAGTTAGGTCCTACTCTCTACCACGTCATTGTTAATTCATCTCAGTCGATTTAGTTTTGAACTATTGACTAACAAGCTTGACTGACCAGTTTAACTACTTTATTATTGTTTTTCTCTTTACTTAAATTGGTTTATAATATTTTTAGGTGATTTAAATTCATTTTTTGGATAACATCGGTTAAATTCTCTACAAACAAGTTTCTATGTTTTCTTATTTTTTTTAAGTCTCATTGTTAAGAAACTTACTCTTATATGTACTATAAATACTTCTAAAATTCTTCAATATATTCCTCAACTAACAATGTCATCTTTGATAGACCCAAATATGACTTGTGGGCTCAAGAAATATATAACAACTTCAAATATGAAATTCTAAGGGATCAAATAGGAAATGATACTATAAATCATAGATTTGTAATAAAATATATGATTAACCAACAATTATCAAATTTGAAAAAGAGTCCAAAGAAATGGTTCGATCCTTTTCTCCCTAAGGAACGATCTACTCATATTTGAGCATGATGAATCACATTATGCTGACCTCTTTCTAATAAACTTTTTGGTTTCATATGAGAATGGAAAATTGAAGCATTTTTCTGCATTGGTGGATGAAGAATTACGAACATAAGAATTTTTGTTTGATCATTTATAAGGACTACTGCCATGGGATTCGTTTTAACAATAAGTCAAAATCAGGGAGTCAAAAAAGCCCTTACCTTTCTTATCAGCGAGCCTCATCATATTTACTTTCAAGCCTTTAATTAAAAAGGTGTAGATTAGGTAGGTGTTCAGTGAGTGAAAGGAAGATCCATTAAAGGCAAAGTCTCTTAAATATAGACTTCTTTGGCATATTATTTGGGGAAATACCCAAACCTAATCAAAGGACATATGAAGTAGAAACTATATTCATGGAAGAGTTAATAACTTAGGATGATATGAATCATCAAATCTTAACTTAGTTTCATAATAACTATGTCAAAGTAATCAATCTCGATTTTAGACAATTTGATAATACTATTGAGATACAGAACTATCTAAAAATCATTGTTCTATATATGATGACATCAATCAATTTTAGCTTTCTAAATGAATTCATTATAAGAAATAGCATCCTGACCTAACTGTCCATAGTTATGTATTTAGATTACAAGTTCTTTAAGACATGTTGAAACTTGGAGATTTTGCATGGCCTAATGCTTAAACTACCACAATTTATATTGATCTTTATAATTGATAACATATTTTGTATCTGTTGATGACTTTTAGAGATTAGTTTGTGTCCATATATAACTCTCTTTCTATTATAAACTTTGACACCATGATTAAAGAATTAATCATATAAGAGACCTAGCTTTATATTATTTAAATGGAAAATTCCGCTTCATCAATAATGTAATTTTTCTACTTAGACTTTATCTTACCATACTTCTACTAAGAAGTCTCACAAGGTATTTCACAATTATTGCAAAAAAAAATACCAATACATCATTGATTATAGAAAATGCCCTAAAAAAAATTTAGACAGGGCAACTCTTCCAAGTCCTCTCAACCTATTACTATATTGTTACTACCAAAAATTGTTTAATAGAGAGTACATCTCCCAAATTCTCCTTGAAATATCATTATGCCCTTCCTTTATAACTTCAAACATATTATAATATTGTTTTCTTTGTTATTTTATTTATTACATCAGATAATCTCTCATCGTGTTACTTTGACTCTACTTTTCAAAACTCCAAGACCTTTAACTCCTCCATATATGATTCCTTAACAAATTCTTTCATACGTTTCCACGAATAAATCTAAAATGCAAGTTCAAAGTATAACCATTATTAAAACACCTAAGTTGTATTTATCTAATACTTTTCTTATTCTTAAATTTTCCTTAAATCTCATCTCTATTGAAAAATTATATTAATTTTGCATTAACGTGCTTTTTAGAGACGTGGTTGTACTATATAAGATCCATAAACAAGCAAGTTCTTTATGACATAGTGTAAGTTTGGATGACTGTTTGCACCCACTGTTATTCACCTTCCATCTAAACTTGTTGTTGGTGTTATTACATATAAAAATTTGGCACTCTCTTTTTATTTATATTTCCAATCTTAGACTTAGATCTATAATTTATAATAGTTCTTTAGTTTAGGTCAAGTTTGTAAATTTTGAAAACATATCATATCAACTTTCTAAAAGACATATTTTAACTTTTCTTAATAGTGATTTTGCTTCTTTGATACTCTTTGATTTAATTTTGTTACTCATAAAACTATACGTGATTTGTAATATTTTGTAATCCTTTTAATTATTTCTCTAGATATATATGGACTTATCTTCTATTATAGGTATGAATTATTTTGTTTATTCTTATTTTTTAAAATGATTTAGAATTAGTTTTCTTATAAAATTAAAACTTGTGTATATTACTAACAATAGAATATAAAGATAAATCTTTCATCTGTCTTTTTGATCAATAAGGAACTATTATCTAAAGATATTGTCCGGTTACCTCTCAACATAAAGGTAGGGTTAAACAAAATCATAAACACATTCTTGATACTATTTGATCTCTTTAAATCTCTTTTATTATCCAAAAAATTACAAAGAAGTTATTATTAATATTGTCTATACTATTAATCATATTCTTATTCTTATTCCTATTATAGGCAATATCTCTCATTATGAGCAGTTGTATAATTATGCTCCTAACTACAAAACTTTTAAAGTCTTTAGTAGTTTTGTTTTTCCTATCTAACTAAATGAATTTATCAAAGTAGAACTATGACCATGATTATATTGCACCTTAAGGTATAGGTTAAAACACAAATTTATAAGTGTTAGGATCCCTTATCTCAAAAACTTCGTATCTTTTGGCATATGACCTAAGAATATAGGTTTTTTTAAACTCTTTCAATGTGCCAAGTCAATCAACCTTCTCATCAATTTTTCTTTGATACCACCATTTTCTTTTTTTTAACACTTCTCTTATAGGATTATTCTCTAACAGTTCTAATGGTTCATTATAGTCTAGATCTAATTCTAATATATCTCTACTAGTTGTGGATTTATCAACTCCTTGAAATGATCTTTCTCTGTCTACTCACTTATTAGAACCTCTTACTTTTTATCTTATTCCTTGTCATACATATCTTGCAAGTTATCCTTATGTTTATCTTTGAGATTTCCATATTTAGTTCATTTGTTCTCTCTATATGAACCTCGTAACTATTACAAGGCAAGCTCTAATCCTCTTTGAAAAAAGTAATGGTAAAAGAATTATAGAATGTTACTAGTCTAGATACTTAGGACATGGTTAATTAACCTTTAGGCACGTCTATTGTTAGTTGCAAATGGATTTATGAAATCAAAACCTAAGGTTGACGACTCAGCTAAGTGATACAAAGTCTAACTTATTTCTAATAGTATGATATTGATAATAAGGAAAAGTTTGTTCATGTAGATTATCTAACCTCAATCTATAATCACATTATAGTTGCTGCTAGTAACTGTTGACCATTATTATATATGGATGTCAGGAATCTCTTCCTCAATAGTGATCCTATAAATAATATATGTATGTAATGTAAACCTAATTATGATAATAAGAATTATCATCTTTACACACCCTTGTGTAAAATGAAACAAGTTGCTCGATCCTGGTTTTCCAAATTTAGCTACACTAATCGTCTTCTGGGTTTTCAATCTAGTCCTTATGATTATGGCTTATCACTTTACAAAATAGTTCAATTTTGCATTCTTATTTTCCTCTGTCATTGACATGATAATTACTGGAGATGATACTCAGGCTATCTCCACTCTTAAAAAATTTTCTAAATAAACATTTTGAGATGAAATGTTTGGAAAATTTAAGTTATTTTTTAGGTCTTAAAAGTTTTATACAATGATTATGGTTTTCATTTATCATATGTAAAACATGTCATCAATTTCATCTTTGATATTAGTACCACTAATAATATGGCTTCTAGCATTTTACTTAAACCTAGTTCATCTTTCTCCTATTAATGAGACTTTTGTCGATAATGGCACTATTTACTGTTAATAAGTTAGCAGTCTTATATATCTCTCATTTACATGTTGCACCTGTTGTTTTCATCATCAATCAATTTATATCAACACCTCAAACCACTTACTTCTTTGGTAATCTTTGTATCTTTTGGTACATCAGAGGTACTCTTTTTCAAAATTTTCATTTATTCTATTCATTTATATTAGATATCGAGCACACTCTATTATTGATTGGACTAAATATCCAAGTGATCATTATTATACTATTAGTAGTTGTTTCTTTTTTGGCATATCTCTGATTTCATGGTAAAGTAAGGAATAAATAGTTACCTCTTGCTCTAGCACAGAATCATAATATTGATCTCTTTTCGACACCACCTCTTAGCTCCTATAACTACATTGGTTACTTTGAGATATAAGTATTCCTTCTTCTTCTATATCTCCTCTTTTCTATGATAATTATAGTTTCGTACAAATTGTTCTAAATTATGTCTTCTATAGGGTTACCCAACATATTGATATGATTATCACCTAGTGTAACATCATGTTCTTCAAAGTTCTATCTAACTTTTCCTTAATTCATCACAATCTTAAATCACAAGCATTTTCACTAAGTTACACCTATCTTAGTAATTTCAAGAACTTGTTTCCAAACTTAAGATGTGCAATTCTTTACCACCTTGAGTTTAACGAGGGATGCTCATATATCTATAAATGAATCATAATATATATTCAAGGATTTTACTAGAATATATTTAGGAATACAATTAACATAGATTAAGGATATTCCATTAATTTTATAACCAAAAACAAGTATAAATGGCTAACTTCTATAATAGTTGAAATGTATAGAAACTCAAAGAATTCCTTATCGATTTCTTTATTTCTCTACATCATGTATTCTATTTTTTTTTTCTATTTTCTCAGTTAAGTGACGCATGTACTTAGAAAAATCTTGGCTATATAAGATGATGAAAACATAAAAAATAAACAAAAACAATTACGATACAAGAATTAAGATGTTAAAGTTTGGAAGCATAATATCTTTAAATTTTGAAGCTAATTCTAATCGTCCTAATCCTAATTGCTACAATAAAATGACGAGAATTATTCTAGTTTTTATTCTCCTTGCAATGGCTAATGCTATAGGATAAAGACCTATCATCTATATGCATGTTGTTTTGTGATGAGGGTTCATCGATGATTATGGGCTACTAAAGAAGATGTTTATTTGGTTACATTAGTGGAGCTATTATTGAAGAAGGTGACTAATAAGACAAAAATTAAAAAAAGTTCACAACTCCTCTTCATAAGATCATAGTGATGCTTCTCTGTATCCTTGCAAAGATTTCTGTGGCTATAAAAAACAAAGAATTAGTATTGAGCACTTCACTTAATAACTACTGGTAATAACCTCAACAACTTGGTAGTTGATAATGATAGTTTAGAGAAGCTAGGTGATCACCTATGTCAAGAAGAATAAGGTGACAACACAAGCAATGTATTCACTAAAGAATGGTCAAATGAAATATTGTTGCAATAGTGGGAAATTAGTAAGGTGAACTATGAGATGATGGTTTGATTACTGTTTTCTCTTAACAGTGAAGATGGCAGTTTGTGGTTTAGTACTTGTGTGAAGGTGACATCAATTGACTTGGTATAGTGGAGTTTCATAAGTAGATGATAACCTTTTAAGATTAGTCTAATGCAAAATTAATATAGGGGTTATTTGACAATCAGATTAATATGGACCTATATCAATCTTTACATTAAAGTCATGTATCTTATAAATTAATTAAATAGTCTATCTTCCAAGTTATGTTACCTAAGTTAACATTGATCTTTCTGAAAATGAGAGTTCAAGAATTAAAATATCAAAATAAGGTTTGAATTAATTTTAATATTTTCTAAAATTACAAATTAAAATATCAAAAGTTTCCTTATAATAAAAGCTCATGTATACATAAATAGATCTTTTTATGTACATCTTTTTCTTCCAAATAATCAGTAAATGATCGTTTCCTTCTTTAATCTCTCATGCTTTTGTGTTCTTTTCTTTTATGAATATATTGTCAAAGAACAATGTTTCTCTTTCTTTTGATATGATCATTAAACATCTCATAATGGAGTTCCAATTTAATTTTGTAACATTCAAAATAGCAATAAAATATTTAAACTTCTAATTTGTTACAAAATTAGCCTACTGTAAACCTTGTAGTGCCACATAACTAGAGGCATTTGCAATTTAACAATCTCATTTGACAAATATTTATAAATTGAAATTATTTTAAAAATTTATCTACCCAATATAGCTAAAATCCTTAGTCTCTCTCAAACTTCCCCACCAAATCCTTTTATTTAATCTTTGATACTTTAATAATTTTCAATCAAAACCTTATTTAAATAAAAGGTTAAATGTCAAAGGGTCTTACTTGTATAGAGGATAACAATTATTAATCATATGATTAATGGTGTACTCGTTATGTAACAAATTAGAAGTTTGATTATTTTAATAATATTTCAAAGGGTCTTGCTTGTATAGAGGATTACATCAACATTGTTATTCATATGATTAATGGTGTACTTGTTGTGTAACAAATTAGAAGTTTGATTATTTTAATAATATTTTAAATAGTTATGACTAGTATTATAAAATCAGATAACTTTCATAATTTTAAATATAATTTACATATATATATATTCTCAAATACCATTCTTAAGCTAGAAAAGACATCCATTCTCTATATATTTTATTCGTTGCTCTATTTTCAGTCTTTTATTTTATATTTAAAATTTTGCATTCTTTTCTCTTGCTTTCCATCAGTTTTACTTTTGACAAGTTGTCAAGCACTTCTTGTACAACAGAAACAGGTACATCAATAGATATAAACAAGCCATTTTGAAAAAATGATATCACCTTATTGTTAAAAATAAATAATCATATATGACAGAATTAGGCTTTAAGCTAAGCCTATTGAGAATTAAACATGTAATTTAACAAAAGTGAATGATTGAAAGCAACGACCTCTGGAACTTGAACATTTGTATTTAATGGCTATGTGATCCCCTTTTCGGCCAGTTCTTGAAATGCCATTAGTTACTAAAGAGGGATTGGAACTTTGTTAATCCCTGTCATTTGAACATTTGTATTTAATGGCTATGTGATCCCCTTTTCGGCCAGTTCTTGAAATGCCATTAGTTACTAAAGAGGGATTGGAACTTTGTTAATCCCTGTCATTATTTTACCACTGAAACTCCAATGACAAATATAAGAATTCCACCCTCTGACGTTCAACCAAAGCAACTTTTAATTAAAATTCCCGTAAAAGGTCAAGGAACCCGATTCTTATTGTTCTTTCTCAATTCATTTGGTTCATGTATATATATATGATAACAAGCTAGCTATTATTCTTCCTTTATCTTTTGTGATAAACCTTTAATCAACTTTAGCCTTTGAGTTGTTCCAATTAGAGTCAAAAATAATTAATAGAATAAATGTTTTGTTCATATTTTCAGGAAATGTATAAGTCCTTCAATGGACGTATAAGCCCGTTGAATTGTCGCACTCTTAAGGCACTGATTAGGGAAGATTTATAGCGCAGCTAGCAACGAAAAAAGTTGGTCTTGGCAAGATGAAAGGTAATAGCAAATTATGGTCTCCATCAGGTATATATATGGATGTACTACCAGTCTTTATGTATTTATTCTTTGTAACTTGCATCTTTATTATTATGTCACATATGCATGTGGGTTTATTGGAAATAGCCTCTTTATGTTATAGGAGTAAGATTACGAACTATAGCTTCGTTGTAGAACTTCGAGATATAATGATAACGATGACGGTAATTATGTATTATTCAACAAACTCCCCATGCGAAGTTTTGCATTTGACATCTCAATATCAGAATGGACCCTAGCTTTCGGATTGCATATGCCACCTGCCAATTGCAAACAAAAAGGTTAAAACATGGCAGACATGAACGAGCACATCAAGCTAATTTTTTTAAATATATATATACAATATTATTAAGATTTTATTTTCTGTCTCAAAGAAAAGACTAATTAGATCCAGATTGATTGGTTTTGCTTCATGTTTTAGGACATGCAAAGATTGAGACAAAAGTGAAGTTGATATGTACAGGTTCCCCGTTGGAGTATAGGAAAAAAAAAGCATAAGAGTTGCAGATATTTACATTATATTACAAAACTAAACAAGGAGTGACTCTCTGTAGCTCGTGAGGCATACATTCAGAGCACAGGACAGTGACTCCTCATGGAGGGGCCGCCCATGAATAAGACAGATAAAGACAAGTCAAAAGCAAAGAACACAGGCCCTAAGCATAAACTCAGTTAAAAAATTTGTATGAAAGAGAGAGTAAAGCTTATGCTAATAGATACAAGTGCACGCTTTCCCATGTATGGGGGGTCATGGTCGTGGGTTTTTCTTTCGAGTTAGTGAGTTTGCTTTGCCTGAGATCATGTTAATCCAAGAGCACTCTTTTCCATGTGAAATTTTCTTTTCCAAGTGTAAGATACATATCAATCTCTTCGCTTTTGCTTTTCTAGGCCAGCCCTCCCTTTAAGACTATTCCATCTTCTAGTAAAGCTCCCCGATGCACATTAACACATAAAATTGTTGGTCCCAGTTTTCTTGTGTAGGGCGAAGAAGAAGAAGAAGAAGAAGAAGGAATAAAGTTGATGCCCACCAGAATAAAATTACATCTTGCATACAACATAATTATATAATTGATGATATCAGTCAACAAACATGGTAATGATATATTAATAATCATCATCCTTTACTTCTTACAAACCACTGTTCGTTGCAGGCACATGTTCCCAACTCAAGGTAACTATGGTAATCTATGTTGACCGAAAGGATCTGCATCAAAATACGCAAATCATTAGTGTTTCACTTGCTTTTTTTTTTTTTTTGCAGTTCTAAGTCCAAATTCTATTAACGAAGATACGACCATCGACATGTTTTTCTTTGATGCGTATCGCTGAGGTGCGAATTAAATCTTCAACAGAAAATCGCAGATCGAATCTTGGTTTCAGGCTGCCTTGCTGTTCGCTAACAAGAAACCTTTTTATCTGAAAATTAAAGTCAGGCTATAAACATTTTGGTCCCAAGAGTCCTACACTGCCAGTGTTAAAACTGAGCAGTAATAACTTTTGAGATGCTGAAACAGCAATAACATTGTAATAATGGCAAGAATCCATGGCTTTAGCCCAGTTGGCAATTGGCAATGATGCGAGGGAGTGATGAGGATACATATATGAAAAAGCAACAGGACAATGTAGCCATATATAAATGATCGAAAGTGCAATTCCAGCGTCTCTCATTCAAAGCAATAAAGAGCTTTCTTTGGTTAAAGGTAAAGGCCATTGTGTCCAAAATGAGATAAAGAAAAAGGCAGGCAGCTTCATCAACTTTACTTTTCTTCTCCTCTCAATCATAACTTTAAATTTCTGTTATCCAACGGCTTTATCATCATTTTCATTCTCCTGTTCCTAATTAACAATTGTTGGGACTAGAAACCTTCTCCTTGTTTTTTTTTTCCCCCTACCTTCTCTTAGCTTTCTTTGCTGCTAAAAGAAGCTTAAGAAACACAACTTAGACATAAACAACCAGAGACCCCATTTTCAATCTCGTCTCTTCTCTTCCCTCTCATCTTCTTTAAGCAAAAGGGGAAAGGGAAAAAAAGATAAATGAACAGAAAAGATAAGCAAAGTAAAGGAGAGGCTTAGCTTCTTCCTTGTATTTCAAGACTCTTTTCTGTGAAGATGTTTGATTCCCTAAGCCTATACACATTTGAAGTCTCATTACAGATTGCTTTCACTTTCGTATCTTTTGTAGAAACTCCATAATCACCCAGGTGCTTAAATCTCTTTGTCCTTACTTCAAGTCCTTCCAAAGTTTGCTTCCTTGAGTGTTGATTCTGCAACAAAACATGGTCCCCTTCATTGTTTTGACCCTTTTTTCTCTTCTAACCACCTCTGCTTTTGCTTCTTTGCTCAATGATTTTCATGCATTACTCAATCTTAAACACGGATTCGAATTCCCTGAACCGGCCTTAGATACCTGGAATTCTTCAAGTCCCAGCTCAGTTTGTTCTTGGACAGGAGTTCAGTGCTCAAACAAACGAGTTGTTGCATTGGACTTGACAGACTTGAATCTCTATGGCTCTGTTTCACCTCGTCAAATTTCGAGACTTGATCAACTCACCATCTTATCTCTTGCAGGAAACAATTTCACTGGAACCATTGAAGTAGTGGGGTTAATTAACCTTAGATTTCTTAATATTTCAAACAACGAACTCAGTGGTGACTTAGATTGGAACTACACGAGTCTGTCAGACTTGGAATTGTTTGATGCATATAACAACAACTTCACTGCTCCCCTTCCGCTAGGAGTTTTAAGCTTGAAGAAACTCATGCATTTGGATCTTGGTGGCAACTTTTTCTATGGTAAAATACCACCCAGCTATGGACAACTCGTGGGCTTAGAGTATCTTCAGCTTGCAGGGAATGATCTCAGTGGAAAGATTCCAGGTGAGCTTGGCAACCTAACCAAATTGAGGGAACTTTACCTCGGTTATTACAATGCTTTTGAAGGTGGGATTCCTGTAGAAATTGGAAATTTGGCGAATCTAGTTGAGTTGGATCTTTCAAAGTGCGGATTAGATGGCTCTATACCACAAGAGCTTGGGAACTTGAAGCAGCTGGAATCTCTTTATGTGTACACCAATCTATTTACAGGTTCAATTCCAAAGGAGTTGGGCAACTTGACCAACTTGGTGTTTCTTGACCTCTCTAACAATGCACTCACAGGTGAAATCCCCTCTGAGTTCAACAATCTTAAACAGCTAAAGCTCTTCAATCTCTTCATGAACAGATTACACGGCTCAATTCCGGACTATGTTGCAGAATTTCCCCATTTGGATACACTGGGCCTGTGGATGAACAACTTCACCGGTGTGATTCCTAGCAAACTTGGGCAAAATGGGAAGCTTCAGTTTCTCGATTTGTCTTCAAATAAGCTTACCGGTACAATCCCAAGAGACTTATGTTATTCCAATCAGCTAAGGATTCTAATTCTGTTGAAGAATTTCCTGTTTGGCCCAATCCCAGAAGGGTTGGGAACATGCTTCAGTCTCACCAGGGTAAGGATGGGGGAGAACTACTTGAATGGAAGCATTCCAAATGGGTTCATTTACTTGCCTGAGCTTAATTTAGTAGAGCTACAGAACAACTTCCTATCAGGAACATTATCGGAGAACAGTGATAGCTCATCAAAACCTGCTAAATTAGGACAGCTCAATTTGTCAAACAATCTCCTTTCTGGAGCTTTGCCAGTTTCGCTTTCAAACTTCTCTGCCCTCCAAATCCTTCTACTTGGTGGAAACCAGTTCTCAGGTCCAATACCACAATCTGTAGGAGAACTACGTCAAGTGCTAAAGCTAGACCTGAGTAGAAATTCACTTTCAGGTGCAATTCCTCCTCAATTAGGCAACTGCTTCCATCTCACAGTCCTTGACGTGAGCCAGAACAACCTCTCTGGGTCAATCCCACCTGAGATATCCAACATTCGCATCTTGAACTTCTTGAACTTATCAAGAAACCACTTAAATGGAAGCATACCAAAATCTATTGTTTCCATGAAGAGCCTCACCACTGCAGATTTCTCTTTTAATGATTTCTCTGGGAAGGTCCCAGAAACTGGTCAATTCTCATTCTTCAATGCTTCATCTTTTGCTGGTAATCCTCAACTTTGCGGTTCTCTCCTCAACAACCCTTGCAATTTCACCGCCCTTACTAGCAACACACCAGGAAAAGCCCCCAATAATTTCAAGTTAATATTTGCTTTAGGGCTGCTGATATGCTCCCTAATATTTGCAACTGCTGCCATTATCAAGGCAAAATCGATCAAGAAAAGTGGTTCAGATTCTTGGAAGATGACTGCATTTCAGAAGCTTGAATTCACAGTCACAGACATCCTGGAATGTGTGAAAGATGGGAATGTGATTGGCCGAGGAGGAGCCGGAATTGTGTACCATGGAAAAATGCCATCTGGGGTTGAAATTGCAGTGAAGAAACTACTTGGTTTCGGCACCAACAGCCATGACAATGGCTTCAGAGCAGAAATTCAAACTCTAGGGAACATCAGGCATCGAAACATCGTACGATTGCTAGCTTTTTGCTCCAACAAGGAAACCAACTTGCTTGTTTACGAGTACATGAGGAATGGTAGCCTAGGAGAAGCATTGCATGGCAAAAAAGGTGGATTCCTGGGCTGGAACTTGAGGTACAAAATTGCGATTGAAGCTGCCAAAGGACTATGCTACCTTCACCATGACTGTTCACCACTGATTGTTCACCGAGATGTGAAATCCAACAACATTTTGTTGAATTCGAGCTTTGAAGCGCATGTAGCCGATTTTGGTTTGGCGAAATTCTTGGTGGACGGTGGCGCATCCCAGTGCATGTCATCAATTGCAGGGTCTTATGGTTACATAGCACCAGGTAAGCAAATGATCATAGGCATTTTGTTTTACTTCTACAATTTCTCCTGATTCATACGTCACGTTCCAGATTCTTAACTAATAGTATTAATAAAGATCAATTAAGCAAACGAATATTATATATATAAATATATATTATATCAAACACTAATTAGTCTTGTCGCCTGCCGGCGGCTGAAGTTAAGTGACGGCTCATAAACCACCACCCCTGAATCGTGCTACCGGTGGCAGTGAGAACAGACCAGACCAGACCTTTTTGGGAATCCAACCCAAGCCACAACAACCAAAATTTGTATTTGTGTGGGGCCCTGATTCATCTTACCATGCTGATACGTCAATCTGACACTGTTTTACACTCTGACACTAAACATCAACACCGCCTCTTTTTCCCTGCCATGAGAATGAGATTAACAGCGACATGCCCGCCTTGCCGTTTCTTTTAGAAATAAGAAAATACTTTAGTAACTGAATTATAAATATAATATCATAATTAGTTTATTATATATTCAATGACATATACTAATAAAATTATTAATATTGTTATAAACTCATTTTTGTCAAAACTATTATTTTATCATATAGTTTTTATTCATCCTTTAAGTTAAAAATTTACGGTATTATTTATTAGAAAGAAAAAATATTTTAGTAATTATGTAATTAAAATATCTTTACTAATAATTAATCATAAATAATATATAATTACTGATTAATTCTATGAACTATCTCTTAGTTATATTTTTTCCTTTCTTTAATATATTTTGTCTTGTTATGGGGATATTTGTTATTCACAATCTCTCTCATATGTATTAAAGGTTGTTTACTTGTCCTGCTCCCCTTTTTGTATTTCAGTTCAATGTTTATGCTTTCTGCTCTATTCGTACTGAATTGCAAAATGGAGTTGAATGGTGAGTATGTGAAATAGGGAGTTTCACTCATTGTCTCTGAAATTTTCAGAGTATGCATACACGTTGAGAGTGGACGAGAAGAGTGACGTATACAGCTTTGGTGTTGTTCTACTAGAGCTTCTCACAGGACGCAGGCCGGTTGGAGGTTTCGAGGACGGAGTTGACATAGTGCAGTGGACTAGAAAAGCCACAAACAACCGCAAAGAAGAGATGATGAGCATAGTGGATCCAAGGCTAAGGATGGTGCCAAAAGAGGAAGCTATGCACTTATTCTTCATAGCTTCGCTATGCAGTCAAGAAAACAGCATTGAACGTCCCACAATGAGAGAAGTCGTTCAAATGCTCTCAGAGTACCCACGCCATTCACCAAATTACCAATCGTCATCCTCGTATTCCAAAACATGCACATCTTGATGTGGTTTAAACAATTTTATATCACATCTTTGATTGGTTTGGTTTTCTTGTATTCATATATATATATATATATATAGTCTTTGCCCTTTTGTTTATTTTTGATTCTTGGAGGGTCAGAAGTAAGGTACAGGATAATTAGATGTAGGGAATAAGTTTATGGTGGCACTTTATTTTCTAAAGAGCGGACTTTATTTTGTAATTTTGTACACATCTCTGTATTTCAAGCTTCTTTTTTTTTTTTTTTGACCTGTTCCTTCTGATTCTGTCCACTTCTGATTACTTGTATGTGTTGGAGTACGTACATTACTTGACAGGGAGACATTACAGACAAGAGAACATAATTAGAAGCAAGAACATTTGATCCTCAACCTTTAAACACTTGGGATTTGGAACCAGACGACACTAGAACATAAGTCCATTATCGTTCCGACAATCCTTAAAAAACATGCACTTGTGGCTTGAATCTCGCCTTAGCAGTCAGCCTCAATAGAACCGAATCAATCTGGTTTTAAAATCCTTTTTAAATTCATTAATTGGAGATGCCATCTTCTCCCTATAATTAAGGATATCTAACCTAATGCCAACCTCTTCCAATTACTTGCTTTAGGGACACCTATCTGTTAGACATGATAATGATCTGTATACATGTCTATTATAAAAATAAATGCGGAATATTATTACTTATCTCCTGCCATTGATGTTGAGAGATCTTGAAGAAATGTGAGAGGGTTCTTCTAAGCTTTTACAAAATGCAAATGATAGTGTATGCAGAATTATCTTGTTAAGCCTAGGGACTCAATCCTTATATATGCCTTGTTGTCTTCCATCAAAACAACTGAAGGGCATGATGGTTCAAGTGAAAGGGCATGACTCTTCAAAGAAACAGACACGACCCATAGAAATGAAACTAACGGATAACAGTCTCCCACTTGGGTCGGAAATGTAATATAAAAGTCATAAACCTCCACTTAATTAAAGAAACTAAATGCACGAATCATGGCGATAAGTCCTCTAAATGTGAGTATTATCTCTCATGTATCACGATGCATCATTATTTCTTATAACAATGTAACTAAATGAATAAACCTTTATGTTTATTCTGAATCCATAATAGTTGTAATTCTCAAAAATAAAATATGTACACTAGAATGAGAAAAAACAACTAATTAATAAGAGTTTCGTAACAGTACATACATAAATCACATAATGGAACCAAGTCCCATTCTAGCAACATGATCCTTAAAGCTCTTTGGTGGCATGCCTTTTGTTAAAGGATTGGCAATCATTAATTCAGTGCGAATATGTTGAATGATCACTTTATTTTTGCTGACACGTTTCCTAATGGTCAAATACTTAATGTCGATGTGTTTACTCGACTACCACTCTTGTTGTTTTTGGCCAAGAAAACTGCAGCTGAATTGTCACAGTACATTCTTAATGGCTTAGAAATCGAATCCACAATTCTAATTCCAGATATAAAACTCTTCAACCATACACCATGTGATGTAGCCTCAAAACAAGAAACGAACTCAGCCTCCATGGTAGAAGTAGCAGTAAAAGTATGCTTTGAACTCCTCCAAGATATGGCTCCACTGGCAAACATAAATACATATCCAGATGTTGATTTTCGTGAATCAACACAACCAGCAAAGTCTAAATCTGAGTAGCCAACTACTTCGAGATTTTCAGTTCGTCTATACATAAGCATGTAATCTTTTGTTCCTTGAAGGTATCTCATCACCTTTTTGGCAGCTCTCCAGTGATCTATACATGGGTTACTCTAATATATTCCCAACATTCCAACAACAAATGCAATGTCAGGTCTCGTACAAACCTGAGCATACATTAGGCTCCCTACTGCAGAAGCATATGGAATATTTTTCATTTGTTCCCTTTCAAATTCATTTTTCGGGCATTGGTTCAAATTGAACCTATCACCTTTCACAATAGGTGCTACACTTGGTGAACAATCTTTCATCCGAAATCTTTCTAAGACCTTATTGATATAGGTTTCTTGGGATAGACCTAAAATGTATTGAGATCTGTCTCTATGAATCTTAATGCCAATGACATAAGATGCCTCACCTATATCTTTCATATCAAAATTCTTAGAAAGGAACTGTTTCACCTCATATAGAAAACCTTTGTCAATAATGGCGAGTAAAATATCATCCACATATAGAACAAGGAAACAAATTTTACTCCCACTGACTTTCAGATATATGCATTGATCCATGATATTTTCTTCAAAACCATATGAAGAGATGATATCATGGAATTTCAAATATCATTGACGGGAGGCTTGTTTCAATCCATATATGGATTTCTTAAGCTTACACACCAAATACTCACCATCACTAGAGGAGAAACCTTCCGGTTGTTTCATATAAACTTCTTCCTCTAGGTCTCCATTTAGGAACACTGTTTTCGCATCCATTTGATGTAGTTCCAGATCAAAATGGGCAACCAATGCCATAATTACTCGTAAGAAATCCTTTTTAGATACAGGAGAAAAGGTCTCAGTATAATCGATTCCTTCTTGTTGAGTAAATCCTTTGGCAACAAGTCTGACTTTATATCTTTCAATGTTGCCTAATGAGTCCCTTTTTGTTTTAAAGACCCATTTACATCCAATGGCCTTTGCTCAATTAGGCAAATTGACAAGATCCTAGACGTTGTTAGATGCCATAGAATTTATCTCATCTACCATAGCATTGTACCACAATTGAGATTCATTGCAAATCATAGCTTGTGAAAACGTTTCAGGGTCATTTTCGGCTCCAATGTTATAGTCAACTTCTTGTAAATACACAATGTAATCACTAGGTATTGCTGATTTCCTATCTCTAGTTGATCTTCTTAATATTGTATTAGCGCCCTCCTGAGGAGTAGCTTATACAACTTGTTGCTCAACAACCTGTGGTGATTGCTGAACAATTGGATCTACTAGATTGTCATCAGCCGCTTGTGGAACTTCAATGATTGATTGTTTACCTCCTGTTTGACTTTGAGGGATGCTATGAACTACAATCAATCTATTACTTGAAGTAGGAGTTTGTATTTCACAATTATCCTTCTCAAGAACTAAGTTCCGAGATTGATCTCTCACACTCATCAAGTCATTTTCAAGAAACTTTGCATTTCTTGATTCCACAAACCTAGTACTATGAGATGGACAATAAAATATGTATCCTTTGGATCTTTCAACACATCCAATGAAATACCCACTTATAGTCCTTAGATCTAGTTTCTTTTCTTGTGGATTATAAACTCTTACTTCAGAAGGGCATCCCCAAACGCGTATATGTCACAAACTCAGTTTCCAACCTTTCCATAACTCAAATGGTGTTTTAGAAACAACTTTGGTTGGAACTCGATTTAATATATACACTGTAGTTTTAAGAGCTTCAATCCACAAGGATTTAGGAAGTTTAGAGCTGCTAATCATACTCCGCACCATGTCTAATAATGTTCGGTTTCTTCTTTCTGCTACACCATTTTGGTCCGGAGACCCAGGCATGGTGTATTGAGCTATTATTCCATGCTCTTGAAGAAACTTCGCAAATGGACTAGGTGCTTGTCCATCCTCAGTGTATCTACCATAAAATTCTCCACCTCTATCTGATATCACAATCTTTATTTGCTTACCACATTGTTTCTCTACTTCTGTTTTAAATACCTTAAAGGCATCTAATGCTTCGTTCTTGTTATGAAGCAAATAGAGATACATATATCGCGAGTAATCATCTATAAATGAGATGAAGTATTTCTGACCATACAAGTCCATTTCTGGACTACAAATGTCTGTATGTATGATCTCTAATATGTCTGAACTCCTCTTAGCACCTTTCTTTTTTATGTTGGTCTGCTTTCCCTTTATGCAGTCCACACAAACATCAAAATCAGTAAAATCTAGAGTATTAAGTACTCCTTCATTCACTAGCTTTTTTATTCTTTCAAGGAAAATATGTCCTAATCTTCGGTGCCAAAACATTGAGGATTGTTCATTCATAACACATCTTTTAATACCAGCATTACTATGGACATGCATTGTATTATGAAAAACATTTTCTTGCAAATTAATTCGAAAAAGACCATCAATCATTGTACCATTTCTAACAAGATCAGATTTATGATACAAACCAAATGATGTATTTGAAAAGTTAAAAGAATATCCCATAGGTACAAGTCTTGAAACTGAAATCAAATTTCTTGAGAAACTTGGAATATAAAATGTTCTTTCCAAATTCAAAACCAAACCATAATTTAAAACTAATTTTCATGTCCCAACAGCTTCTACATGTGAACGCATCTTGTTGCCTGAATAGATGCATTATTCACTATCCACTAGCTTCCTGTGGTTTAGAAGACCCTGCAAGGTATTGGAAATATGGATTGTAGAACCAGAATCAATCCACCAAGTATTATGACAAACATCAACCATATTAGATTTATAACAAACAAGTGAGATTGAAATACCTTTCTTTATAAGCCAAGCCTTAAATTTGGCACAATCCTTCTTTATGTGCCTTTTCTTTTTGCAGAAGCGGCACTTGGGATTGAAATCCTTTTTTAGCTCAGTACGGACTGGTATTTTACCCTTTCCTTTTTGTTTGGCTTGCCCTCTATTCCTTCCTTCGGTTGCTATATGTGCACTTTCACTCAATTCCATTACTAGCCTCCCTTCCTCTTGAACACACATGGTCAGAAGTTCATTGATAGACCATTTATCCTTATGTGTGTTGTAAGAGATTTTAAAGGGTCCATATTGTGATGGAAGAGAATTAAGTATGTAATGCACAAGGAAAGACTCAGACATTTCAACCTCAAGAGACCTCAGTTGAGTCGCAATGTCCCTCATTCGCATGATGTGCTCACGCACACCTCTAACACTTGTGAGCTTCATTGATGATAACTTAGTCATTAAGGTGCTAGCTAGGGCCTTATCTGAAGACTCAAATTGTTCATCAATAGCCTTCAATAGGTCCCTAACATGATCACACTCTCCAATAGAACCACGAATACTAGGGTGAATTTCAGTCTTTATGTACATCATGCTGAGGCGATTAGATCGCTTCCAACGCTCATAAAGAGCAATTTCAGCCTGAGTGCTAGTTTCGGTAGGTACATGTGGTTCATCTTTTCGGATAGCATAATCAATGTCCATACACCCTAATTGGAGAATAATTCTCTCTTTCCATATTTTATAGTTATCACCATTCAATTCGGGAATATCACATTAAATATAAGAAAAATTCACAGGTTGAATAACTGCACAAAATTCAAAATATAAACATGCTTATGTTACTATATTTGTTGAAGAAAAGAAACATGTATCATGTTTTACCAATGTTAAAACATGCAATCATATTTCATATATGAATCATATAACAATTAAAAGCGCACGTGAGCTAAGCTTTAATTAAAAGATTCATATCTACTATTTATGATGAAACTATCAAATTATATTCTTTTTCTTAATACCTATGGGTAAATTAAGAAAAGACAATTTTACTATTCCATCCTAATTAACCATGCAAATATAATAAATCTTCCTGGGATAAAATTTGTTATATTTAAATATGATTAATTACAAGTGGTGTCATTTTACTATATGTGATCTATAACACATAATATATATTTTAATTAATCAAATATCTTTGTGGTTAATCTTCAACCAATTAAAATTATATTAATCACATGACACCACATTTTATGCAAAATTATGAATAATAAAGGTTTTACATAATCCTTTACAATTGATTAATAGTAAATCTTAATCAATATCATATATTTGCATAAATATAAATATATGTACATGAATTTAAAATCAAACATAATTTAAATCATGCAATTTAATAAAATTAGGCTAACATATAGATTCCATATATAAATGCAAAATAAATATGGACCATAATGTAAATACAGTATATTCTACACTGCCATTATACACTACATAAATTATTTCCAAGTATAAACTCAAAATGTTAACCTCCTAATATAAGCTTCAATCATGTGCGGCATCTCCAAAATTTATTTATTTGGTCAATAATTCATGCAAAAACAAAAGCAAATGGTGGGTCCCATGAAACTTACAAAGAAGTAGGTTTACAGTTTACTGTTGTAAAACATAAACTTGCAATAATGGCCACGAAAACAAGTTTTCTGAATCATGTATTCAAAACTTTCCTAACAATGGCCCACGCAAGCTTTATGGAACATTTATTTAAAAACTTTCCAAATAATGCCACGTTAAAAGGTGTTGAAATTGTCAGATGAAAGGCACGAAATCAAACACTAGTTCACGCTTATAACCGTGAGTCTGTGAAACAATGGCCCACGCATCTAATATTCAGTAGTCGTGTAGACTAACATTTAAAGCACACATGTGGCTATGTTGATATTAATAAAGAATGAAAACTGCAGTCTTCATCTTCAACCTTTTGACGGGTCGACTTGACCCACATTCAACCCATATAATAAAACTAACCATATCTTGGCTTCTTAAACTCTATTTCTAATGATTCAAAAGCCATTTCAAGCGGAATCACTTTTTGCATAGAACGGTGACTCCTCTCACATCAATATATGCAATAGGAAAAACACTCTATCATGCATATCATTACAGAAAATTAATTACATCAAGGCAGAGAAAAACAAGCTCTGATACCAACTTTTAGACATGATAATTATCTGTATACATGTCTATTATAAAAATAAATGCGGAATATTATTACGTACCTCCTGCCATTGATGTTAAGAGATCTTGAAGAAATATGAGAAGGTTCTTCTAAGCTTTTACAAAATGCAAATGATGGTGTATGCAGAATTATCTTGTTAAGCCTAGGGACCCAATCCTTATATATGCCTTGTTGTCTTCCATAAAAACAACCGAAGGGTATGATGGTTCAAGTGAAAGGGCATGACTCTTCAAAGAAACAGACACGACCTATATAAATGAAACTAACGGATAACACTATCCTTTTGCTCAATCGACTGCCTTGCTCGATTCGTCTTTTATTACCACAATTTCTTTAAAGATATCTTCTGAACTTCACATTAGCAACTTACATAACTTTATCTCACAAACTCTCATGGAGCTCTTCATCAAGATCTATAATCTCAAATTATTCATGTTTTGTTATTATCAAAATTCAGGATGGAATCTTCTTCCTTCTACATATACTTTACTTATTAACATAATGATACTCAATGTTTTATTTCAACTTTTAAAAATTATATTTGATATATATTGTATAATTATTGTTTGTAATGTTTTAAAACTATATCAGATAACAAACCAAAAAGGAAAAAGGTTTAAAATTTAAAATTAAATTGATATTAGGCCCTATAAAATTAGCATTTAATCGAAAATAAAATAACAAAATATATATAAAAAAGAATAAAATATATTATTCCTATGAAATTTATAAACTTATGATGAACAAAATATTAATTTTTAGTAGTTAGAACATAAAAATTCTTATGTACTGTAAATTATAATTTTTTATGGTAGATTAAATTTGGAAGAATTTGATTGCAACAATAAAGTAATAAAGTAAAAGGCGTAATAAAACGATTGCCATAAAAGTATGTATATTATTTTTAGTTGGCAATAAAATAGATTATGATTATAATTAACTTGTAACAACCATTAGCTCTCTTACTTCCTAAATCTTTTCTTAATTTTTACTTAAAGTATTTACACGTTACATTGAAAGGTTGATTTATCAGATTAAATTAAGATTCAACCTCTCTACTCCTGCAATATCAATCATTAACTATCGTCTCTCTCTGTTTTTGTTTCTACTTTCCAATGTCAACTTTTCAACGGTCATCCTTTGCTTATTGTCTCTTGACTCATGTTTGTGAGCTTTGTTTACTCCCAAATTTTCCACATTGCATTGATTCGGAGCATCAACTTTTTTCATCACAATCACTTAATTGTGCTATGAAGATACTTAACCCTTTTTTTTCCTTCTTTTTGAATAAATTCTTCAGCATGTTCTTCGAATTTTAAAAGACCAAAACTTCAAAATTTTTAGGCTATGGTTGGTGGTGTTTTTGGTCTTAAGACGACTAGTTTTCTTCAAAATGACAGTCTCTTTTATGATTCTCATTAGATTCCTAACTCATCTGCGTCTCTCAATGGTAAGTTTTTCCAAGTAAGTTTTTCCAACTTCATCTTTTTTCCAAGTCTTTGCGATCCATTTTCTTCAAAGTTCTCATCCTTTTTTAACTTCAACTCATGTACTTTTAAGCCTAACACCAATGTCTATCATCCTATCAAACAAAAGAATCCCTTCTTGTGCATTTCATCGAGTAGTTCATAGGCTTCCTTCATCCTCCCCTTGTCACACTAAAGATTTATAATAATATTATAAGTCACAAAATTTGGCTCACATCCCATCTCTTTGTAAAATTTAACAGCTTTATTTGGCTTCCCACTTTTGCACCATCTATCTAAATGAATCGTATATGAATGCATATCTTTGTGTACTCCTTTCAAATCCTCACTCTTCTTAGAAGTCCTTATACTTGCCCCACCAACCCATCTTAAACAACCGATATTATCAATTTTGGTTTTGTCCTTTGCATTGATTATGTCATCCTTTACCATGTTAGAAAATAATGGAGAAGGAGTTTAAAGAAACCTAAGTTAAAAAGTAAAGAAGAAATGATGGAGAAGAATTAATATTGTAACTCTCCTAAATGGTTTAGATGGGTTTTAAAGATAAGGATCTAATTGAGTAATTGAGACTATTTATAATAAGATGTTTACTCTAGAATCAAAAGGTGACTTTCAAAAAACCCTCAAAATATTCTTATGTTAATTTTAAGTTAGTATTTTACTATAACGTCAATAAAGGTTATGAAAATGTATGAACGTTAAATTTGAGGCTATTATTGTCAATGGTGATATTAAGTGTGAAGTACTCCATTGTCTTCAAAAAAAAGTTACCAAAAAAAAATATCCAAGGAGTTTTAATATCCCTTGTAATACTAGTAGATTGTCAATTGAAAGGGCACTATTGGACTTAAACATATTTAAGAAGTTGAAGTACATGAACTAAAACTAACTAAAATGAGCATTAAATTAGCGGGTATATCAATTAAGTATCCTATGGGCATCATAGAAGATATTGTGGTTAAGGTTGATAAATTCGTCTTTCTTTGGATAAAGTTTGGATATAGAAGACGATGTATAGGTTTCCTTGATCTTATGACAATTTTCCTAATTACTATTAAGGACATGATAGATGTACATGATGGAAAATTAATCCTAAGGGTAGGAAATGAGGGGAGTACCACTTACCATAATTTCCCTCTTTTTTCTTATTTCCTAGTTTTTCATTGTTCTTATATATCATATTTATTGCGGATAATTTACAAATTAATTGTGTGGGAGGCAATTAATTTGTTATGCTTATTAATTTCTTTATAATTAACTTAATAGGAAACAAACTTTAAGAAGAAAAACTTTAATTTGTTTAGGCAAATAGTTATGAGCATTGATGTTTAAGTTAATTTCAATTTGCATCATTAATTTTGAAAATGAATACTTGATATGTATTATGATAATTTTGTATAATTTGGACATATAAAGAAGTTATAAGTGAATAACTTTTAAAGAATTTCTAGTATCTCACTAAAAGGAAGGAAAATGTGTGAATGAATAAGAATTAAATAAATTAACTGTGCCAGCTTTAAACTAAGTGAAATGGTTTGAATTAAAGAGTAATGCTAGTAGTCATTTGAAATGGTGACCTAATTAAGTAATTGAGAGTATTCATAACAACGTGTTACTCTTGCATCAAAAGGCTAAGTTAGTTTTGGAATAAGGCTTAACATACTCTCGTCTTAATTTTAATTTAATGTTTTACTATTATTTCAATAAAGGTTATAAAATGAGTGAAAGTTAAGCATCTTTCTCATTTATGTTTAGATTATATTTAGTTAAAATTTGAAGGATTATAGAGGGAATTGAATTATTTATTACTTAATGCAAAGAGTTAAATGCCTAACAATTTAGTAAACCTTACAATTAAATGAATAACAAAGTCTCTTAATTAACATAGTTGAATTGTTAAATTCTTTCATGGAGTTGCAACCTATTTAACTGAATAGGGATGAAATTAATCTACTCAAGGATAAGTAAGCACTTAAATGCAGGAGAATTTGATAAGTACTAATTGGGTCATGCTTTTATTATGACTTTGAGAGCATTTAGATTGTATTTGTACGATTTCTATAGGAATTGGTACTTAACATAGCTTATATTTTATTTGTAGGCTTTATTTTAACTCCTTAATAAAGAGGGAATGGATTCAAACAAGTTAGCGTCAAGCTAGAGAAATTGTAGTGTGATTTTAGATGAACACGAGTTCGATGGACTTATATTCAAAACATGGGTCAAACATAAACTCATTTTCTATCACATTTAGGCTAGTGGTCTATTAAGCTTCTTTGATAACTTACCATGTAAGAATATAACCTGAAAATGGACTCGAGTTTGTAGCCTTTAGACTTATGTCCCAAATTGAACCTATAGATGTATGAGAGAGGAGTTACTAAGATAATAAGGGTGTAACATGATACCTTATGGGTGACCCGTATTGGCATTGACTTTTATGTAAATAGGATTCTGTGAAGTTATAAAGACATAAGGGAAGTAGTATAAGAGAATAAAAAGTCATCACTAAAGGTAGAAGTAGGGGCTATTAGAAGAATAACAAAGCAACCTTAGAGAAAAGGTTTAAGATTCTATCAATATTTAATCAAAAACTTAAAAGCTTCAAGATTAATGAGCATGTTTTTGTTATTTGTTTTTTGAGTATTATTGGTTTTCTTTCCTTTAGTATGAAATAAATTGTGATATGGATCTAGATGGATAAACTCTAAAGGTATTTTTATATTTCTTAATTAAATTAAAGACCCAAGCTTTAGTATGAATTATCCATTATTACTTAATGTATTTCTTAATTAATGTATTTGACTTGAAATATATTAGAATTTTAATTCAATTTTAGATTTCATGTATAAGAATTAAGACATCATATATATAAATAGACCATAGTATGAATAATAAAACTTGTATGAAATCTTACATCTAAGACCATATAAATCTTTTCAATTAGGTCAAATCTATCATAGGAATTTATAGATATTTTAATGCGTTATTGGGAATTTTTAATAGAAAGAGATTTAAATAAATCAACTTAAGAATATGAGTTATATTTCTTGAAAATAATATGGTTATAACTTTAAAATTTCTAACAGTTTAAGAAAATAGGGTTTATCATATAATCGAGATAATTTTAATCATAGAAAGGTTCTAGGGATTTTACATCTAAATCTTATTGATCTTTTGGTTGCTTTATCCTTACTCATTGTTGTGGTTCATTATTTTAGATTAGTTTAATTATTTAATTCTTTTAATCAATCTTTAATCTTATTAGATTAAATAATAAAAAGTTGGTTAGTATTACTAACTATAGTCCTCGTAAAATTGACATTCATATTCACCTAAGCTATACTATAAGGATGATAGTTGCACTTGCCTAATGATCTTTAGCATATTTTTAATTGGATACATGTTATTGCAATCAACGTTCAATAAATGAGTTATATGCAATTTAGACACTACAACAAATATGTGTATTGCCTATAATTTTTTTAAAGACGATCCATAAATCGTCGTTAAAAGAGTCCTTTTTGGCGACGCATTAATAATTTATCACTAAAAGTTAAAGATTCTATGTCGATTAACCAATACATCAAAAAGGGGAAACAATTTTTCAACGCTTTTATTATATTGTCACAATAACAAGTTTGAACGATTTTTAGCCACTTTTATCCCAAAAAGAAACAATTATCAATGACTAGAAACTATCATCACCGTATGTTGGGTAAATCAATGTGATTAGCGTTAATTTCGGTAAAAAGCGTTGGTAATTGCTTGGAAAATAGTTACAGAAAAAAATTACGTCACTAAGTGAATTTTGTTTTTCCAACGATTGAGTTAATTGTTGCATAAGGTCATGCAAAGATAATACAAAGCGGCGAAAAAATGTGCGTATGTTATGAAATGTTCACTATTAGCGATCATTATTTTCCTTCGTCGTCAATGTTTAGTGACGAGTGGCTTAGGTGTCACACTTTGGTGGACTTGTCGCAAATGATGCAGGATATAGCGACAATTGTATATTTCGTCGCTAAAAGTGGCTCTTAAATTTTTTCCAAAAGTTTTGAGGGGAATATTGATGAAATTTTGAATATTATAGTATTGTTAGACTTAATAATATTTGGAAGATAGTTTGTTAATGCTAAGCATAAGTAATAATCATAATTAAGGTAATTATAATTGACATTTTATAATCTATCCTAGTTAAGATATGTTTTGTTGTGAAGTTATTTTCAATGTTTAAAACATATTGTTGAAAAATACATAGTAGGTTATTTAAAATATGAAAAGTAAATATATTTTAGACATAAAATATTTGTGAACCAAAATGTTAAATCTAAATAATGCTAAAAATTATCATAATTTTAAGTTAACAACTAGTCTTAATCATTACTATTTAGTAACAGTAAAATAATTATTTATAAAAATTTTGGAATGGTAGCAATATAATATAATGATATATGGTAAGTAGTACTAACTTTTAATTAAAAGTTTAATAATTCTTATAAACATAGAACAACAACAATAACAATAACAATAGTATGCAACCTTACCCCTAACTAATACAGAGATTGTTTAAAAAATTCTTACAGAAAGAACAATAAAAAAGTTTAAAGTCCAGCTGATTACATTAATAAATGACAATGATATAATTATTATTTTAGATTCCAAGTGATATGAGAGTCGGTAAAGATAAATAAGTTCCCTATATCTGAATTCCTAATAAGGGTCTCTGCACGTTCGAAGGTACCAATTGAAATAGTAAAAGATCTTCCCTCAGGTGTAGGGTTTTTGGCATCCTTTTCCAACAACTTCTTCTTTATAACTAAACTTCTAGAGGATATAGTGAACAAGTCCCCATATTTAGTATGGAAGATAACTTGTTCAAATGAATTGCCAATATGATGCGTTTTACCTAAAACACAATTAGTATAGAACTTAGATTGCTAGTCTAGTAAAATCATATAACGAACCCAAATTGAAACACATGCATACCTTAATGACCAGACCAAGTCATTACAATTGACAAATTTTACAAAACAATCGATTTCCCTAATCCTTTACGGACCATTATGACATCAGCTCCTACCTCCATTTCCATCAATGTTATCTTAAAGATTCAAGGAAGCTTAAAACAACATATAGTATATACAATCAAATGTTCATATATATAATAGCTTTATAACAGGAAATAAGATATGTATAATGAGGAAAGTGACGTAGTTCAGATGATACTAAAAACCTTGAAGAAAAAGATCATCCATAAAGGCAAACAACTATTAGTGTCTAAGAGGGGATTTGTTCTACATTATTTTTCTCTTCAGTGGGGACAATTTTGCCATATTCCTCCTAATGGAATGAATTTCCACCATCAGAAACTAGTCACCATGTCGATATTCCTTGATGAATTATGTTAAGAGTTATAATATGCAAAAGTGAATTTAGAATAAAATTCATTATGTTCAACTCCAATTTCGATGATAACTGATATACTACAGTTTAGTACTTATACATCTTAAATCAGCCTAATGAGATGAAAATTAACCTTATTAAAATAATAGTAATATATTTACCATTTATATCATATCTAAATTTTAGAATTTAAAAATATTACACACAATTATGTTCTTGATGTACAGAAATATAATATTATCTATATTGGGTTATATTACTATCAATACAAACAGAGTTAAATACTCTTTCAAACCTTTCATCAAATAGTTAGCAAGCTTTCCTAAGGGAAGTGTTAAAGGTAGTAAAAAGAAGTCAACCTATATACAACCAACAAAGGAAGACAATAAATCATCTTCAAAATACAACCACAAAAACAACCCATACAACAAATACAAAATTAAGAACTCACAAGAAACACCTAAAGGTATAAGTAAAACTTAGTATAAGATGGAGGGTTTGAACATTGAAAAGAAGAACAATACCAATACAGTTATTAATGCTTCTTCGACGGTGATGACCACAATACACAAGATGAGCACAAGAGAGGGGAGAATAGTTATTAGACTATGAATGTAGAGGAATGTTGATGGCTAACATGAAAATGAAGAGACGATCATTGTAGTAGTGATAAAAACCTAATACAAAATGATGTGATTTCTTATTAAGGTAAACAATGTTGTTTTCCATTTTGTCGGAAGAAATATAGTACAATGTTGTTAGTAACAAAATGTTGGAGTTATGTAAATATAGTGCCCTGGAAAGCAAGTGTATTTACATGTAACTTTATCTTCTTCAGTTACAGTTTTGTAATGAAAATATTTATTATTAATAAAACAAAAGAGTTTGGTTTTATCTGTATGAGCATTATATATCTGGTCATAAGGTACCAAGATTCATTTGTAAGTAATATACATATACATAGAGATGTATGGGAAACATGTATATTACTAGAATCAATTAATTAATTCACGTTAAATAATCAAGTTGGTCGTTTGATTATGGTTTAGGCAGTAGTGTTGCGATTTATCTCCATATAAGTAAAGGAGTTTACTTAAAGGGAATGATGAGTTTCATATCATGATAGTAGTAGACTATCGATAATGGCACTATTAAATGAATCTGGAATCAAGTATGTTTTCAAGAATAAAGTGGGCGTTACTTTAATCTTAAAACATACAACTTAAGCATTCGCTTATTATGAACCACAATCTTGATGAGTGGTGAACTCATATGTGTTTCATTATAATTCTTGATATGATCGAATGGATTTTTACAGGTATTAATCCGATTATGCATGTTGGAATTATTAATTGAAACATGTATCGAGAACATTCACTCAAATAAAGAGTTTATAGTGTTATCATCTCTTTAGATGTTTTAAGGAGATTTGGTGATTAAAGCGGCACCGATAGTTTGATGGACTAGCTACCCATCAAGTCTTAACACTAAGATGAGATCTTATGTGTTAATCACCATATAAAGTAAAATGAGAGATCTAGAAGGAAAAACCAACATAAGGGCAAAACGGTAATTTTACCCTTTGTTGTGCGGATGGCTATAATAAGGTTCTAAATAGGGTTTGCAATTGGACATATTCTCATAATATTTAATAATTCAAGAGTTCAACTAATTGTCTTTAGTGGAATGACATTTAGTTAATAAGCTAGAATTAATTCCAATGAGATTGAATTATTTCTGGGCTTATTGGAGCTTGAATTATCAAAGTCCAATAAGATTCCCCACTTAGTTTTAAGGAAAGTTATCAAGCTAAGTAAGAAGTAGTTTGGAGGCTTTAGAAGTCCATAATTGAATGATGGGCTTATACTAATTAATGGTTAATTGGAAGCCCATATGTTCATTTAGAAATGGGCTTGTTTTGGTTTAACGTAATTGATTAGATTAATTATATTAAAACAATTTTTTTAAAATGGAGAAGAAGCAATTTCGAAATTGTGTTAGGTTAGATGTGTAACCACACATTTGACATTAAAATACTAAATAAAGATGGTCTTTATTATGGTTCATCATTATTAAATGGAGAAGAAGCAATTTCGAAATTGTGTTAGGTTAGATGTGTAACCACACATTGGACATTAAAATACTAAATAAAGATGGTCTTTATTATGGTTCATCATTATTAAATGGAGTTATGAACTTACCATTAAATGGTTTAATGGTTGGCTTTTAATGTTGGCATGTAACCTATTTGCATTCATTAGATTAAAGATGAAAGATGTGCATTAGATGGACCATCTTCCTTCTTTCTTCTTGCCAAAACCGAAATGGGTATTCAATTATAGGTTATGGTCTTTTCAAATAGCCATTTTAAAGATAAATGAAGTAAGTCTCATTTATTGGCTATTTGATGAGTGATTAATGTAAGAAGTGATGCATTGGATGCCTCTCACTTTTCCATTTATGCATATTTCGAAATTGAGATGTAAGAAGGGGTTCTTGCATGGTTTTTAGACATTCTCTCCTTTCATGCAAGGTAGAACCGAAATTCCTAAGTGAAAGAATTGAAAGAGTTTCAATTTTGGTTCTTCTTCTTCTAAGAAAATCTCCTCCAAATATTTCTTCTCCTTTCCCACCAAAGGATTTTGTTAACCTAGTTGTCCTTGAAGAACAAGTGGTAAATCCAATTGGTTGAGGATACCACAACAAGGAAGAAGATAGATTGCTAAAGGAAAATACTCAAAGGCAAAGGATTTAGATATAAGAAGGAGAGGATAGCAATGAGGATTTAAAGTCATAGCGAAGGAGTCGGTAATTCCTTTTATCTTGTTCTTGGTTTTATTATCCTTATACCATATCATGTATGGATTAGCATGTTGATTTGGATATATTGCTTCCGCTGCAAGATGATTTCTTAAAAAGTTTTGAAATCTATCGTTTTTCTATACTAAACATGCTTTCTTTTTCCGATCCAACAATTGGTATCAGAGCCGGTTTTTTTTCATGCATGATTTCGGTTCCTATATGGTGGATGCATGGGTTGGCAATCTTTTTATGTATACTGCATATTTTTATGTGATAGAAATATATATGGTGTATGTTGCTCTTTTGGTTATCCATAGAAGTTAAATTTTATCTTGTAAGATTTCTTCATTTGGTTGTAACAAGGAGGGTGGTCTATCATCACCATGTTTCCTCCTTGGTTTCTTTTTTCTATTTTATTTGATTTTGTAATGTACAAATTGATGTAATGATGAAGAAGGAGCAGCCATGGATTGAAGAAATTGAAAGGTAAAATTTTCGGTGTATCCTTTTGTGTTTTGACATAAGTTTTGTGAAAACTAAGTTGCTGGAATTTTGTTTCAATAAATCATATTTCAGTTATGATTGGAAAACAAGTGCTGGTTTTTGTTTCAAAGAATCCAATTTCGGTTTGCTAAAATACTAAGTGCTGTTTTTAATTTTCATGAAATGAGTTTGGTTTTAATAAAACAAGTGCTGGGATTTTTTTCAAAACAAAGATTTGGTTTTCTAAAATCTAGTGCTGGAATTTTATTTTCAAAATGACAAAATTCTAATTTCATAAATGCCATTACATTTTTTTTCCGAATGGGCGGATCATGTTAGCGAAGAGTTCAAGCGGAAGATCCAAGATGAAGAAGCATATTTTGGGCCTAAAAGGCTTGTAATTATTTTATGTTTCTAGGATGGACAATCAAAAGTGGCTTTATTAGTTCATGTGATGAATGGAGAAATGAATGCTTGTAATATGTGATATTATGTGATTGCATGTCATTTAGAAAATTGTCAACCCTAGGCCTTGCCATGCATTCATTATGTATGAGATATATAATGAAACAATATAGGATGGATAATAAATTACATCTAGACAAGATGGTATTTAAAACTTAAAGCCCAAAAAGATTGAGTGGGAGAGGATGCTCCTGTGAGAGTCCACGGTCTCCAAATGATGGCCCGTTTGCATGTGGTGAAGTGTTACTCCCCATCGGAGGGCATGGATCCTAGATGTTGCATGGTTTGGGTCTCCTTAAGGATAAGTCCACTTAATGATAGCAAATGTGACCTCCCACCGAGGCATGATTTGTAGGTATCTTTAGTGAATGAATCAAATGGTTATACACTCAACATTTTTTATCAATAAACTACCCACCGTAGCTCTGTTGGTAAAGTATGGACCAAATTAAGACGCTTCTTAAAAAATTGAGCATGAGATGCTTGGTAGTTTTTTGAGTGGGAGGGTCCCAGTGTTTCTTTTAATAGATAAGATGGCCCACCGTCACTTAGTCTATTATAGATAAGAAAATAACCGTCAGATAATGTTTTAATTTTTAAGTTTTGTTAAATCTATCATCATGCATACATGCATCATGATTTTATACAAAGTTACATAAATTGTTGACTAGTATGCTCATGTTTTAATAATTTATATTTTCGACATAATCAACCACAAAATGAATCCACTCACCCCGCTTCTCGACTAATAACAAATTGGAAAATGGAGACAAGTTTAATGAATGGAGACGTAACCTTGAAATTGTTCTTCAATATGAACGTAATTCATGGGTGTTAACTGAAAATGAACCTACACCTCTAAGTGGAGATGCAACTCTGAGCAAGTCCAACAACATGCGTTGGCGAATCGTCGACAAGACTACTAAGTGTTATATTTCGCTTCGTCGGTGGCATGTTGCAAAAGCAAATTGCTTGTATGAAAACTGCTAGTGCAATGGTCCATCACCTATATGAGATGTTTGGTGTGAGGACTAGGTCTGCAGAGTGAAAGCTATCCAAACCTTTCATAATCTCGCATGAAACACCGTGAGCCGGTGCGGGATTACATGATGAAGGTAATCTTTGCGGTCATCGAGGCTGAGATGCTTAGGCGGATATGGATGCGGACACGCGGATGATTATGATCATCAATAGCTTAAACTCTTCTTTTTCAGCAGTTTAAGTTGGACTATGAGCTCAACAAAGAAGGATTACACTTTGAGTGAGTTGATGAATACCTCCGAGCACGGAGGAAATATTGAATATTAAGGCTCATGGGCCGAAGTTAATGTAGCTTCTTCTTCTAAGCCCAAGGGTAAGGGCAAGGAGAAGAAGAAGGGTCCAATGAAAAAGAAGGCCCAAATAGGGGTCAAGGCCAAACCCATGAAAAAGAAGGCCAAAGAGAACATCAAAGGAAAGTGTTTCCACTGTGATGAGATGGGCCACTAGAAAAGAAACTGTCTAGTCTACCTAGAGTCCCTCAAAAGCAAACAAGGTATGGGCTTCCTAAGTTTGTTAGGAACTAGAAATGTAGCAGATTTATCTACTTCTTGGATATTAGATTCAGGAGCCACTAACCATGTTTGTGATTCTTTCAGGGTTCCAAAAAGAAAAGACTTCCTAAAGGCCGTTCAAGTTAAGATAGCGATGGTTCCTATGTTTCAGCAGAATCGGTGGGAGTAGTTATCTTGGACTTTCCTAGTGGTCATAGGTTATATTTGGAAGATGTTTATTACATGCCAATGATTGTAAGGAACATGATTTCTTTTTTGTCTAATAAAATCGCTATTCCTTATATTTTGAAAAGGTTGTTTCAATATATGAGAATAAGGATTTTATTTGTGAAACGATAATTAAACAGGATTGTTTTTATAGAACCTATGAAAGGCTCACTAAACACCACGAATTGATAAAACCAAGACAATCCAATATCTCTAGCATTAATTCAAAGTATCTGTGGCATCTAAGGATGGGTCATATCAATCGAAAAGACTTGAAGTTAGTAAAGGATGGGATCCTTATGGGCTTGGATAGTGATCCATTACCCACTGTGAATCTTGTATTGAAGGAAAATGACAAAAGCCTCATTTCCTTCTAAAGGAAACAGATTTGAATCCACATTGGACATGGTACATACTGATGTGTGTGGGCCCATGAATGTACAAGCTAGAGGAGGTTATGAATATTTCATAACTTTTATAGATGATTACTCAAGACATGGCTATTTGTATTTGATGCATAAAAAGAGTGAATCTTTTGAAAAGTTCAAAGAATTCAAAGCTGAAGCTGAGAAGCAACTTGGCAAGCCATTAAAACGACTTCGATCGATCGAGGTGGTGAGTATTTATCCGAGAGTTCCAGAATATTTAATTGACAATGGAATTGTTTCCAATTTGTCAGCTCCTCGTACACCTCAACAGAATGGTGTAGCAGAGAGGAGAAATATAACTCTATTGGAAATGGTAAGATCAATGATGTCCTATGCTAGCCTTCCAGAATCGTTCTGGGGATATGCCATACAAACGGAAACATATTTTCTTAACTTTGCTCCATCCAAATCGGTGCCTAAAACACCTAGGGAGTTGTGGACTGGCCGAGTGCCTTCATTGAGGCACTTGAGGACTTGAGGCTGTCCAGCCCATGTTCTAAAGCCTGAATCCACAAAGATGGAACCAAGGTCATAAGTATATTTGTTTGTAGGATATCCTACGGGAACTCGAGGGTACTATTTTTACAGTCCTCATGATAGGAAGGTATTTGTGTCGACAAATGCAAACTTCTTAGAGGAAGAGTTTGAGAAATCACAAAGGAAGAAGTGAAGTAGTACTAAAGGAGTTAGTAATTTCATCCAAACCAAGAGTTGTTTTGGATATGACAGAACAAGATGTCGAAATGGATTCAAGAGTTGAATCGGAAGTGCAACTGAACATCAAGATGTGCCTAGACATAGTGGGAGGTTGTGAGACAACCAGATAGGTATTCGGGTTTAGAGAAGGCTTAATTGCCATCTCGCATCAAGAAGAAACAGATCCGCTACGTATACACAGGCTATTAATGATGTTGATGTAGGAAAATGGCTCAAGGCAATGGAATCGAAAATAGATTCTATGTATACTAATGAAGTTCGGGTCCTTGTAGACCTACTACCGTGTCTAAAACCATAGGTGTAAATGGATCTACAAAGGAAAAGGGATCGGATGGAAAGGTAGAGACCTTTAAAACTAGATTGGTAGCTAAAGGTTATACTCAAAAGGAGGGTATAGACTACGAGGAGACTTTTTCTCCGGTTGCCATGCTTAAGTCCATCAGATTCTTTGGCCATAGCAACTATTTCGATTATGAAATATGGCAAATGGATGTCAAGACCGCATTTTGAATGGAGATCTTGAGGAGACCATTTATATGGCCCAACCAGAAGGATTCATTGAGCTAGGTAATGAGCATAAGGTTTGTAAGTTGCAAAGGTCCATTTATGGACTTAAGCAAGCATCTAGGTCTTGAAACATTAGGTTTGATAAGGCTATCAAAACCTATGGGTTCATACAAAACCTAGATGAGCCTTGTGTTTACAAAAGAATACAAGAAGGTAAGGTTACTTTCCTAATCCTGTATGTTGATGACATTCTGCTCATTGGGAATGATGTGGGAATGTTATCTGCGGTTAAGGGATGGCTGAATGAACAGTTTTCAATGAAGGATTTGGGAGAGGCTACCTATGTTCTAGGGATCAAACTTATAAGGGATCGTAAGAACAAGAAGATAGTTTTGTCTTAACTAACCTACATTGAGAATATGCTCAATAAGTTCACCATGCAAGATTCCAAGAGGGGTTTCACTCCTACTAGACATGGAATCAAACTTTCAAAGGAACAAGCACCTAAAACCCAAGAGGAGGTTGAACGCATGCGTAACATTCCATATGCTTCGGCAGTTGGTAGTTTGATGTATGCAATGCTGTGCACTAGACCGGATATCTCATTACGCAAATGGGACTGGTAAGCGATTTCACCAATCCAGAATGGAACATTGGATGCGGTTAAGTGTATTTAAGTATCTTCGTAGACGAAGAACTTAATGCTTGTTTACTCGGAAGTAATCTTATTCCGACGGGATATACGGATTCGATTTCCAATCGATGTTGATTCAAGGAAATCAACTTCGGTTCTATATTTACTTTAGGAGGTGGAGCCATAGTTTGGAGGAGTGTCAAGCAATCTTGTATTCTGATTCGACTATGGAGGTTGAGTATGTTGTCTTTGTGAAGCAAAGAAAGGAAGCATCGGCTCGGAAGTTCCTAAATGATTTGGAGGTAGTTCCAGAGGCGTAAAAGCTATTACACTTTATTGTGATAATAAAGCAAAGGCTAATTCTAAAGAACCCGGAACCACAAAGTCGCCAAACACATTGAGCGAAAGTATCATCTCATAAGGAGATAATACAACGTGAAGAAGTGGATGTGGTAAAGATTCCTACAGAGCAAAACCTCACGATCCGCTCACAAAGACATTGACTCAAAAGAGCTTTGAGGGTCACCTAGAAGGGATGGGAATGAAGGATATGTCAAACTTGCTTTAGGGCAAGTGGGAGATTGTTGGAGTTATGTAAATATAGTGCCCTGGAAAGCAAGTGTATTTACATGTAATTTTATCTTCTTCGATTCATAGCTTTGTAATGAAAATATTTATTATTAATAAAACAAAAGAGTTTGGTTTTATCTGTATGAGCATTATATATCCGGTCATAAGGTACCAAGATTCATTTGTAAGTAATATACATATACATAGAGATGTATGAGAAACATGTATATTATTAGAATCTAAATTAATTAATTCACAATTAAATAATCAAGTTGGTCGTTTGATTATGGTTTAGACTGTAGTGTTGCGATTTATCTCCATATAAGTAAAGGAGTTTACTTAAAGGGAATGATGAGTTTCATATCATGATAGTAGTAGACTATCGATAATGGCACTATTAAATGAATCTGGAATCAAGTATGTTTTCAAGAATAAAGTGGGTCGTTACTTTAATCTTAAAACATACAACTTAAGCATTCGCTTATTATGAACCACAATCTTGATGAGTGGTGAACTCATATGTGTTTCATTATAATTCTTGATATGATCGGAATGGATTTTTACAAGGTATTAATCCAGTGTCTGCATGTTGGAATTATTAATTGAAACATGTATCAGGGAACATTCACTCAAATAAAGAGTTTATAGTGTTATCATCTCTTCTAGATGTTTTAAGGAGATTTGGTGATTAAATGGCGCCAGAGTTTGATGGACTAGCTACCCATCAAGTCTTAACACTAAGATGAGATCTTATGTGTTAATCACCATATAAAGTAAAATGAGAGATCTAGAAGGAAAAACTAACATAAGGGCAAAACGGTAATTTTACCCTTTGTTGTGCGGATGGCTATAATAAGGTTCTAAATAGGGTTTGCAATTGGACATATTCTCATAATATTTAATAATTCAAGAGTTCAACTAATTGTCTTTAGTGGAATGACATTTAGTTAATAAGCTAGAATTAATTCCAATGAGATTGAATTATTTCTGGGCTTATTGGAGCTTGAATTATCAAAGTCCAATAAGATTCCCCACTTGGCTTTAAGGAAGGTTATCAAGCTAAGTAAGAAGTAGTTTGGAGGCTTTAGAAGTCCATAATTGAATGATGGGCTTATACTAATTAATGGTTAATTGGAAGCCCATATGTTCATTTACAAATGGGCTTGTTTTGGTTTAATGTAATTGATTAGATTAATTATATTAAAACAATTTTTTTTAAATGGAGAAGAAACAATTTCAAAATTGTGTTAGGTTAGATGTGGAACCACACATTTGACATTAAAATACTAAATAAAGATGGTCTTTATTATGGTTCATCATTATTAAATGGATAAGAAGCAATTTCGAAATTGTGTTAGGTTAGATGTGTAACCACACATTTGACATTAAAATACTAAATAAAGATGGTCTTTATTATGGTTCATCATTATTAAATGGAGTTATGAACTTACCATTAAATGGTTTAATGGTTGGCTTTTAATGTTGGCATGTAACCTATTTGCATTCATTAGATTAAAGATGAAAGATGTGCATTAGATGGACCATCTTCCTTCTTTCTTCTTGCCAAAACCGAAATGGGTATTCAATTATAGGTTATGGTCTTTTCAAATAGCCATTTTAAAGATAAATGAAGTAAGTCTCATTTATTGGTTATTTGATGAGTGATTAATGTAAGAAGTGATGCATTGGATGCCTCTCACTCTTTCCATTTATGCATATTTCGAAATTGAGATGTAAGAAGGGATTCTTGCATGGTTTTTAGACATTCTCTCCTTTCATGCAAGGTAGAACCAAAATTCCTAAGTGAAAGAATTGAAAGAGTTTCAATTTTGGTTCTTCTTCTTCTAAGAAAATCTCCTCCAAATATTTCTTCTCCTTTCCCACTAAAGGATTTTGTTAACCTAGTTGTCCTTGAAGAACAAGTGGTAAATCTAATTGTTTGAGGACACTACAACAAGGAAGAAGATAGATTGCTAAAGGAAAAGACTCAAAGGTAAAGGATTTGGATATAAGAAGGAGAGGATAGCAATGATGATTTAAAGTCAGAAGTGAAGGAGTCGGTAATTCCTTTTATCTTGTTCTTGGTTTTATTATCCTTATACCATATCATGTATGGATTAGCATGTTGATTTGGATATATTGCTTCCGCTGCAAGATGATTTCTTAAAAAGTTTTGAAATCTATCGTTTCTCCATACTAAGCATGCTTTCTTTTTCCGATCCAACACAAAAAACCAATGCCAAATAGGAAGACATTGCCATATTCGTTGTCACCTTTGCCTAACATATTTATTATTACACATAGAGTAAAAATTATTATTACAATACATAAGTTGAACCTAAAAATTAGATAATTATTATTACACATAAAGTAATATAGTTATAATGTAAGTAAGATATGAAAAATTATATATATAATGTAATATTTAATAAATAATTATAATAGTTAGAATGACTTAAGATGTATAAATTAATAATACATTAAATTAATCACATTGATTTATAATAATATTAGAAGTTTATTACAAATAATTTGCTAAATATTACATTGCTTAACGAATTTGATTGTATGGATGTTCACTTCTTATTAATCATTTTAGCAAAATAAAAGATTGTTTGAAAATAGTATTAAGTTAACTTGTAAGAAATAAAAGCTAGGTGACAATATTTTTAATATTATTTTGTAAATGTTAATCAATATTAAATATGAATAATTTCCAAACATGATGTTAATGATGTTGGTTGCATATATAACTGTAAAACAAATATAATGAACAATTTTGATTGTAATATGAGTCCTTCATATTAATCATTTTAGCAAAATAAAAAATTTACTAAAAAATTTTGTATTGGCGATGTTTATTTAGTTTGGTAACAAATGTTGTAGAATTTGCGATTATTTTTTATTTTGGTTGCAAAATCTGGGACATTTAGCAACAAAATTTATTTTCATCACCAAATTCAGTGGATGAAAAAAAAAACTAAGATGATGTCGTTTTTGTGACGACAAATGACGTCGTCCCAGTCTGTTTAAACACAAATGTGGGAAAGCCCCTTTTCCCCCCTGTTTTATTTTTCGTCCCTTCTTCTCCACACACACTCGACTGCTGAAACATACCCACAACCCACCCACCGTTTGTTTTTAGACTTTCTTCTCCTCTCCCTACGTGGTTCTATCCTCCATCATCTCTTTATGCTTTCTCGCCATTCTGTGAGTGGTCTTGCATTCTTCTTCTTCATATGTCATTGAAGCCGAATGTATATGTTGTTTGTGATGGTTTTTTTTTCTTATGTTAGTTGTTAAGTTGTCTGCGTTATCTGGTGATGATAATGGTTGAAATGTAGTGTGTGATTGTCTTTAAAGAAAGGGAAAATAATGAAATGTTTTTATTAATTTAGGTGGAAATGTGGTTGCATATAAAGTTTTGAAGAAATTCCTAAATGGGGTTGATATGAATTTTGATAATGTTTTCATGTTTAAATGTGAATAATTTTTGTTAATTTTGTAATGTTGAAATGTGATTGCACAATATGATAATGTTTTCATGTTAGCTCCTTCAGACGTGAGCTCCCAATCTCTTTATGCAATCACCATGTCTTAGTTTTTGGTACTAATATTGTAATGATACCAAACAATATTTGTGGTGGAGAAAATTAATGTGCATTTTTAATTAATTAGGGCCAAACTCTAGAAGTTATGTTTTTCTTAAATTGTCATTTACATTTTAAATGTGAAAACTTTTACATTTTGATATTCATATAAATAGATAATTTGGAACTATTTGGCTATATATCATATAGTCATAATATTCTAAAATGTCTTGTTATTAAAGTTATAAATTATTTATATAACTTTAAAATATTTATGACTACAATATGTTTAAAATTTATCGTGACTTAAATATGTATGAACAATCATGATAATTTAAATTCTCCCTTGGCCTATAATTGAAACTCATAAAAAACTATTTTCCCATTGTTAACGTCAAATTTAATTTAAATTCTCACTTTGCCTATACTTCTTTCCATTCCCACTCCCATTTTAGAAAGGAAGTTTAATCTCACTCTTTCCATTCCCACTCCCATTTTAGAAAAGACATCTTAATCTCACTCTTTCTTAACGGTTTTATGAATTTGTATACACCTTTGAACTAGAAAATAAACCAATGCATATTTGTTCATCTTTGATTATATTCATTAATCTATTGAAACTCACATGATATCAAATGTTTTAAATTAGTCTATTATCATTCCATTCGTAATCATATATTTTTCCTGTTTATTTATTGATAATTAATTACTATCGTCATTCAAAACATATCACTCTTCTTTACAATCTCCAACATATGATGGTCTTAGGCTATAGGAAAGACTTTTATCCTAGTTTGACAAAACAAGTAATCAATAAAGCCATATGAATGTATTGGCCCTCTTAGCCTTTTAATTAATCATATTGAATTATATTGAGTATGAATTTGTTTTTTTGTAGGCTATAATATGTGTTTAGATCATCGATAACCCATAAACCTCATCGTTCTTCTTTGTACTTTGCAATTTTCTATCCATCCAGGTAAGTCATCCAACTAATCTCTACATATGTTTTGATTTAATAGTACGTGAGTTTCATCCCAGGTTTTATGTATATAGGCTAGAAACCCATAATATAGCTCCGATGAGGCTTATCGATGAAAAATTACACTAGCCTATGAATGACAGTAAGAAGTTCCTTTCTCAATTTACAAGTGTAAATAACACCCCCTTAGTGTTTCTTTTCTTACGAACTCTATTTGTATAAACTTCAAGCAGAATGTGTTCTGGTTTTATGTTAATGCAAATGATGTGTTGGTTTTGTGTAATGGTTTGCAATATTCTTAGAAACATAAGATGATATATGGGTTAGAAATCAGTGATGTAGCTTTGATGAGGCTTATCAGTGAAAAATTTCACGAGCCTAGGAATGATAACAAAAAGTTCCTTTCTCGATTCATAGGTATAAATAACGTCACGTACCTTAATTAATAGTAACTTTTATTGTAACTTAAAATTGAACAAGAAATGTATTAAATAATTCAGTTATCTTCTTTTATTGTATAGCTACATCGATAAAAGTTGGATGTCTCATCGAAAATGATCCACTGAATACATCAAATGGGTGATAAATATCTATCCTTTTATCGATTGCTTAAATGTTGACTTTCAAAGTCAAGATGTGGTATATAATCACTTACTAATTTGAGGCATAGACAAATTCTATAGCCCATGGCTTGATTATGGTGAACGTAAGGAAGCAAGTTATAGTAGAAGTGGTAGTACAACTTATGATGATAGTAACAATAATGATGTAGATGATTGTGATGTTAATGATAATGGTGATGATAGGATTGACAAGATGTTAGATGATTATGGGAATTATATAGAGACTATGAATGAAACAAGTATGCCTAACATAATTAGTATTGTTACAGAAGATAATCTTAGGAAGTTATTAAAATTTGTTCAAAAATAATTATATCCAAGCTGCTCAAATTTCTCATAACTATCTTTTGTTGTCAAGTTATTGCATTTGAAGGTCTATAATAAATGAAGTAACAAGTCTTTTGACATGTTAATTTACTTACTGAATGATGCATTACCTGTTGGACACAAATTGACAAAATCTTACTATGATACAAAGAAATTGTTAAGGGACCTAGATTAGGATATATTTCAATTCATTCTTGTAAGTATGATTGTGTTCTATTTTGCAAGGAAAGTAAAGATGTTCAGGAGTGTCGGCTCTGTGGTACATCAAGGTCGCAAGTGAATGATGGGAGAGGGAAAAAGATAACGAATAAAATCCTTTGATACTTTCCTATTAAACCACGACTACAAAGGTTTTTATGTCAAAAAAACAGCCATAGATATGAGGTTGCATAAAGAAAAATGCATTGATGATAACATTATGCGTCATCTAGTAGACTCAATAGCATAGAAAGAATTTGATAGAAAGTTTCCATGGTTTGTACAGGATTGTTGTAATGTCCAACTTGGATTGACCTCCGATGGATTTAATCCTTTCAGTAATATGAGTACTTCATATAGCATGTGGTCGGTAATTCTAATGCCATACAATTTACCTCTAAGGAAGTGTATAAAAGAGCCTTTTATGTTATTTTCTTTGCTTATTCCAAGATCTACTACTCCTGGTAAGGATATCGATGTCTACATGTAACCATTAATTGATGACTTAAATGATCTATAGGAATTTGGATTGCAAATTTTTGATGTTGTTAAAGGTTAAACATTTATAATGCATACCGCTATTTTGTGGATTATAAATGATGTCTCAGCTTATGGGAATTTGTATGGGTGGAGCACTAAAGAGCATATGACTTTCCTGTGTGTAACCATCAAACTTATTCATTAAAGCTATGAAGTAAAATATGTTATACTGGTCATCGTTGTTATTTGGAACATGGGAATAAATGGAAAAGAAGTAAACTGCTTAATGGCAAAATAGAATAAGCTTCATTGCAGTTGTCTAGTGATGATATTGTTTACCAGCTATTACATTTGTGTGACATTACACCTGGCAAATACCCAAGTAATAGAACGCATAAGAGAAACGATGTTGAACTCAACTGGACTAAAAAAGCATATTTTTAATTTAGCATATTGGAAGGAATTATTATTGAGGCATAATTTTGATGTGATGTATATTGAGAAAAATATTTGTGAGAATATTTTAGGAACTATCATGGAAATTGATAAGAATCGAAAGATATAATTAAGGCTAGACTTAACTTAGATACATGAATATTAGAAAAGACTTGCATTTGAAAAGAAGAGATGATGAGTCATACATTATTCCCTGTGCTTGTTACAACATGTCAAAAAGGGAGAAGCAATCTTTCTTTTAGTTTCTTCAATCAGTAAAGTTTGATAATAGGTATACATCAAATATAGGTCGTTGTATGAATGTTAAAGAGGGAAAAGTATCAGGGTTGAAAAGATACGATTTTCATGTACTTTTGCAATGATTAATTCTTGTTGGAATATGTGGATATTTGCCAAAGGAAGTGTCTATAACTTTGGGTCAATTGAGAGAGTTTTTTAAGCAATTATGTTGCAAGAAACTTAAAGTTGAAGAGCTTGATAAAATGAAAAAAAAAACAGTTTTGATTTTATATGAGCTTGAACTAGTATTCCGCCATCGTTTTTTGATGTTATGGTTCATTTGGCAATTCACTTACCATATGAAGCAAAACTCTATGGACCAGTTTAATTTCAATGGATGTTACCGATTGAAAGGTAATTCATATTAACTTTTACTTTTTTGAATGTCAATTATTAGTTGGAATTCCTAACATTTTATATTTTGTTCAGGGTTTTATGTTATTTTAAGCGTTATGTATGTAATAAAGCTCGACCTAAAGGGTCTATTGCAAAGGCTTATATAGAAAATGAGTGCTTGACATTTTGTTCAATGTAATTAAATGATGTGGAGACAAAATTTAATAGACTAGAACGTAACTTTGATTTTGAAGAAGAGGGTGGGTTGTTAATTTTCTCCCAAAAAGTAAGGCCTCTTGGTGTAAGTAAATATGTGGAGTTAACTAAAGACGAATTCCAAATTTCCCATTGGTATATTTTGAACAATTTCGAGACAGTCGATATATATATATGGAGTATGTATATTACTTTTAATTCAAACAATCATATTAGAATTTTTCATTAAATCTCATTTCCTAACTTTCATTTACTTTTTTAAATGGAGAGCACAAAGAGTTCATTCGTAGCAAAGGAATTATTAATGTTGAAGAAAGATGTAAATTGAAGTTTGTTTTATGATTTAGAAATCGAGTAAGTTACATATTGATTACATATTATGAACATATGACAATTTCTATGTTATAATAACTTTTAATTTCATTTTTTCATACAGATGATACGGTTACATAACTATAACGTGCAAAGAGTGACAACAACATTATATACTTTGTCATATGGGCATTATATTTTTGGAAAAAAAAAATATACAGGTTGCAATGTTAAAGGGGTGAGATTTCACATACAAGATCGAGATAGTTAACTTAAAAGCCAAAATTATGGGTTTATTATTAAGGGATGTCATGACGATGATTTTATTAACTTCTACAGTGTCATCTTTAAAATAATAGAGTTGCACTATATCAAGGATAAGAATGTTGTTCTATTTAAGTGAAAATGGTTTAACCTTGTTGACATAAAAGTGAACAGGAGTATTACTAACATCAATGTCAGTAAGAAATAGTAAGATAATGATTCTTTTATCCTTGCAAGTCAAGTGAAGCAAGTTTTCTACCTCAACGATACTATATTAGGTAGCAATTGGAAGGTTGTTCAAAAGTTTCAATACCAAAATATCCTTGATTTTTGTGAAAGAGATAATGATCTATTGAATGAGGATGCAATGAAGTATATCAAGACATTGGATTGGAGTTCAATAATGAAGCCATTCAAATAAAAGATGCAGATATATCATTATTCCATAGGAGAGATTTTGATCCCAACATAGTACAATTGGATGAAATTTAAGCCAATCTTATCGTACAAACAAATGAAGACTATACTCATGATGAATTAAATGAAAATGATGATACTTTGGCCAAAAATATTAGTAATGAAGAATCCAATGATAATGTAATTAATGATGATGATTTTCAAAATCTTGATCATGATGATTGAATGTAAATAAATTATTTATATTGATTGAAATGTTATGTTCATATTTGAGTTGATGTTTTACTTATGTTTATTTAGGAAGAATCAATGTGTATTGTTGATGCTTTAATTATGTTTATGCGGACTGTTGGTGTTTGGTTTATGTTTATGTAAAATGTTTAGTTTTGACTTGTGCTTAACTTATATTCATGTGGAATGTTGATATTAAGTAAAGATTATGCATTATATTGATATTTCATTTATAGATATTTAATTTAATGGGACCTGGTAGAAACAAGGGAAAGAGGGTGGCAACCACCGAAAATGTTCCTCACCCTCAACAACCAAATCAATTAGACCCTATTGATTAAGGCAGTCAGCAACAATCTATATCTACCTCAACTAGTGCTAAGGGATCTTCAGGTCCGTTATTGTTAACCACTTATATTTACAGTTATGCTCAAATATATATTTACATGTTTAATGTGTTTTTTCTTATCATTAGTTTTTTGTTGTCAGGTTCCAATACCAACATAAGGGAAAAAAAAGGGTAGAGGTATCACTAAAAGATCTGCATTGCAACACATCAATGTTTCAATGAACAACAAGTTGTCTACACATATTGATCCACGCAATGTCGTCCTGTTTACAAGATCCAATCAGCAAAATTGTCCAGTGAGTTAAAGTCGTTGTTAGAAATGAATTGCCTTGCCTTCAGCATGCTAGGTAGTTTATGGAAGATAACTTACTACAAAATGTTTTGGACAAAGTTTCGGTAATTTTTCATTTCATTTTATTATATGCAATACGTTTTTACTTATTTAAAGACTAAGTTAACTTATATGTGTTGTTCACAAATGAAGCTCAATATCATCAATATCGAGAACTTTGAAGTTTCAAACTGTGTTAGTTCATTGTTCAAACAAAGGGTGAAGGATCATCATTATCAACTTTATAAATACTACAACTCTTTTCTTTCGAATGACGAGGCAAGGAGACATGTTCTAAAATGGGCGACTTCAGAAAATTGGAGTGAAATATGAGATTATTGAGCCTTTGTGAAGGTTAAGGTTTGTCTTCCTTCTCTTCACATTTCCTTCCATTAATTTTCTTCTTGCATTTAATGACTATTTATTCTCTTTATTTAAAAAAAGTGTGAGAAAGCCAAGGTTAATATAGAAAAAATGAAAACTCCTCACACTATCGACTCTAAACCATTTGTTGTCGTGCAACAAGAATTTGTAAGTGTAATGTTAGAAGTTATTATTCTATTAGTTAATACAATATAATTTATTGTGTTTCAACTTGTTTTTAATTCATATAACAGAGTCAGTCTTAACTGCATAGATATCACACTCTACAAATTACTACACTACAAGGAAGGTGAAGGTTGGACGTCTAAAGAGGTTAAAAATAATTATGTAACTATAAAATTTTTAATTTTATAGTTTATTTATTTATGTTATATGAAATAATAATATTTGAATTACATCTCAAATATTATTATTTGTAGTCATCACTTTTGAATAATCTTTTGCATTAATTTTTTATCGTCACATCTACATGTGGGACTATCGGAACAGCCTCTCTACTATGTAAGAGTAAGGCTGCGTAATATCAAACCTTCCTAGACTCCACTTTATTGTAAAACTTCAAACTAGGTGTGATGATGATGGTGATCTCAATTTTGCGTTTTAAATTATGGGACAAGATGCAGGAGTTGTTGCAGAGATCATTATCTAACAGAAATGAGCCCAATGTGAATGACATTTGCAACAATATCCTTGATATAAGATCAGGGTATATCAAAGATCTTGGGCATGACTGTAAGTCAATTAGTTCATCATCGTCATGAACAACATATGTAACGATACTTTGAGAGGAAAACCAGTCACTTAAGGCAATGAAGAAAAGTTATATCATACTCAAGAAAAATTACAACATAATAAGCAAAAACTAGACCGTATTGAAATAAATACTTGGGTCATAGTTTGTTAGTAGTAGTGATGAGAAGAAGTCTTAGTTTTTCTTAAATTTTTAATTAACATTTAATTGCATGTTTTTGTTAAAATACATGTCATTTTTATTATGAAACTTTTTATTTTATTTTATTTTATTATTATTTAAACAATGTCACCAACAATAATAACAAATGTGACTAAAATATAATTCAAACCATGTTAAAAACAATAACATGAATTAAATTGTTAATAATTATAATTAACTATTAATTGGTAATAGGAAAGTAAAATTAAAATAAATATTTGTCACTAAAAGTCTTGATTACAAATATAAAATTGTCACCAAATATTTTTATTTACGCTTTTCAGAATAACTTTAATAATGTTTAGCGACGTTTTAAAAAATGTAGCTAAACGTATTTTTCTACAAAATAAATCATTTCTAGACATTATTATCTACACCTGCGTTAACATAGTTAATTACTTTTACTTACCAAAATTAAACGTGACAATAAGTGATCTACAACTATTTCTCCTCTCCTTGTTTATTTTATTAGCGATGAAGGGATGATCGTAACAAAAACTTCAGGGTGATAACTCCTTTAAAATGTCACAAATAATTTTTTGCTACCGAGCTTTTGCAATCATTAGCTTGACAAATTTTTTTTCGTCACTAAATAGATTTTGTGACAATTTGGTGTCTTTCAACAACAATATAATTTGTTGCCAAAATTCTTCTCCTTTGTAGTGTGAATTTAGACATCTTAATTTAAAAAGTCCGATGACAATTAGAAAACATCACTATTATAAATAATGAAAATATTATTTTAATAAAATCTCATTAATAACTTAGATGTATGTATAGTAAGGTGTACGAGAAGTTTAAACTTGGCTGCTTAATGTTAATTGGTAACAAAAATATATATTAATTAAACTAAAATATATCTTATTAGCATTAAACTAAAATATATCTTATTAGCAAGCCTAAACAAAAACACAGATTAATCATACACCAATCTAGTGTATGGAATCTTTAGTAACAACTTCAGCAAAAGAACATTTATAATTCACAGCCAAAGAAGTTCTAGATACGTACATTCTTTTTGGCACATCACATATAAAAGAAAAGGAACGGAAAGCAAAGTTTAACACAAATTTCAAAAACTCACGGTCAATTGAAGTACATTTCACGAGATGCATACAGAGGGTTACTGAGAGTATTATTGTTGGATGATCCCTTCTTCCTCCAAAACAAGTCTCCCACAAGAGGAACAATAGGTTTCTTCTTCTTCGTCATTTTCCTCTGTTTCTTACCACCAAGATGCTCTCTCTCCTCTGCAAGACTCAATATTTGAGCTAAAGTTGGTGAGTTCTCCATCCTCATCATCAACTCTCTTCTCTTTTCTTCCTCTATGAGAATCCTATCTTCCTTGATCCTTTCCCTCTCCAGACTCACTGTTCTCGACGCCACCGCGTTCTTCGCAGCCGTTGCCTCGGCCTCCGCCAACTTAGACATGTTCTTGTGAAGCTCCGCATTCAGAGAAGCCAACGCAACTTCGGTCTCCGATTCTCTCTCCTTTAGCAACTTCAGTTCTGCCTTTGTGTCCTCAAGTTCGGACTCAAGTTTCTTCAGAGAATCCAAGAAGTCATGATTGTTTTCCTCTTCAAAATCTTTTGGGTTGCCGGGACTAGGTGGGCAGGAAAACCTCCATGAAGTTTCATGACTGGGAGGAGTGTAGTAAGGCTTAGGAGAGTATATCTCTCCGACCAGAATTCGTTCGCCGAAGATGGCAACCGCTTCTTTGACAGAGCGAAAAGGGCGAGAAGTGTCAACAGTGGAGCTGAGGTTCTCGGTGGTCTTGGTAGGGAAGTTTGGAGAAAGAGTTGGCATCTCCATGGGCTGATCAAACAAGCGGATGGCAGATAGAGGCACGTAGGGATAGGGTGATGTCCCGGAGTCGGAGGGGATGGATAATATCCAGGTATAATTACGCTGGGCCCATGCCGTGGCTTTTCTTTGCTTACACTCCAAACGAGTAGGGAGAGTGAATATGAATATTGGGAGATACAGAAGACGTAACTAAGGCTGTTGTTTGAAGATTAAGACAATCCACAGGTCCAGAGTTCGGAGGCGACAACTTTTGGAAAAGAGCTGTAAAACCAACTTGTGTTTGGTGGGGCCAAGTGAGCTGACGGGTCGACTAGCACTATCCAATCTCTATCTGCAAATCGCCTCATGCAAGTCATGTATTTCAAGGTTTCAAAGTGAGCAGTTCCGATCCGGTGAATCTTTTCATAGGTGTAATAATAAATTATTACTCCTTTTTATTTAAAATAAGTGTCATTTTATATAAATGTACATTTATTAAGAAAGTTAGTAAAATATTTGATATATCCTTATTAATTGTATGTTGAATTGTTTTGAAAATGTAATCTATATAATTAAGATGTGAGGGGTATTAAAGAGTAATTTTGGAAATAAAATTATAAATATGTATGAAAAATCGTAAACGACACTTATTTTAAATAATTAAAATCTCTTTAAAACGATATTTATTTTGAACAGGAGAGAGTAGTTATTTCCTAGATTCAGTTTAGCTGTTGCACGTGAATTTAATATGTGGAACTAAATGTCCATTTTTGTATAGGTTATGGGTTAGTAGAGCTTCATCCTTAATTTTCATCCACACTTTAGAAGAGCGAAGCGTAATAGATCGAGGTTCACTGTAAATTAGTTCGGAAGAAATATTTAGGCCATTTGGTTTCTTACGCAAGTGTGAAATAAAATTAAATCTTTGTAAAAGTTTTAACAATTAGATTGGACATCAAATAATAAATAAATAAGTATTAAAATGTTATAAAATTATTATATAATGAATAAATAATAAAATTATAAGAGTTAATTACTATAGTGTGCATAATAAATAACTAAAAGCATAGTAAGAATCAAATGAGAATAAATAAAAGAGACCAATAAATTATAGTGGACTGGTCTTTTCTTGACCAATGTCCATTCTTTGCTTCAAATCCACTTAAATCTTGTTTTGAATATGTGAAGAGTAGCTTCCTGTACATTATCTTCAAAAAGCTTACAGAAACATTCACTAATTATTTAACTCTCTAAAACAAACATTGCAATATAAGAGCAAGCAATTAAAACTCAATTCCCAATAAGAATTATACATTACAATTTAATATCTCATAAAAAGCTCAATCAAGAATCATCAAATTCTTCAATAACAAAAAAACAAAGCTTTATCATTAGCTTATAATTCTTCAAAAACCAAAAAAAAGCTTTATCCCTAACTTTTATATAAAGGATGCACCTAATGCAAAATTAGTGGTGATAATAATAAAAACTTGAATATTCAATTGACTTATAGCTCCATTAGTAGACCTATAGCCACCTACATGGACGGAGCCACAGTGGGGGCACTTGCCCCTACTACATCTAAAAAATTTTAATTTTTAATTTTTAATTTTTAAATTTAATTTTAATTTCATAAAAATTAAAATTTTGCCTCCATTAATTTAATTCGTGACAAAAATAATAATAAAAATTATAGATATATTAAGATATTAAATAAAAAATAAAATCTGAGCTCATTTATTTTTATTAAAATTACTATTATTTGGGCCTATAAAATTTTAAATAAAAGCCTACAAATAGAGAGATAAAAACTACATGCTTAATTGATTTTTTTTATTCAGATTTTTTTACCCTGTTGGCTTCTTCATCACACAACTTTTTGTCTTTTTAACTTCTTCTGACCCTAACTCCACAACAACTACCACACCTAAAGTGAAAAACAATAATCTATATTGAACGCAATTGTGGAATGAATTCCCCCACAGGCCTCACCCCGTTCTACTGCTGATAGGTAAATTTCTACTTTTATTTGGAAGAATGTTTAGTACATATAATTTAGAGATGTGTTCTTGTAAGTTATAATAGAATTGGTACAATTTTAATCTTTACATTCTTTTAGACTTTTAGTGAAGACGCAAGATAAGATTTCTCATTGTAGACGAAAAATTGTAGCATATAAAGTCCTTAAAAATGAACAAAACAGTACAAACCATCTAGCACTAGTGATAATAGGGATAAAAGTACCCTAGATGCCCTTATGAATTAAATTGAAAATAGTAGAACTCCTCATATTGATAAGTAGGGAAAAGACACACAGATGTATTTGGTAAACTTAAGCTTATGGTTATCACAATGAAAATTCATTACATCTATCCCTTTAGAAAGTGAAGGAAACATGATCATTAAATTTAAAGGTGTAAACAATGGACTACCCAGTGGAAATGACGAAACAAAATGACATCCCTTTTTAATGATGATAAAATTTACAAAGATAGATTATTATTGCTAATAGATGATTGGTTTAAAGTTTCCAAGTAAGTAGTATAGTACATCCTTTTTCATATCAAGTCCAATCGTAGTAAATATGAAAATTTTACTTTTTGTTTGTATATTTCATAAATTTGCATATTTGTAGAGTATTTTTAAAGAAAATGATGCAATTTTTGTTTATCAAATATACAAATATTTGTATCTTTTTCAGTAATATAATAGTACTTTAAATATTTTGCCCCCATTCAAAATAATTTTTGGATCCGTCCCTGGCCACCTAAAAAATTATTGATAATTGATTGGTACAATCTTTTAAAACTATGCATAACTTTCAAAAATGTTACACTTTCCAAAACCTAAGACATTCTGTGAACTTATTCAACCATTTAATAGACTTAATATGTTGGACCCCGAACTTTCGGTAGAAATTAGAAATATTAAATGGAATTAAATGAGTGTGTTTGTATAGGTATTGTGTTATAGATGTTATTGTACTTAAAGGAAATTGATGAGAAATGGAGTGATTGGTTTTGATGACTCTGAAGATTAGTTTTGGTTATGAAAGTTTAAGTGGATGAGATGATTGAAATGGAAGTTGAAATCAAGAAATGGAAAGTGAAAGTGTAAAATTTTGAAGAAATTAGAAAGTTTGACTTTTGGAGTAAAGAGTTGACTTTTGATTTAGGCAGATTTTGAGAAAATGATCTTAATGAAAATTGTAGCTTATGTTGAGAGCTTTCCGTAGCCATAAAGTATGCTAATTTTCGATATCGGGATTGAAAGTTATGATCTTTGAAAGCTAAGTATACTTTGCTTTGATTTTGGAAAATGCTCTAAGTGTAGGATTGTATATGTTGTGTTTGAGACGATTTCTGGACTGATGTGGTTTTAATTAGAGTAAATGGTTTATGTGAAATTTATAGAGAATTAGAATAGCTTTAAAATGATGTATAATATGCAATTTTTGGTTGTGGAGGTTGAAAGATATGATAATGTGAAATTTGGATATTGCTTAGGTGATTGCTATCAGGGCAGAAACTTTGATTGAAAAATGGACTTAGCTAGAGGTTGAAGTTGCTTTGGAGTTCTTCATGAACATTGTAGAGCTTGTTTTTATCTTTCTATTGGTATAAAGCACGAAAATATTGGACAAGGGAGTAGAAAGTTATGATTGTTAGAAGTTTTGATGCTGTTTAGTGTGAAGTCGATCGATCAGTCACTTTGTGTGGAGTATTTGACCCATTTAGAGGTCGACCTGATTTTTAAGGGCTTAATGAATGTTGTAGAAGGTTCTTTTACCTTTCTATAGACACTGAGTTTGTCAAATTTGGAGTTCTGGATCAAAAGTTATAATGTTTACAAGTTTTGGTACTGTGAGGAGTTTATCGATCGGTCTCCTTGTAGCAAACTTTTGATTCCTTTATTGTCTGAGCTTACCTTTGAGTCCTTCTTGAAAATGGTGGAGCTGTCTCTTAGCTTTCCAACGAAACAAAACGCGACTGATTTGGAGCTTGGAGTCAAAAGTTATGAGGGTTTGAAGTTTGAAGGTCGGATTGGGTGCCGACCGACCTCTGTTGGCCGAGCCGACCTCTGTTGACCGATCGACCACTGTTGGCCGAGCCGACCTCTGTTGGCCGAGCGACCTCTGTTGGCCGACCGACCTCTGTTGGCCGACCGATCTTCGTTCTGGCCGAGCTCTGACCTCCCTTCACTATTTTGAGCATAACTTCTTCATCTGACATCCGATCGATCTGATTCTTATTGTAAATTAAACTAGAGAGATGGGGATACAAATTTTATGAAGGAGCCGATCAACAATGTAGCCTCTAAGACTTTCAAATACGGGTTGGAAGTTCGATGTAGTGTTCAGTCTCGGTGTTGTAGTGGCTTAACAATGTTCAGTATTTTGGCTATATCTCGATCGTTAGAGCTCAGATTGAGTTGATTCGTTTTGAAAATTAAAATAGAGACATGGGGCTACAAATGTTATGAAGGAGTCAATCGATAATGTAGCCTCTAAGACTTTCAAATATGGGTCGGAAGTTAGGTATAGAGTTCAGTCTTAGCTTTGTAATAGTATGAGCAGTGTTCAGTATTTTGGAGTTACATCGGTCGCTAGAGCTCCGATCGATCTGATTCTTTTCGCAAATTAAACTAGAGACATAGATCTATAAATGTTATTAAGGAGCCAATTGACAATTGAGCCTGTAAGACTTTCAAATACGGGTCGGAAGTTTGAGGTAGTGTTCAGTCTCGGTGTTGTAATGGCTGAACAGTGTTCGGTATTTTGGCTATATCTCGATCAATAGAGCTCGGATTGAGTTGATTCTTGTTTCTAATTAAACTATAGATATGGAGCTACAAATGTTATGAAGGAGCCGATCAACAATTGAGCCTCTAAGACTTCCAAATGCGGGTTGGAAGTTAGGTGTAGTGTTCAGCCTCGGGTCTGCAGAACAAACTTCAGTATTTCGGAAATATCTTGAGCTATAGAGCTCCGATCGATCTGATTCTTGAAGCGATGGATTCGTAAGGCATAGAGGAACATTTATATAGAATAAAGTTTTGTCAAATGGCTTCATTTATCAGATCAAAATAATCAGACAAGATGTCAGTTATAAAGACCAATGAAGGGGCAAGTTTGGAAGTTTACTTAAAAGGTTAAGTTTATAGGCTTAAATGGAGGGGCATATGGGTCATTCCTCATTTATTAAATGACATGGCACTATAAAAGCAAGAGGTCTGTCATTGTTTGAAGGAGAAGCCCTAAACTTATAATCAAAGGAAAGAAAGAAAAAGAGAATAAGAGAGAAGAGAGAAGGGAGAGCAAGCTTCGGTGGAGAAAAATGGGAGAAAGCTAGGGCTCGATTTTTCTACCACTTGAAGAGAGATTTTGATGTCGTTCCAAAAAAAAGGTGGAGGATGAAGAGAGCTTCATCTTGAACCAAGAAAATCCAAAAATGGAGGAGAAATGAGGTAAGAGCAATTTTTAAGATTTGAGTTTCTCTTGAAGTTTTGGTTTAGAATCATGAAAAATGAAATGGGTTTGTGGAGTATGAAGTTAATTTTGTTGATTGCTAAGTATTATGTGTTTAATTTTGGATGGAAATTAATTAGGGTTTATGCCCAAATTTGGAATTTGGAGATTTTGGAAATTTGTAATTTAAAAAGCTTGAATATATGAGAGATTAGTGTTTCTAAGTTCAATTTTAAGGATTATGTTATTTATGAGATTGAATTTGTGGAAAATTGGTGTAGGGAATTTTCTATCGGAAGAAAGAAAGACGCAATGGTCAAATTAAAGCTAAGGACAAGCTTATAGCATCGATTCGAGGTGGGTTTCGTGTTTATAATTGAATAATAAGCCAATAAAGTTTTTCCAAAAGCAAGAAATAAAATGGTTTCAAACATTTCGTAATTGTGCATATACTGTTTTCAAATGCTTTAAAGAAATTGTTTTTATGTGTGTATATGCTTTATGGATCGAATTTGAATTGTGATGAATATGCAAAAGAATTTGCATTGTGATATATGATAATTTATGCCATCGAATTGTGCTATGGCATTTCGATTTGATTCGAAAGAATGAAAGAAACATAAAATGCTAGTCTTGTGCTTGAATATGTGAATATAAATTGGTTGTGATTGGGCAAGAGAGAACCTACTTCAATAGTCACGTGCACATTGACCCCCCCTTAGCCTTCTCCCGGCTGCCTGCTTGAGGCTTACGAGATCCCAAAAATGGACTCGTCGTGTTTACGGTAAACTTCGGTTTCCGTCGTGTTTAAGGAACTCTCAAACCATTTGATTGTGCATTCGCATTTGACGTGCATTGTATTTATGTATTGTGAATTTGATGCATACATTGTTGACATTATTGTGTATTGGTTGAGAATTTGAAGAAGTAAGAGTTTTGTGATTTCAAAGTGGATTGACTATGTTTATGAAAAATGTTCAATGAGAATAAACTTTTGAAAGGTTTTGCCAATTATTTTTATAAGCATGTTACCCACGGGCTTTTAAAGCTCACCCCCTTTCATCCCCATCTCCAGGTTTCGAGCGGGAGATCGGATGAAAGAAGGTCAAGACTTTGTGTTCGATTTTGCTTATAGTGTAATTTGTGTAAAGTAGATTTTGGTAATTGATATTGTATATGGCTTAGAATGCTATTGAGGTTTTGTAAGAAAGAAATTCATAATATGTGTGGATTATGAAATTGTATAAGAACTTGTGTATGGTTATGATTGATGAGAATGATTGTGTTGTATAAGGTTTTGATTTATGGTATTGCACATGGATATGTTATAGGAATTTTGTATGTTCAGTTGCGATATAAGCATGATTTGTATATGAAAAAATGTGAATGAACGTGTATTGGACATTGGACATTGGACAGTGCGATTGTATGTGAATGTATTTGGATTAAGGAATGAGAAAAGAGAGAAAAGAAAAAAAAGTGCACGGATTTGGATTAGTTAGACTGATAGTCTTAAGATTTCCAACGCGACCATTTTGACGCTTTTCTAAGATATTTATGCGGATGTCAGAATTTGTGTTTCAATTCGATTGGATTGTTTGTTTGGTTTGTTTTCGAGCCAATTCGATTTGACTTTGTTTGTATGCTTTGCTTCCAAGCTCACTTTCGATTCGTTAATGATTTGTTTCGCTTTGTGATCAATCGTTTTATTCGTTCCTCCTCTTTGTGATTCGTTTCGTCTCCCGTTTTCGGGTTGGGGCGCCAGTCTCCGGATCGGGTCCCAACATAATATCTTCATATTATTAATTTTCAAAATTTTTTATATTGAAGTGGCTTATACTTGCATTACGTCAACTTAATCCCTTATAACAATAAAAAAATTAAAAATTTTTAAAGCAACCAACTTATCACATAATATTTTTCAAATATTTGTAGTTATTTTGGAAACTATGACTTCAATTGAAAATTTCCCTTAAAATGTAATAAAAAATTTCTACAAATATTGAAACTGATTAATTAAAGACCAACCAAATGATATACAATTTTTGAGTCCTCAATGAGTTATAAGGGACAAAAACATAGGTTCCAAGAGAAATCACATTTTAGTTACACTATTTTGTTCTTATTATTGATTGGTGTTGAGCTCTACTTGATTTTATTTATTTTTTCACTTTTTTGTTTCCCATTTTATGTTACGGATCATCTATCCTTCACATATTGCCAATTTTAAAAAATATATAGTGATATTAATAGTCAAATTATTAATAGCAATATATTTTGTTAAATACTAAAAGTCAAATTATTAATATTAAATTTTTAACATCAAACTGTAAATTGAAATCTCCATTAGTTTGATAATCCCTCTTTTGTTAGAATATAAAATGTAAATGATAATGGTCAAGTTTCATTATTTTCAAAATTTAGTACTAATTACAATATTAAGAGGAATTATGTTAAGGTATGATTCAAAATCCGATATGAGTAATTTTGTGCCCAATATGAGGCAAAGATGTACAATAGATTGAAATATCAAAATTTTAAATGATATAAGGTACCTAACATAACATTTGTAAAAGATCATAATATTTATAATATACACAAATTTCCAAAACATAAGGAGTTAGTTCAATTAATAAAAGATACATAGAAGAATCCGTCATATGTAGAATATGAAAAGATGCACATAAAATGCCAAAACCTAAAAGAATTACATAATGTCCAAAAAATTCTTAAAGCAATCAACATCCACTAAATACATGTCTCAATATTACCTAAATTTTTCTCCATTCTTCTGAAATTTAAATAATTTTATTCCAAAAGAAAATTTGACTTTAAAGAGGAGATATTCAAGTTAGTTACAAATTAAAGTCTATAGCCTTTGGTTAGCTATAACAACTACACCAAATTAGAATTAGAAGATTAGTTACTTATGGTGACATTAAGAAAAGTAAATATAGATATAATTTTGGTAGGAAAAGATTATTCATTTAATTCACGTCCCAACATCTTCTATCTCTTTTAATGATTATCATCATGCTTTAGTTTACTGAAAGTGCTTCCTTGATCCAATGAATAAGCTTGTCAACTAACAAGTTCTTGTATATTTCAATATTTCTATGTATACGATGGTTCCTTTCTAAATTTTTTTTAATTTAAAAAACATATATAATTATCTATAAACCTAATATAGTATAATATAAGGCTAAAGGGAATTGAGACTATAAAATATCCAACATCCACTACAATAAAAACATGCAATTTGTGACGTTTTTTTAATAAAACGTCGTGAATTATTCAGACTTTTTGCGACGTTTTAAAAACGTCACAAATTATTCAGATTTTTCGCGACGTTTTATTAAAACGTCATAAAATTGTCTAATTTTTTGTGACATTTTTTTATTAAAACGTTGTAAAATAACTTCGGCGACGTTCGTTGAATAAAACGTCGCTGAAGTCTTCTGCACCAAATTAATTAAAACGCCATCACTCACCTCGTTATTTTTATCACTTTCCCTCCTTTTCTTTCATTTTCTCGCACACCCAAGCGCCTCTATTCTCTCTTCCATTCCAATAATGCAGACCGCCGCTTTCACTCTTCCGTCCTCTTCCTCTCTCCCCGTCTGTCGCCGCCCTCGCCAGCTTAACCCTGACTACGGCTTCCGATTCATGCCCATGCTAAGCGCTCCGATTTCGACGAGCTCAGCAATGTCGTTTCACCTCGCCGATCCTGGTCCTTTTGCTCTTCTTCCCCACGCCTCCGTGTTTGGAATCCTCTGTCTCCGGTTGTTTCCAAACGGAAAGCTGAGAGCTTTGAGGTTCGCGTCACCATCGTGCCGGAGACTGCTGATGAGAGTGATAAGTCATCGGACTTAGGGAGTACTCTCAATATCTACTTCAACATCTACAACAAACAGGTTATTTTTCTAGTATTTAATTTTGTTTATGAGAAAATAGAGTTTTTATTTTCGTTGTTGATTAGAAAGTGTCAGAGTGCAAAGGTGATTGTTCGTACCAGATGGTGGATATTTAAGTTGATGCTAACGCTTTACGAGGAATCATTAATCTCAAGTATAAGGCCATTTATGGTAAGTTTCGATACTCCAAACCCTAATTTTACTCCCTTTCCCTTTCCTTTTTGCAACCTCTCTATATTATAATCAATTCCTCTCCTTCCTTTTAGTCTCGTTATTACACTTTTTACTGTTTGCTTCTTTGAAAAATCCTCTCCAGATAACTTTGGAATTTTATTCTGACTTTGCCTCTGTACCAGATGACTTATTCCGCTTCGATTTGTGGGATTTGTTTGTTTGTCATTCCGATAGTTTTTGTTAGAATCAACTTGCATGAGTTGGTTTAGTTGTTTGTTGCGTTTGTTTTTGCTGTTTTCGAATTCCTATTATGGCCTTCAACTTGATTTGAAATTGGCTATCACTGCCAGTGCAAGACTTGGAATTGCTTATGGTCAATTGCGTTGTGAAGATTTTACTGGACAGTAGCAAAATGGTGCATTTAGTGAACTGGAATTTTAATTTGCACTTAATTTTGATGGAAACATTATTTTACTAGCAGTCGAAAAATGCATTCCCACAAGGATGAGAATATTTGGTTGGTCATCGTTCATGGTTTATTTGCTTACATCATTTGGTACAATGGATATGAAGATTTTACTTGATAGTAGCAAAATGATGCATTTCAATGAACTGGAATTTTGCTTAGGATGTAAGGCTAAAGTTGTTGGTGGTGTTTGGTTTATTTGCTTACACGAGCTGGTATAATAGATTCCCTGTGCTCTCATTATGGCCTTTTTCTTTTTCTCATAGATTCCCTATGCTCAACAGCTTCATGACTTCTTATGTTCATGATCTTTCTGGTACTTATCTTAAATAACTAGATTGAGTTTGAGTTGTTTCTGTTTGGTTGGATTCATGGTCTATAATTGCTTGTTCAATGTTCCTTCATGTTGTGGCATTTTATATTGATAAACTTTCATAAGTTAGAGATTTGTTAAACTTAGTTGGGCAGCATCCTGGTGAGACTCCAGTGATAGTTGAATTTTATTTCAGATTCTATTAGAAATGTGTCTGAAACCAAGTATGAAAACAAAAGCATAGGATATCTTAATCTGCTTCCAAGTAGGCTTTCAAGCATAACAAAGAGGTGGAAATCATATCAGAAGTAGTAGTCCGGTAAACAATAGAGCAGTTGAAATGTGTAAGACGAGGTAAATCCTAATCCCACAAAACTAAAATGAATACCCTAAAGTTCCATGGGTGCTAACTCAGCAGATACTTTGTTTATCTGCTGCAATTCACAATAGGTATAAAGAAGCTATGCATTTGACTTATTTCACATCTGGTTGAGGTTTGGAAATGATTTCATTTGACTTCTTTTTTTCATATCTGGTTAGTTTAAACTGTTTTTTTAACTGTCCCAACATGTTTAAGTCAGTTTGCCACGAAGCCTACTTATTGTGTTACCAATTTCTTGCGAGGATGACATTGTTCTATTGAATCTGCCAATTCCTTAGGATGACCTTGTTCTTAGTCTTTTCTACTGCGAAACATTTTTAACATTTTATGTTTATGAAAACAGATGTATGAGAAGGAAATGAACTTTAATACATTACAGTTTTTCGGATCTAATGTAGTGTCCCTTGGTATCAAGTATTGTTTTACTTTTCATCTCATTGGTTTATGTAAATATTTTTGAGTTAGAACCACTATATGGTTTTGTAGTATAGACAAGAGTTGTTTTGGCAAGGTAGAATAGAAGTTAAAAGAAGCTCCACTGCAGGTGAGTTTTAAATTTGGTAGATTCTAGCTTATTTTCTCAGGGCCTATTTCACTGCTGCTACACTTTCATAGTATGAGACCTTATCCTTTCTGGTCACTTCAAAACCATATTGATGTGTTGAGTACACCATTATTTAATGAGAGGGTGGAGGATGCAATATATAGAATGATGATGTTATTTGCAAAATGGGATTTCACTTTATCATTTGCATCTACGCTCTTCTGGTTTTTACTTACAAAGTTTTGCTCTTTCTCAAAGAAAAACTTTTGACAAGCAGACGAAATCAAAGTCAACAAATTTGCAGAGGATGAATGAATCAACTTCAAATGACAATGAATTGGATTATCCTTTTCCAAGTGCAGATCAACCATTGCAGAGATCCAAGAGGTCAAAGAGACCAACAAAGAGTGTAAATGAAAATATTGAACCAGTATATACTGCAGCACCCTTAGTAGAATAAGAAATTGTATGAATTAGAAATGATAAGAACTTGTAATTTTCAAAAGAATACCTACCATGTAATTTTTCTCTTATCATATCTATTGATCCTATGAAATATGCAAAATATGTTTAATGCTTCTAAAAAAATGTGGATGTTTCATAATTAATTTATTTGTTAGCTAATTGTCATCACACTTTATAAGTGTATTATGACATGTTTCATAATTACAATTAAATAATATATTGTCTGCAGTATGAAATTCTTGTAATACATGAATAATTATTAAAATTAATGATATACTAAAAATTGAAGAATTATTAAATAAATAAATTTCATAAATAATATTGAATAGTTATTAAGAAAATAAGATTAAAAATTGCATTTTAAAAAATAATTATTAAAATTTAAAAATTATTAAATTAATATGATTTTAAAAAAATAATAATAATAAAAACGTCGTAGAAGACATTTCGTGACGTTTTTAAAAACGTCACTAAAGACCTTCCGCGACGTTTCCAACAAAACGTCGCAGATTCCTTTACATTCTGTGACGTTTTAAAAACGTCGCGGAATGTTAGAGATTCTGTGACGTTTTTTAAAAACGTCGTGGATTGTTCAACTTTTTAGTGACGTTTTTCGAAACGTCGCGAAATGTCAACATTTTTGGTGACGTTTTTTATAAAACGTCGCGGAAACCTTTTGCCTACACCACATTCCGCGACGTTGTTTGTGACGTTTTTTAAAACGTCGCAAAATACATTTTGCGACGTTCTTTGGACATTCTGTGACGTTTTAGAAACGTCACAAAATGCCTTGTTTTCTTGTAGTGATCATATCTAAGTGATGCTTTATATGTATAACAATCACTTCAAATTTAAGTAAGATTTGCTCAAATATGTGTGTTGTTCTCAATGTGTTGTTAGGGATGAAGTGATCTTTAAAAAGGCTATTGCATATTTCACTTTAGTAGGAATATTCAGGTTAACCACATCCATATTCTATAGTTGTGTTACAAAAGTGCAATTCAATAATGTAAAATGGTGATAGCATTTGAGAATTCCATAAACTAACATATAAATCTTGAAAAAATATTAAAGGTGAAAAGGGGAACATATAATTATTGAAAGATAACCCTAAAAAGGAAACTATGAGGCATATTTTGAGTCTTAGTTTTGTTAACAGTGAAGTTAAACATAAAATTAAGGAGATAATCCACAACTTAATTAATGAAGAAATGTTGAATAAATGAGAAGTACAGAATTCGTGAGAATCCTTTAATACTTCTCATATCATGACCTGAAAAATCCATTTTAAGAATAATCTTAAGTATTAGTTGGAGTATGAATGAATAAATTACTTGGCCAAGAAATTGTATGATGAGAACATTATAAGAGGAAATGCCAAATAAGTTGTTAAGAATTTATTATATAGGTAAATACATTGGAAATGAAAAGAGATTGTGATTAATAACGTTGAGATGATCTTTAAGATTGTAATCAAAGCACCTTGTGACATCAACTATATGAGTGAGTATTAAATTTAGTATTGAAAATGAAAGACGAGGTTAAAGAATATATAACTTATGGAATATGACTGCTAATCTAATTGTAACTAGCTATTTTTAGGTTTATAATTCTCTTAAGCCTAAAATTGTGTTATTACTAAGCTAGTTTGAACTTAGGCAGTTATAGATGGAATCACAGTGGACTTCCACTAATGTGATGTTGAGTTGACGATGAACTAAGTGAATGTTGGGAACCGATCCGGGAACCGGATCCCAACCGGATAAACGGAACCGAAAACGAAGACAAAAGCGAAATCAAAACGAAGCGAAGGCGAAAATACAAAGTAACCGAACGAAACAAAAAGGTGACAAAGCGGAAGAAATCGAATGATAAAGCGAAAGAAGCGAAAGCGGATACATCAATCGGAAACGAAATCGAATAAACGGTTACAATCAAAGGCGAAATCCGAATCAAATCAGAAACGTAAAACGAAGCAGATCAAGTTGACCTGAAGCAAATTTCGACATCCGTAACAAATATGATGGACAACTTATCGCGTTGGAAACACTAAGACATTTCAAATTCGGTATAATTTTTTTTTCTTTTTTTCTTTTTCTTTCTTTCTTTTTCTCATTTCTTACATCTTACAAACTTTAATCATCTTTCATACAAATCATAAATCTCATCCGAAACCATCTAATTCTTATTTTTATTCCTTTTCAATTTATTTTCTAACGAAATTTCGGCAGCATAACGGCTGCCTTTCATAAAACCCAAAACCTGCAAGGGTTCAAAATACACTTCTATAGTCTCACAAATAGCCAGTATCATCGGACACCCCGTTCGGAATCCACAACACATGCAAGACATTATTTATATCCAAATCGCAATCATCAAATTCATAATCATATACAATCTCCATTTATATCCAATTACTTACATATTTCACAACTATACACAAACTCGTAAATCATCTCAATTCCATAAACAATTTCAGAAATCAATCCAAAACCTAACCAATTATAATCATATACAATTTATAACTCAACTCAATACCCAAGTCTCGAACTCATATACATCCCGAAATAAATGCTTGATATACATAAATGACAATTCAAGCCATAAACAATATTAATATCCAAATCTCAATTCACACAAAAATACAAACGATGCAAAATCGAACTTGACGTTCTTTCATCCGATCTCCTGCTCGAATACCTGGAGATGGGGATGAAGGGGGAGTGAGCTGAAATAGCTCGTGGATAATATGTTTATAGATTGAAAAATAAGCGAGAACATGTTTGCAAAACCTTTGTCATTTATTTCAAAAATTTCATGTTAGACAAATTCCACAATGATTTATTTCTCAAATTTTCACCTTTTTCGTATTGAATGAACATAAATCGCTATTTCTTACACTTTTTTGAAATATGCAATGCAACACACTTATAAACAGAACAAAACACACAAAACACATAAAATGGTCTGGTTAGGTTCAAAAGAACGCGTCTCGCACATTCATCGCATAGCGGTCCCAGACAAGTGAGCAGGCGTATTACACTTTCCAAGATAGCGGTCCAAAGGTAGCCGTGAAGGGAGTCCAAAATCAGAGCTCCATGCCACTAGCGGGTAGCCGAGAGAAGGCTATGAAAAATAGACAAGTGCGCACTCGTCCCACATATGGGACCTGACCAAACCCATATAACACATATTCGAAAAATCAAACATTCGGATTGCCCGAAGGCACTTTTCGAAAATCTTACCTTTCAAATTTCTCATATCACAATCACATATCACATTAAAGCATGTAAATTTTACTCGTCACATCATAACCAAAATTCAAATCATTAATTCGTCAATCAATTCACATATAAATCAAAATCATGACAATGTATGCAAATATTTCTTTCAATCATGAAATCAAACTTATTCAATTTCATATTTTTAAAATCATTCATAGAATTCGAACTGCATTTTCGTAAAATTTATTTCGAAAACTAATTTTTCAAACATTTTCATAAACAATAATTTATCAAAAATTTTGCTTCTTAAATTTTCAAATATTCATGCTTAGCTTAAAATTCAATAAATAAACATACTACCCACCTCGAAATGATGCTAGGAACTCGTCCCGATCATCAATTTGACCAAAGCGTCCTTTGTTCTTCTACTTTAAAATTACCTAAACATATCCATCCAAAATTCAATATCATCAATAACATGTTTACTCAAATTGAGTTTAGAAAACATCAATTCCCCATATCTTCAAGGGCTCAATGGTAAGAGGCGTGCACTTAAAGTGCAACAAAACCTTGAGGTCTTGGATTCAAGTCGTGGACTCACCCTTGACCAAAGAGGACAATACCTGGAGTGATGGCGATAAAGGTCGGGCTCTACATTAAAAAGGCGCCTAAATATAGCACCCCCTTACCATAGGGCACACATCGGAATGCCCGTAGGTCATTCCGATACATATCCTATGATAAGAGTGAACTACGAACAATCACTACTGTACCTCACATGGCATCAAAACATAAAGCATCACTATTGAAAATCACTAATTTTTGAAACCATAAACTTTCTTATTTTTTTATATCATCAAAACAGTCATTACATATCTGTCTGATTTTCATTGTCAATACAAAACTACAAAAGAAATTTAGTACAACATGTGTAACTAGGTCATCCCCAAAAGATCTCAGCTGACCGACCTGTGTGCCATGACTTCTCTTGCCAACACGCTCTATACGACAGGAAAAGTCTCTCTGGAGCTAAGAGTCTACTCTCTCGGTCCTGAAAAATAATTTGCAATTTTGGGTGAGTTTGCAAACTCAGCGAGGAACCATCATCGATGGTTCACCCAATTCATGCATTGTCAAGTATAACACAATTATCACATAATAGCTCACTCAGAAATATCACAGAATCATTCATATGATACCAAGGCGATTTACCTTTCACACAATTAAAACATTCAATCCAAAGCACATATAATGCGTATGTGACCCCTTTTTTTCCAATTTATTACGTTGTTATGACCGCGTGCCTAAACTGTCCCAATAAGGGCGCATTATTCGTTGAGCCTGAGGCTCTGGATCACTGTGGGCTCGAGGCCCAATTACGTTGAGCTTTAAGCTCTCGGTGGCTGCTCCGGTCACAGCTGCCAATTACTGATCATGCATTATGCATGGAATGCATATGGCAATACAAAGCAAAGCTCACATCACATTCGGTTCCAAATCTACCACATTCACACACATAGTCACATTTTATCACATTACAAATCATATATAACACTTCTATGTCAAAAACTCCCAATACATCGGACACCTTCGGTCTGGAACCAACATAGACAAACACAAAACCCACCATTCTTCTCCACATTTTTATAAGTGCGAAATATAAACAATTAGTAATCGAGAAACCATCTAGGTTACTCACCAAATAACTTTCGAGCTAATTCTGGGAAGTCTCAGCAACGTCAGTGGGGCGACGTTCCAACTGTGCCTCTATAACAATCACAATAATCACACATTACCAATTGCACAATCTGAAATATTAAATAATGCACATGTAGCAATTTAGATATGTACCATGCATGTTCGTGACATTCCTGGCACTATTACATAATTTCCCGTCACAACAATTTCTTTTAAACATTAGAAACTTATTAACACTAAAATCACTCAATTCAGACCTCCATAGGTCCAATTATTAAGAAAACATGGATCGGAAAAATCATTACCTGATCCCCTCACTTCGACCTAACTCAATTCTGTCAATTTCTACTCTAAAAATTTCAGATTTCACAAATAAATGAAATTAAATATTTCACGAATCCAATGCCTCCCAAATCGGGTCAATCGGACATCGGATGGAAAAGTTATTCCCAAAACATGTTCAGGTCAACACACTATGAAAATTAACTCAGGAAAATGAACATCTTAAGGGCTAAATTGAAAACCGAACTCTTCATAACAATTGTAGATCTATGTCTCTAGTTTACTTAGGAAAAAGAATCAGCTCGATCCGAGCTCTCTAGCTCAAGATATCCCCAAATTACTAAAGCATGTTCAGACTATTCCAACTGATACACTCACTTAGGTCCGACCGTCCTGTCTTAGTCTGACCTCAAAAATCCTAAGTGTGGTATGGAAAGATAGAAAAATATCTTAGGAAATCAACGCTTCAAAAATCAGGTTGATTGGAGGTCGGATGGAAAAGTTATGCACAAAATATTGGATAGAGGTCGGAGGGCGAGCCGGGCACCCCACTCGCCAGGCGAGCTCGGCATGCGGACGCTCGCCCATGCTATGCAGACCCTTTTTTTTCACTCTTTTCCAAAAACCAACTCTTTTTTCACAAGGTCGATCTTTTCACATAAATGTCCAAATAATACAAAATCGATCTCGTTGGAAAGATCTCGGAAAATCCTACAAGTTTCATGAAGAATTTGAAATTTAATATCACCTCTAAGGGTGTCAAAAATTCACTCAAAGACTCAGCCTAGTCACACATTTATTTCCACAATGCAACATTATCACAAAAATTCATAACTTTTCATCCCCTTAACCAAAAATTCCAAATTTTATATCAATAAAAAGAGCAAAATAAATGCTACATCTTTAAGTAATAACTTAGAAGCCAATTACATCTCTAACCAAATCAAATTTGCAAACAAAGATTCAGCCCACTCAATTTATTCTCAACAGAAACCCAATCTTTCAAAATTCATAACTCCAAATCCCCTTAGAGAAAATTTCCATACCTTATAGGGATAAAAAGTTTAGACAATAAACTACAATTCTCAGGAAGGACTTCAGAACAAATTCCAATTCAAACTAGGTCGAACTCTCTCATGAAGGTGATTGTCTTGTAAAAGCTTATAAAATCAGCATGTAACCTTAACTACAACAAAATTTTCCAAAATTATATCTTACAATCCTCACATCCAAAATTCGCATAAAATATCTCATTAAAAAGCTATAACAATTCTCTACAACTTTCCAGCATTTCATCTGGGCCAATTTCACCCTTAACAGTCCCAAATAAATATCAGAACTCAAAAAGCACAATTGCTCACCAAAACACATTTTGGACTGAATTACCACTTGAGCATTATCAGACCATAACTTGTAAACTGCACATCGAAAAATATCATACTCAGTGGCGTTAGAAAGATAACACATAAATCTTCAACTTTTAGTAATACCAATTTCTCAAAATCGGTCTCCTTCATCCTAGAAAAATTCTCAAAGATTCACGTCATCAAAATGGAACCAAAGCTCGGATACTGTTCATCCAACACATACATTTCAAACTTCCGAGCTAATTTCAAAGTTCTTCCAGCCATAATTGGGCAGAACTTCCTTCATAGGAATTCTAGCCCTACTTCTCAAGTTTAATTTAAAGCAAACCTCAACTCAATAGCATAACCAAATCAAAAGTTATAAACAAATCCCTGAAACTTATACAAGTTCCATTTTCCAGATTTCATACTAAATCCTACTCCTTGCATGAAACCATCAATATCACATCACTAAACATCCCATTTAGCTAAGAGATCAGCCATAAATTCATTAAGACAAATACTTGAGTAATAAAGCACAATTTGGCCAGCACACAGCATACACAATTTTCTTACTTCAATTCAACTCATCTAACATTATAAACTTCATTGAAAGCACTAAAATCACATTCTTTCACTTCCATGCCATTTTCCCTCACACAAGCTTACACTTATACCCATACAACTAATACACAAGTTTCATGAAATTAATGCACCAATAAGCACAATAAATGCTTCTACCTACTAAGGAAAGAACACAAAACAAGTTCTTACCTAAACAAACTTCAAGCTCTTCAATTCACCAACACTCCAAACTTCTCTACGTCTCACCAACACCCACGGCTATCACCCCAACACACACACAATTCATCATCTTCACAAGTCTTAAGTGTAGTCTTGGTTGAGAATAAAGAAAGACAAGAAAGTAGCAAGGAGAGCTTCTGGTATGGGATGGAAAAGAAACAATCGAAGGAGGAGAGTAAAGCACCTACGGATGGAGGATGTTTTTTACTTTCCAAGTAATCTTATTCAACATTCAAGGTAATTTTCTAATGCACTAAGGAGAAGAACCGAGAATCCATGAAGGGAAAAAAAATAAATTAAATGCATGAGGACACTTGTCCTTATGGAGAAAAAGACAAAACACCAATTAACCATTTAATCTAAGAACCCAAAACCAATCAATCTTTAACTCATCCAAATCCAATGGCTTTTAAAACAATCCCAAATTAATACACCCAAAAATCCAATGTCATTGGACAGAAATCTTCAGTACCGGAAACCAGTCAGTCCGCCACTTGGCAATTTTTCGGTCCGAAAATTTTCCCAAAAAATTTCAGGAAAATTCCTGAAATTCTCCAAAAATATAAAACACACATAAACCATTTCAAATCAATTTTTTAAATACAATTATCACATGAATCACACAAAATTTCATTTAGACCCACATGCCGGGAAATGTCATGAATGCATGTACAATCATGTGCATGAGCAAAATCACCATTCATATAATTATAGAGGCTATGTGATGCATGTTCATGCCGAGATCTATTTGCTCTCGCCTAACCCGTCTCAATTTACCAAAATACCCTTCCCATCGATGATGAGATGTTTTTAATCTCTAATTTTTAAAATCTCCAATTTTCAAAATTAGCCTAAGCCAATTTACCCAAATTCAATACCATAAAGCACAATTTCTTCAAAATTGATTTCATATTTCACCAATCCATCATATTTTCCATGATTCTAAGCTATTAATTTCCAAAAACCTCAAACCACAAAATTAGGCATAAACCTAACTAACTTTCCATCCAAAATTAAATCAATTTAAACATGTAGTCTCTAAAATTAATCATGGAATTAGCAAACTCATATCATTTATAATGAATCTAAACCAAAAATTTATCAAAAATTACACATCAAATTTTCGACTTTGCCTCATTTTTCACCAAAATCTGACTTTTCTTGACTTGAAAGGAAGCTCTTGTGATCCTCCATCTTTTTCTCTCTTGGAACAATATCAAAATCTTGCTCTAAGACTCATAAAAATAAAAAACAAACTTACTTTTTCTCTTCTCCATCGCCATCACCGACTCTCTCCTTTCCTCTCTTCTTAGTTTCTTCTTTTCCACTCAATTCATCATGTTTTCTCTACTATAAACGACAGCCCATAGTTATCATTTTGCCATGTCATTTAAAATTGAGGGTCAATGACCCTTTTGTCCCTCTCTTTAAGGGGAACTTCCTAAAATGCCCCTACATTTACTTTAAGTCATGCTTACTTACGGATCTGATTCGCACTATCAATTTGAAGGAATTTATCAAAACTTCCTTCTAGAGAAATGTTCCTCTATGTCTTAATTTCATAATGCCATAAGAATCATCCAATTCGGAGCACTATATCAAAAGTTATGCTCAAAAAATTTCAGATATGTTCATGTTCTAACACATTTTCCAGCTTGTTATTTCCGTCCAGAAATTTACATTCTTAATCCCAAAATTGATATTCGATGTCTTCATAACAATTGTAGCCTTATGTCACTAGTTTAATCCAAAACAAGAATCACATCATTTCGATTACTAGAACAAAAGTTATGGCTAAAACACTGAACCATGTTCAGAAAATTAGTCAACTCACTTTGATTAAATTAATCCTTCTTAATTTAATCTCATAAAATTACAAATTTTCCATGAGGACGTAGATAATTATCTTAAGAATCCAACGCTTCAAGAATCAAGTCAATTGGATGTCGAACGGAAAAGATATGAGCAAAAGATTGGAAGAGGGTCAAAAGCGGGTCGGACCGGATCGACCCCGCCCGAGTCGGGCTGGAATCACCCGTTTCACGAGGGCAACGCGTCGCCCTTGCGAAACGTGTTGCAAATTAAGATCTCGCGATCGCGACGCGTCGCGACCGCGAGACGCGCAATCAATTTTTTTTTACACTGAACTTTAAAAATTCATAACTTTTCACTTAGAACTCTAAAAATTACAAATTTAGTCTCTATAGAAAGCTTGAAGGAAGCTCTACAACTTCCATGTAGAACTCTAAAACTAATTCCATCTCTAAAGTGATCAAATTTCTAATCAAAGACTCTGTCTAATTTAATAAATCCTTAAACAAAGACTCAACTTTGAAAATTTGTATCTTTCAACTCCAAAGTCCAATCATGTCATATTTTATATCGATGAGAAGATCAGAAAGTCACCTACAACTTTCATGAAGGACATAAAAATCAATTTGACCTCTATAGAAGTCAATTTCCAATCAAAACTTCTGTCCTCTAAATAATCATGCTTAAATCATAACAGAAACTTCTAAAAATCATAACTTATTATTCCTTGATCAAAAAATTCTATACTTTATATCAAAATAAAGATCAAATCAAAATCTTCAACTTTCATGAAGAACTTCAAGGCTAAATTAACCTCTAACTAGGTAAATTTTCCAGTCAAAGCTTCAGCCATAATATAAGTCAACCTATGACATACCTAAACTTTGACTGACCATAACTTTCACTCCCGATATCGAAAAATTGCAAACTTTATGACAACAGAAAGCTCATAACATAAGCTACAAGTTTCTAGAAGAGCATTTTCTCAAATTTTGCCTCAAACAAAAAATCAACTCTCAATTCAAACTTTTTTTATCACTATTCATCCTCAAAAGTCAAACTTTCTAACTTCTTCAAATTTTCACACTTTTTCTTTTTAATTCTTGCCATTTAACTTCATTTCAATCAACTCATCCACTTGAACATTCATAACCAATCCAAATTGATTCAAAACCCCAAAGATATCAAAATCACATCATTTCTTTTCTTATCAATATCCTTTAAGTTTAAGTCATCTATTACACAATACATACACAAAACACTCCTTAAATTTTATTTTCATAATTCAAATTTTCACTCAAAGATCGGGGTCCAATAGTGAAAGTTTATAAGCTTGTAATACCTAATAATGAAAAGGACGGGGAGAGAAATTAAAAATAGGGCTTTGAGAAATGAATGGTTTATACTAGGCTTTTAGTCAAAGGAGTATAGGCGTGAAATGTTTCCATATTAAAAGGGACAAAAGATTTCAGATATAAATCTAGATTACATATTTAGAATTTGATGATAACATTAAGAGTTTAAGGGGAGATTATGACATATCATAAATGGTAGTGTGTCGTAACACTACACAAAATAACTAAACTTAAAACTATATCCAGTGATGAATCTAGATCGATGCTACAGAGAGTGTATGTAAAGCTTTTGCAATGATAGAAATTAGTGTTTAGGTTAAGGGGGCTTGGTTTGGTTTCAAATAAAAAATAAAATGAAATTAAACTAACAAAAATAAATTCAAGCAAACAATTAAAAATGATGAAAGTGATGAATGTGTTTAGGATCTAATTCTCAGTTCAATCTCAGCCTACACACAATTAAACATACATAATTGTCATACTTTTTTCACACCTTTCTTAAAACTATTGATTGTAGATTAACAATAAGCTCTGTGACTTCCTTAAATCATGTTTAATTAAAACAAGCTTTTTAACTAAACCTAACCATCGAATAACCTAGAATAAGCTCTCTAGATTTAATCACACAACCTTATTACAAATAAGGAAAGCAGATCAATTTAGCTAATAACCATATAAGTTTGGATCATTTAACTTATGTTACGTTATCCCTAATGATTTGATACCATTAATTATCACAAATGAACCTATAACATAACAATTACTTATTATATTTAAGATTCTAGCAATGGAATTACACATAAACAATTAAATGATAACAAGAATACTAATTATCCATATATGAATATCCAAATCAATAGAAATAAAATAACATAAACAATCCCTAAAGAGAGATAGACCATCGATACACCATGATGATACGCTTAAATGTGATCCTCGACATAAATTCCACTTGCAAATCAGAATAGGGAAGGTTAGCCATCCATGGGTCTCCAAAGAGTAAGTGCTTTATCCTTTCACGAAATCCCAAAACGATTCCTCCCTCTTTTTTTTCAAAAATGTTAATTTATTGCAAAAACTAGGTTTCTAGGTATAAGCATAGTTGTGGGCACAGTCGTGCATCTAATCATGCAACCTAAAAATCTTAAAATCGAGAAGAGACAAGGTTGGATACACGACTATGTATCCAATCATGTAAGCCAAAATTTATCTTTCGAATGTATACATGACCATGTATCTCCTAGGTTTTGTTGAATTGCTATTCTTTTGTAAATTCTTGTCCAATCTTCACTATAATCAATCTCCTTCTTGTTCCGCAAGGCAAATTAAATTTGAACATCAAAATGTTCGCTCAGTGAATATGCTATTAATTCATTTTAGCTTTTATGCTTCCAAATTATACCTAAAATCAAATATGAACTAAAATAAGCATCTTAAGCTTTTTATAATAATAGCCACTAAGTGTTTAGAAGTCAATGTATAAACAATTAACCACATATCAATATATGAGTAAGTATCAAATATTATATTGGATAGGCAAGAGCAAGTTGAAACTATATAAAATTTTATAGAATATAACTACTAATTAACTCTTAACTAATTTGTTTTAAGCTTGAAATTTATTAAGTTAGGAATATATTTGTTATTGGGCCAATATAAAGTTAGATATAACAAGTTGGCTAATATGGTAGTTTTTAGTACATAATGTCTTCTATCTCTAATTAATTAAAGAAATTAAATACGAAAGGTTTGACTTATTTACATGTAAGTCCTTAGTTCCCTAATCTGTTAATTAGGCATAGAAGTGTCAAAAGTACTATAAGGAAGAGGAGGGGGTAGTTAGAGTTCAAATATTTGTAAGGTTCCGATCATGCATCTCATACATAATATATATCAAATATATGCAGCAGAAAATAAAATGGAACCTCAAAAACCAGATCTACTCATGCATATAGATATAGAAAACATGTTGGGCCCCGTTTTCGGAGTTCAACTATCATTTCTGATACTAAAAGATGTTTGACCCCGATCTCGTGATGAATCTTGAGGCAATCATTTGCGCGGTCGAATGAGGGTGATGCGAATGAAAGGTGGAAAACATTGTATTTGTAAGAAATCTCAGCGTGGCAGCAAAGGAGAGTTCGTCGCGACAAACTCATGGAGTTATCTCCATGGACCCTTTGGGAAGAGTTTGTCACGGTGAACTCTTGGCTTCGCTATGGTGAACTCTCGAGGTTCAGCAAAAGAACCCTTCGGGAGAGTTTCCCAGAATCTGGAGGTGAACCTGGGATCTTTATCCGAAACTATAGAGCTTGGAATCCCATGTAATCTAATTATTTCATCTATGTATTTCTTAGCCAAAGCATTTATAAAGTCTGTTTGCTTAATTGGCAAGAAGTGTGTTAACTTAGTTAGCCTATTGACAATAACCCATTTGGGTCATGCTTCCTGCTAGTTCTTAGCAATCCCATTAAGAAATCTATCGTAATCTTTTCTCACTTCCATTCAGCGATAGACAAAGGCTTAGGCTTGCCTGAAGGTGCCTAGTGCTCAGCCTTGACTTGCTGATATACTAAGCATCTTTTAATATACTCTGCAATATCTTTCTTCATTCATTTCCATAAAAAGTGCTTTTTCAAATCCCTATACATTTTCATACTTCCCAGATGCATTGCATAGGGAACATTGTGTGTCTCATCAAGAATCTCATCTTTTAACTTTAACATGTCCGGGATATATAATCTGTTACCTACCCCCATCAGTCCATGTTCTCTTATCTTTATTTTTGAAAGTTCACCATTTTTAATCTCCTCTCTAAGTCTGCTCAAATGCTTATCTTGTTCCTACAATTCCTTAATCTTTTCATTCAACACTGGCCTTAGTCTAAAGTCAATATACACCCAAATTCATCTTGCTTCAATGTCACTCTAAGTTTGGTCAATTCCTTCAACAAAGGAAAATACACCATCTCCACATGTGCCATAGTAGATTTCCTACTCAATGCATCCGCTACTATATTAACTTTTCTTGGGTGATAATCTATCATCAAATCATAATCTTTCAACAATTTCAATTACCTTTGATGTCTCAAATTCAACTCTTTTTGGCTCATCAAATACTTAAGACTCTTGTGGTCTGTAAATATCCTAGTAGTGACTCCATATAAATAATGTCTCCATATCTTTAAAGCAAAAATTATGGCAACTAACTCCAAATCATGCGTAGGATAATTCATCTAATAGGGCTTTAATTGTCTAGAAGCATAAGCAATCACTTTATCTCCTTGCATTAACACACATCCCAATCCATTCCTTGAGGCATCACTATATATTATATATCCATCATTACTCGAAGGCAAAGTCAAAATTGGTGAAGTTGTGAGCCTATTCTTCAATTCCTCAAAACTACTCTAGCACTCCTCAGTCCACACAAACTTCTGATTCTTCCATGCCAATTTGGTAAATGGAGCTGCTATTATGAAAAAGCCCTCCACAAACCTTCTATAATACCCGACTAAGCCCAAAAAACTTCTTACTTCAGCTACATTCTTAGGTGCTTCTCGTTTCATAACCACTTCTATCTTCTTTGAATCTACATGTGCTTGCTTCAAAATCACGTGTCCAAGAAATGCCACTTCCTTTAGCCAAAATTCACATTTGTCAAATTTGGCATACAACTCGTTCTTCCTCAGTGCCTCCAAAGCAATTCTTAAATGTTCTCCATGCTCCTTATCACTCTTGGAATAAACCAATATATCATCAATAAAAATAATAATAAATAGGTCTAAGAAAGACTTAAAGACTCTATTCATCAAGTCTATGAAAGCTACAGGAACATTCGTCAATCCGAAGGGCATAACTAAGAACTTAAAATGCTCATACCGTGTTCTAAAAGCAATTTTGACACATCAGACTCCTTTATCCCCAATTGGTGATAACCCGATCTCACTTCTATCTTGGAGGAGACCTTTGCCCCTTAAAATTGGTCAAACAAATCATTTATGCATGGGAGCAGATATCTATTCTTGATAGTGACATGGTTGAGCTTCTTGTAATCCATACATATTCTCAATGATCCATCTTTCTTCTTTACAAAAAGGACCAAAGCTCCCCAAGGAGAAAAGGTCGACTTAATGTAGCCTTTCTCCAACAATTCTTCTAATTGTTCTTTAAGCTCCTTCAATTCTGCCAAATCTATTTTATAAGGCGGAATTGATATTGGTGCAGTACCCGAAAGAAGCTCAATAGGAAACTTAATTTCCCTTGGTGGAGGTAGTCCTGACAATTCCTTTGGAAAGACATCCGGGAATTCCATAACCACAAAAATTTCTTCTAAATTTCCTCCATCTGCCTTCGTGTCCACCACATAGGCCAAAAATGCTTCACACCCTTTCCTCATCATTGTCTCTGCTAATAAAGCCGAAATAACTCTAGGCAGGTTTGACTTTCTATCTCCTATAAATACCACCTTTCTATCATCATCCAACTTAAACTATACTATCTTCCATTTGCAATCCAAATTAGCATTATACTTCTCTAACGTGTCTATACCCAAAATCACATCTAATCCTCCCATCTTCAATGGCATTAGATTCACCACTAATTGTTCTCCTCCAATATATATCTCACAATCTCTATAAACTTGACTAATCACAATGTACTGACCGATTGGAGTACTTACCATTAAAGGAGTATCCAATAGGCTCAAATTTCTACCACACACAATTCTACTTGATGACACAAACTAATGGGTAGAACCCGGATCAATAAAAAAAACAACAATATTATTGTCAAATATTTTAATCATACCAGTTACAACTTCTGGAGCTATTTCTGCATCCTCCCGTGTCATCACAAACACTCTAGCTGGTGCTTGCCCCCTCGATCCTCCTGTAGGGTTCATGTTGGACCCAGAATGTTTCATAGAAGTTAGAACTATTTGAAGGAGAAATTTTGGCAAGTAGTCATGAGTAAAGAGCAAATGAATGAAAATTCTTGAACCAAGAAATGATAGATAAGAGTAAGGTAGAGAATGAGAAGTGTAATAAATTCAAGTTTTTCTTTGGTGTTTTTGACGAATAAAAGTTTTTGAAGTGAGAAGAATTAAGGTGAAAGTTAGAAGTAGAATGAAAGATAAAAATGAAGTTGCATTTGTGTAGTAAGTTGATGAGGAATAGGTACATAGGTGTATATTATGTTATTGTTATTCATGATTAATCATGGATTATAAATTTTTTTATAGATGATATTGACTTGAAATAAAATTGAGAATGAGGAGTAAGTGAAGTAGAAAATGTGATCTTAGTATGATTTGTGTAAAGGAAAGATTATGAAACAAAATGGATGGTTGATCTAGAAAATATTTATGGAGTATGTTTCAGTCTTTTAGCCACAACTTTTTCTCTAGTTATCCAAACGAGATGATTCTTGATTTGGATTAAACTAGGAATATATGACTACATTTTTAGAAAGTTGTAGGTCTTTCTTTTAGCTTTCCAATGATATATAGTATGAAATTTTTAGACTTCTAGGCTAAAATTTATGGCTCTATAAAGGAAGATGTATCTTCTGTATTTTTGCTTCTTATATGTTTTGTATCTTCTATGTTTTGCTTTTTTTTGTCTTGTTTCTTCTGCCTTTTCGCTTCTTCTGTGATGATGTCATCTTCTTCTGTATTTTTCCTATGATGACGTCATCTTTTTTCTGTATTTTGCTTCTTCTGTGTTTTTGCTTCTTCTGTGATGACGTCATCTTCTTCTGTGTTTCTTCTGTGATGACGTCAACTTCTTCTGTATTTTTCTTCTTCTGTGATGGCGTCATCTTCTTCTGTGTTTTGCTTCTTCTACCTTTTTGTTTCTTATGTGATGACGTCATCTTCTTCTATGTTTTGTTTCTTCTATTTTTTCGCTTGATCTATCTTCTATTCCATTTTCAACCCTTCAAACGATAGAATCTGTCTTTAAGTTCTTCATAAAAGTTGTAGATATTGAAGTCCTCTTTCAAACCATATAAATAACACCTTAATCCCATATCTTTAGGAAAAGTTATAGCAATTTTTCCACTCCTTCTATCTTTTCCCATTGGTCTGCTTTTCGTTTGTACCTATTTTCTATTCCATTTTTTACCCTGTAGAAGATAGAATATGTCTTTGAGGTATTCATGAAAGTTGCAGCTCTTGAAGTTATATTTCTAACCATATAAATAACACCTTAATCTGATATCTTTAGGAAAAGTTATAGCAATTTTCCCACTTCTTCTGTCTTTTTCCATTCTTCTGTTTTTTCCTTTGACTTCGGCTAATCCTATTTTCTGGTCTATTTTGACCCTTCAGATGATAAATCCTGGCCTCAAAGTCTCTTCAAAGTTGTAGGTCTCAAAGTTCTCTTTGAAATCATCCTAAGATGATCTTAATCCAACATCTCTAGTGAAAGTTATGCTAATTGTCCCGAGACAAGTTTGATATGATTGAGGACCAAATCTTGTTTGATTCTTTCGGCCATAATTGTGCTATCCGACCTCCAAATGAAGTGATTCTTAAACCCTTAGGTTCCTAACAATTTTATTTTTGCATCTTCATGAAAGGTTATAGATTTTGGTATTGATGTGAAAAATATGTATTAAATCAAGTAAGGGTATTGATTGGAAGAGTGGGAATTAGATATGTTACTGAACATGCTTCAGTGTTTTGATGATTTCTGGATTGGTAGAGATCCAAATGATATTATTCTAATTTCAAGATAAACTAGAGACAAGGAGATACAAATGGTATGAATAAGTTGAAATCAAATTCAGTTTCTAAGAGGTCTAAATTTTCGATAGAAGTTGTGCATAGTAGGCTGATTTGGACAAGAGCAGTCCAAAAATGTTTGAAGTGTATCTTTCGAATCATTGAACCAAATGGATTGATTTTGGTGTCTTTAGAAATTTAAGACGATAGAGAACATTTTCTAGAAGAAAGTGTTATGTCAGAATGTTCAAGGGTGTTTTTGGTAAAACACTTAAGATTAAAAGAACATAAGTCTATAAGGAAGGATAAAATAGACTTTTTGGACTCATTAAGGGCAAAAAGGGAAGATGAAATTATGGTCTTGCTTTTAAGGAAGAAGCAAGAAAGAAATTGAGGGAGAAGAAACAAAGAGAAGAGAGAAGAAGGAGAGAAAGGAGAGAAAACAAGCTAGGGTTTTCAATTGTGTTAATCTTCAAGAGAGATTTTGAAATTATTTAAGAAAGGAAAACGGAAGAAGAAGAGAAGAGCTTCCATTTGAGCTAAAGATCCCGTCATTTGGTGAAGAATGAAGGGATCAAAATAGGCAAGCGGAATAAGAGAAGAGATTTTATGAGCAAGTCCATAATCAAGGAAATCAAGGTGGATACATGTTTATAATAGAGTAAATAAGGCACTACTATTTTCTTTAAATCAAAGAAGTTTAATGTTTCCAATTGCATCATAAGTGTTGCATTTATTGCTATATATTTGTTATATGAATTGTGTGATTATTTATGAAAATTTGTTTTTAAAATGATTTTTTTGAAATGATGCATGATTATAAAACCATATTTTTGAGAAATGGATTTTAACGTATTACAAACATGTGAAAAGCAAATTTTCAAGAAAATGTACCATTTTAGGCATCAAGCTTACAATATTTTCAAATCTATGTGTTATGTGGGTTTGTGGTAGTCCCTCAAGAACCATCACGTGTACGTTGACCCAAGTACAGGCTTCTCCTGCCTACCCGCTAGTGGCACGGAGCTCCTTGAAGGACTCCCTTAAGTTTACGACTACACAAGAACATTATATGGGAATGTGTAGCTCGTCATGTTTTGGACTTACCCAAACCATTTTGATGTGCTTATGTGTTCATGATTTGTGAACAAGTTGAAAAATGCATAAATTGTGTCGTTTGTGATTTTGCTTACTTGACAAGACAAGAATTTTGAGAAACATGTGTTTTGTAGACTCAATGGAAGTTTTTATGGCAAGCAAAGCAGTTTCAAAGGTTTTTGCTTATCTTTTTATTATAAATTGTTACCCACGAGCTTTCAAGCTTTCCCCCTTCCTATCCCCACCTCCAGGTGTTGAGTAAGAGATGGAGTGAAAGAGAGTCAAGGCATCACTCCCAATTTGCTTATGTTGTATTTTGAGTTAGTTTTGGAAGACACAAGTTTTTAGTCACATTTCAAGAATTTGTAGTTCATGTAACTTTTGTATTTTGAGATTTCAGGTTATGTTTTGTGTGGCTTGAAAGGCCATTATAACATTGTAAAACCCTTTGTTGTGAGGGTATTGAAATGTGAATGATGAAAATTAGTTGTATGAAATGTATTAAAGAGTATGATGAAGTAAAGATATGAGAGTTTTATGATATTCGTAAGAGGTTGGGTTCCGAAAACGATGCCCAATATTTGTGGTATCAGAGCCCAGTATTAGGATCTTACATGGGCATCTTTTTGAAATATGTGCCAAGTAGAATTGTGAGAAGGAAAATGATATGTCAGGATGTGAGAAATTGAAAGTTTGAGGATATTTACAGATGAGCAATATGGCATAGTCCGATATGTTAGATATAGATTCAGTATTTGTGATTATGTTAGTGAATATGGTGATGGAAAATTTTATTGTGGATACGTACTTGAATTGATACGGATGTGAAAATATTTTCATGACTTGACTGAAGAAGAGATAGAGACACGGTAAAAACAACAAGATTTAAGGTGTTCAAGCAAAGTGGAATTGAAAGGTTGAACTCGAAATTTATGATCAAGTATAAGATTGTATTTGTGAATTTGAGATGTGAATTTCAAAATGGCTATATGTTTATGCTCCTAAATTGATTAATAATGTATGTATGGAAAGTGAAACAAAGGATAAAGTGATTTCATATGTATGGAGACAACTAAAGTCCTATGAGTTGATTATTCGATACATGATTCAGAGCTATTATAGTAGTGATTGTTTTGAAGTTTGGAGACAGTATATGTATAAGAACCTCTTGGATCTATATATATATACAAGTACAGATCATAAACGTTTGAGGCAATCATTGAATTGAAAGAATTCAATATAAGATCAAGAAGATTGATATAAATACCGAAATACCATGATTGTACAAGTGAGAAATTCCAAGTAAGGCTCTATGTTATATCAGGTACTTTAAGAAGAAACTCGATATTGAGGATTATCAGAACTAGAGTAAAAAGAAGCATAGAATGTGGGACTTGGTTTATCCCAAATTAAGGATTCAAAAATTGAGAATCTTATTAAGGAATTGAAAATGGATCTAAATTCCAAGTTTAAATTGGAAGATGAGGCTTTGTGATCGAAAAGGAGAAATATGTGTTGGACCCCGATCCTTGAGTGAAAATTTAGAAATAATAAATGAAATCAAATGAGTGTTTTGCATGTGATTTGTGTTATAGATGATTATGATATTGGAATGTGAATCATGTATGGATGATGAGTTGAGGAACCTTAATTATGAACTATGGTTATATATGCGAGATATTATGCAAAAGCAAGAGAGGAATTTGGTAAATGGCATGATACTATTAAATGTGAGAAATCATATGCATTGAGGTTGAATGTAGAATAAAAATGTGTATGCTGATTCATGAGGAATTCGGGAATAATTGACATAGAATTGGCCAAAGTTGCCTTCTTTGAAGTTGTAGCTTGCTTTTTTATCTTTCCAACGAGATCAAGTATGTAAGATTTCGAGATCGGAGTTAAGAGTTATAGTTAATACAAGTTATGATGTTATATAAGATTGATGTTAGTGACAACTTTGATGAATGTTTGAGATTTGTGGTTTTGAAGAACCAATTTAGTTGAGTTTTGAGAAGATTGTGAATTGACTTTTTTTGTTGTTTGGATTGTTATGAAGCATTTAGGCTTGTGAATAAGTAAATTTGTGAAAATTATAAGTGTATATGATTTTAGGATGGAAGTTGGAAGCATTAGAAAAGGTTGAAGGGGTTTTGGGAAACACATGTCCTTTAAATGGACATGGGAGTCCGTTAAATGGACCTTCTCGGGTCAAGAGGACCCTTTGCTGTGTCTATGTCCGTTAGACGGACATGGATGTCCGTTTAACGGACTTTCTCGAATGAATTGGTACACTTTGGCTCGACAATGTCCGTTAAACGGACATTCACGGGTCAGCTTGTGAAAATGGAGAAATTTGACACTTTTAGAGGCCGAATCTAATTTTTTAGTCTTCATAAGATTTGTATATATAGAAGTCTACTTTCTAATGGTCTAAGAACAAAATCAATCCGATTTCTAGATAGAAAGTTATGGCGTTTGAGCCAAAAGAGTTTCAAACCGATTTCGGGTTTAAGAATGGTTTATTCTTTTGGGCATAACTCACTCATCCGACCTTGGATTAAGGTGATTCTTAAAGCACTGAATTCCTAAGACATTTATCCTTCTCTTCACGAAAATTTGTATCAATTGGAGTTGAATTGAAAGAGTTTGATTGAATCTTATGATAATCGGAACAATTTGTTTCATTCTAATCTTGCTATTTTCCTTCCTCATCCGACCTTGTCAAATCGTTTGCTTATATCTTTTCCGTCCGACATCCGAATGACTTGTTTCTTGAAGCGTTGGATTTCTAAGACAATTAATTACATTTTTATGGGAAATTATGAATTTTAGAGACTTAATTGAGCAAGATTATTTGAATCAAAGTAAGTCGGGAAATTTTCTAAACATGGTTCGGTATTTTGAGAAATTCGGGATTTGTGGAGATCTGATTGAAGCGATGTTTGAGAAAAAATAAAATTGAGACATGGGGCTACAATTGTTATGAAGAAATGAAATTTCAATTTAGCCTTTAGGAATGCCAATTTGTGGAAGGAAGTGAATTACTAGAAAATGTGTTAGTAGAATGATATGTCTGATATATTTGGACTATAACTTTTGACATAGTGCTCCAAATTGAATGATTTTTTAGGCATTATGAAATTAAGACAATGATGAACAATTCTCTAGAAGGAAGTTTTGACAAATTTCTTCAAATTAATAGTGCGAAACATGTCTGAAAGTAAGCATGACTTAAAGTAAAGTTCAGGGGCATATTAGAAAGTTCACTTAAAGGGGTTTGTTTTAAGGCATTGGTGGAGGGACAAAAGGGTCAATTTTCCTTCATTTAGTGACTTGGCACTATAAAAGGGAGCAGTGGTCGTTTTTTTAGAAGAGACCTACGAAAATTTGGAGAAAGGAAAGAGAAAGGAAAGAAAGAAGAGAGAAAGGAGGAGATTTCGGTGGAGAAAGAAGGAGGAAGCTTAGGGTTTCTGATTTTTTGAGTTTTAAGCAAGGATTTTCGTTGATTCAAAGGGAAAAAAACATGGAAGGAAGTGAGAGCTCCAAGATGAGCCAAGAAAAAGTCAAAAATGAAGAAGATAAAGGTAAGAGATGGTTTTGATCTTTGAGTTTTAGTGAGTTTTTGGGTTAATTTGACTTAAGTTTGGTATGGGCTTGTCGATTCTCAAGCTAATTTTAAAGTTTTTATGGTTGAATTGAATCAATTGTGGATGTTTATGATTTAGGGCTTTTGTCTTGAATGAGTAAAATTGAGGAGAGGCTTATGAGACTTGAGGATTGGAACAAGCTCTAAGCATGGATAAGAGGTGGGTAATGTGTTTATTTTTCAAATTTTAAGCTAATTATGAGTGTTGGTTTTATAAACTATTGTTTTACAAATGATTGAATCAATTGCTTTTGGAATGATTTTATTAATCGTTAAAGTCATTGATTTCAAAAGGATTTACAAAAAAATTCTACAATTATTTCAGACAATTTTCCATAAATGACTTGAATTGTTTATTCAATGGATTTTTTAGTAAATTGATAAAGTCGAAATACTTATTTGAGTTCATTGTGTTAAATTGTTTGATTGATAATTTGATTACGTGAACTAGTGTGATATGATCGATATTGTATTGAATTTGAGATGACATGAAAAGTTCAGTTTTAAAATATGCCTTCGGGCGATATGATTTTTCAAGCATGAATATGTGTTAGATGGGTTTGGTTAGGTCCCTCATGTGGAGTCAGTGCACTGGTCTCATTTTTTAAAAGCCTTCGTTCGGCTGCCCGCTAGTGGCATATGAGCTCCGATTTCGGACTCCCTTCATGGCTACACTGGATCGCTATGCAGGAAGGTGTAGTACGTCCTGTTCATGGCTGCACAGGACCGCTTTGCGGGAATGTGCAGTACGTCCTATTTTATGGACCGACCCAAACCGTTTGATGTGTTTGATGTGTTAAGTGTTTTTGCTTTGTTTAGAATGTGCTGCATTTATATGTGATGCATTTCATGTCTTCAACTTAAATTATAAATTGTACAATAGTTTGAAATTATGACGAATGAGAAATTGGGCTTTTCAACTATGAGAGTTTTGAAAACTGTTTGTAAATGTTTATAAAAGATTTTGAAATTGAGAAGTTTTTGAGAAATAAATCTTCGCTGTTTTCAATCAAATGAAAATAAGGATTGAAAATATTTTGCTTATCATTTGATTTATAAACATGTTATCCACGAGCTTCCGAGCTCACCCCCTCCCCTTTCATCCCCATCTCTAGGTATTCGAGAAGGAGATCGGATGAAAGACGTCAAGACATCAATTCTATTTATGCATGATTTTGTACTATGTGTATGTTGGTTTATGATTGTTAGTAATGGAATATGGCTTGGAATGCCATTAGAGTATTGTAAGCATTTGGTTCATAATGTATTTTGGATTATGATATTGTATAAGAACTTGAGTTATGGAATTGGAGAATGTGTATGACTATGGATTGTGTAAATTGGTTTTGTACATAAAGTGAATTAAGTTATGAATGTAATTGGGATATATAGGTATAGATATGGATGAATGTGTTTGATGATGGGATATGAATTATGATGATTTATAAATACGATTGGTTTTGGGTTTGATGGAAGTATTAATTTGTATATGAGTTAATGGGAATTGAATATGAAAAACGGCTTGAAGTGGTTTAAAATTTAGGTTTGCTTTTATGCTGAGATCCCGGACGGAGGGTCCGATGGATTTTGATGTATGTGTAATTGTCTGGAATTTATAGAAGTGAGTTTTACTATTTGCAGGCTTTTGGATAGGTTAAAATGCAGCTGTCATGCTGCCCAATTTTTAATAAAATGGGTTGTATGGCAAGGATAATGTGAGAATAAGATTCTTGTTAAAGATGATTTGGTTTTGAGATATGCATGTTTAAGAGAAACCAAGTAATTTGAGTCTGATTAAGGACGAAATTTCCAAAGGGGAAATTACATTACTTTGATTTAGTATGAGTTTTGAAAAGATACATAAGATGTGAAAAAAAAAATTTACATCGATTCGGATGGGTTAAGTCATAAGGGTTTCCAACGCGACCAGTTTTCTATGTTCACGCTTCGGATGTCAGAATCTGAATTCAGTTCGAAACCATCGTTTGTATTCTTTGATTTCAAGTTCACTTTCTATTTGCATTTGAATTCATTTGGTATCTGATGCGGCTCCGTTTTGATTTTATTTCAGTTCAAATTAATCCGTTTGTTCGCATTCGTATTCGATTTCACGTTTGTATTCGATCCTATTAGCTTCGTATTTGTTTCATTTCATTAGCTTTGGATTTCGATTACGTTTGTTTTCGAATCAGTTTCGACCCACTTTTCACATATATTTCGATTTTCGCGAACCGCTTTTCACGTACGGTATCAGAGCGAGAGGTAAAGTGTTAAGTTTTAAGTAGTTGGGTCTCAGATCCAACAATATGTATACCTAATAAAGAGATAAAGGAGTTAGTGGATCAATACCGAAAGTATGGAATAAAGTGAGATAGACATAAGAGTAAAGCGTACTGATACTATAGAGATGTGAACTATAAAGCTAAGGATGAAATGTTTATAAGAGTATCACCTCCCTAAGGTGTGCTTAGATTGAGTGCAAAATGTCAAGTATGTTAAGAGAAATCAATATGATCTGATATGGGTGTTATTGACACAGGAAGTGGGGAAAGTGTGAGTAATCTGAAACCTAATGAGGAACTCATTAGGTAAGTGAATGATTAAATAGGTGATTGAAAGACTTGATGAGTCTTTTGACAGTGATCATTTGAAAGAAATTATTCAAGTGAAGAAGTTACTAGAGAGACTGAGGAAAACATAAGACAATGTTACCTCCATTTGGTTGACTACTCTGGTAATAATTTCGAGGATGAAATTCTTTAAAGGAGGAAGAATTGTTGGACCCCGAATGTTTCATAGAAGTTAGAACTATTTGAAGGAAAAATTTAGGTAAGTAGTCATGATTAAAAGAGCAAATCAATGAAAATTCTTGAACCAAGAAATGATAGATAAGAGTAAGGTAGAGAATGAGAAATGTGGATAGATTCAAGTTTTGCTTTGGTGTTTCTGTCAGGTAAAAGATTTTGAAGTGAGAAGAATTAAGGTAAAAGTTAGAAGTAGAATGAAAGCCAAAAATGAAGTTGCATTTGTGTAGTAAGTTGATGAGGAATAGGTACATAGGTGTATATTATGTTTGGTATTCATGATTAATTATGGATTATAAATTTCTTTATGGATGATATTGATTTGAAATAAAATTGAGAATGAGGAGTAAGTGTAGTAGAAAAGGTGATCTTAGTATGATTTGTGTTAAGGAAAGATTGTGAAACAAAATGGATGGTTGATCTAGAAAATATTTATGGAGTATTCTTCAGTCTTTTAGCCACAACTTTTTCTTTAGATATCCAAATAAGATGATTCTTGATTTGGATTAAACTAAGAATATATAGCTACATTTCTTATGAAGACATCAAATTTAAATTCTATTTTTAGGAATCTCAAAATTTGTCATGAAGTAAAGAACTGGATGTAGTACCTTGGATGAATATAAAAATTCATGTTCTGTATTTGAGGGAAAATTTGGATTAAACTAGGTTGATTTAGGTAATGGTTCTTTTATAAAGTTGTAGGTCTTTCTTTTAGCTTTCCAACGATATATAGTACGAAATTTTTGAACTTCTAGGCTGAAAGTTATGGCCCTATAAAGGAAAATATATCTTCTGTCTTTCTGCTTCTTCTATGTTTTGTATTTTCTATGTTTTACTTCTTTTGTGTTTTGCTTCTTCTACCTTTTCGCTTCTTCTATGATGACGACGTCTTCTTCTGTGTTTCTTCTATGATAATGTCATCTTCTTATGTGTTTTGCTTCTTCTGTGTTTTTGCTTCTTCTGTGATGATGTCATCTTCTTCTGTGTTTCTTCTATGATGACATCATCTTCTTCTGTGTTTTGCTTCTTCTGTGTTTTTCTTCTTCTGTGTTTTTCTTCTTCTGTGATAACTTTATCTTCTTCTGTGTTTTGTTTCTTCTGCCTTTTTGTTTCTTCTATGATGATGTCATCTTCTTATATGTTTTGCTTCTTTTGTTTTTTCACCTAGCCTATCTTCTGTTCCATTTTCGACCCTTCTAATGATAGAATCTATCTTCAAGGTCTTAATGAAAGTTATAGATATTGAAGTTCTCTTTTTAATCATAAAAAGAACACCTTAATCCGATATCTTTAGGGAAAGTTATAGTAATTTTCCCACTCCTTTTGCCTTTTTCCATTGGTCTACTTTTCATCTGTACCTATCTTCTGTTCCATTTTTTACCCTGTAGAAGATAGAATCTGTCTTTGAGGTCTTAATGAAAGTTGTATCTCTAGCAGTCCTTTTTCTAACCATATAAAGAACACCTTAATCCAATATATTTATGGAAAGTTATAGCAATTTTACCACTTCTTCTATCTTTTTCCATTCTTCTGCTTTTTCCTTTGGCTTCGGCTCATCCTATTGTCTCATCCATTTTGACCCTTTATATGATAAATTCTGACCTTAAGGTCTTCTTCAAAGTTATAGGTCTCAAATTTCTCTTTGAAATCGTCCTAAGATGATCTTAATCCAACATCTTTAGTGAAAGTTATGCTAATTTTCCCGAGACAAGTTTGATATGATTGAGGACCAAATCTTGTTTGATTCTTTCGGACATAATTTTTCTATCTGACCTCCAAATTAAGTGATTATTAAACCCTTAGGTTCCTAAAACTTTTGTTTTTACATCTCCATGAAAGCTTATAGATTTTGGTATTGATGTGAAAAAGATGTATTAAATCAAGTATGGGTATTGATTGGAAGAGTAGGAATTAGATATGTTACTGAACATGCTTCAGTGTTTTGATAATTTCTGGATCGGTAGAGATCCAAATGATATTATTCTAATTTCAAGATAAACTAGAGACAATGAGATACAAATGGTATGAATAAGTTGAAATCAAATTCAGTTTCTAAGAGGTCTAACTTTCCGATAGAAGTTGTACATAGTATGCTAATTTGGACAAGAGCAGTCCAAAAATGTTTGAAATGTATTTTTCGAATCACTGAACCAAATGGATTGATTTTGGTGTCTTTAGAAATTTAAGAAGACAGAGAACATTTTTTAAAAGAAAGTGTTATGTCAGAATGTTCAAGGGTGTTTTTGGTAAGACACTTAAGATTAAAGGAACATAAGCCTGTAAGGAAGGATAAAATGGATTTTTTTGATTCATTAAGGGCAAAAAGGGAAGAAGAAATTATGGTCTTGCTTTTAAGGAAGAAACAAGAACGAAATTGAGGGAGAAGAAACAAAGAGAAGAGAGAAGAAGGAGAGAAAGGATAGAAAACAAGCTAGGGTTTTCAATTGTGTTAACCTTCAAGAGAGATTTTGAAATTGTTCAAGAAAAGAAAAAGGAAGAGGAAGAGAAGAGCTTCCCTTTGAGCTAAAGATCTCTCCATTTAGTGAAGAATGAAGGGATCAAAAGAGACAAGAGGAACAAGAGAAGAGGATTTTTGAGCAAGTCCATAATCAAGGAAATCAAGGTGGGTACATGTTTATAATAGAGTAAATAAGCCACTACTGTTTTCTTTAAATCAAAGAAGTTTAATGTTTCCAATTGCATCCTAAGTGTTGCATTTATTGCTATATGTTTGTTATATGAATTGTGTAATTATTTATGAAAAGTTGTTTTTAAACTGATTTTTTTGAAATGATGCATGATTATAAAACCATACTTTTGATAAATGGGTTTTAAGGGATTACAAGCATGCGAAAAGCAAATTTTCAAGAGAATGTGCCATTTTGGGCATCAAGCTTATAAGATTTTGAAATCTATATGTTACATGGGTTTGTGGTAGTCCCTCAAGAACTGTCATGTACACGTTGACCCAAGTATAGGCTTCTCCTGCCTGCCCGCTAGTGGCACGGAGCTCCTTCAAGGACTCCCTCAAGTTTACAACTACATAGGACCATTACATGGGAATGTGTATTTCACCATGTTTTGGACTTACCCAAACCATTTTGATGTGCTTATGTGTTTATGATTTGTGAACAAGTTGAAAAATGCATAAATTGTATCATTTGTGATTTTGATTACTTGACAAGACAAGAATTTTGAGAAACATGTGTTTTATAGACTCAATGGAAGTTTCTATGGCAAGCAAAACGGTTTCAAAGGTTTTTGCTTACCTTTTTATTATAAACTGTTACCTACGAGCTTTCAAGCTCACCCCCTTCCTGTCCCCACCTCCAAGTGATGAGCAAGAGATGGAGTGAAAAAGAGTTAAGGCATTACTTCCAATTTGCTTATGTTGTATTTTAAGTTAGTTTTGGAAGACACAAGGCTTTAGTCACATTTCAAGAAGTATTTTGAGATTTCAGATTATGTTATGTGTGGCTTGAAAGGCCATTATAACTTTGTAAAACCCTTTGTTGTGAGGGTATTGAAATGTGAATGATGAAAATTAGTTGTATGTAATATATTAAAGAGTACTACTCTGTCCATAAGTCTCTTGTCCACTAAGATGCCTACCCCATTCTGCTTTCGCGTACTTCTCGAGTACCATAATTTGAAACCCCCTATCTCCTTTGCTTTAACTCTTACCCATTTAGTCTCTTGAATGCATGCTATTTGTACCTGATACTTGCCTAAAATCGCTACCAATTCTAAGGACTTTCCCATGAGGGTCCCAACATTTCAATAGCCTATCCTTATTAAGTCCTCTCCATCTTTATTCCTGAAAGATGCGCATATCGACCCACTTGCACAAATACCATTCGCTCGATCTGAAGGCATCCCTCCGAGCTCGAGCTTCTCATGTTTCCCGCAAGTACTATACTAGGAAACCTTAAAAGCTAAAACTAAAGGACCCTAGGATATTATATAAAAATAAACCCAAAAAACTAATAAATATACGAAAAAAGAAAAAATATAATAATAAAATAATAAGAATACTAATAATAATAAGGACAAAACCAAAACTAATAAAAAACTCAAATAAAAGGAAAATAATAGTAATAAATAATAATAATAATAATAATAATAATAATAATAATACTAAGAAAATAGGAATACCAATATTAAGACTAAAACTAAAACTAATACTAAATACTAATACCAATACCAATATTACGAAGAACAAAAATATATACTGAAAATTAAATTAAATTAAATAAGATTAAATAATAATAATAATAATATTATTATTATTATTATTATTATTATTATTATTATTATTAACAACAACAATAATAAGGACAAAACCAACACTAATAATAAACTCAAATAAAAGGGAAAATAATAGTAATAATAAAAACAAATAATAATAATAATAATAATAATAATAATAATAATAATAATAATAATAATAATAATAATAATAATAATAATAATAATAATAATAATAATAATAATAATAATAAGAAAAAGAAAAAGAAGAAGAAGAAGAAGAAAATAGTAAGTCACTAGGAAACTGTAGGTGTAATTGCAAGGGATGGCAAAAAAGAAAAAGCAGAGGACTTATGAAAACAAAATAAAGATACGTGAGTTTGTGAGGCGTGCTAGAGAGAAGGAGCGATGCGCAGAGGAGAGGAGAGAATTTAATGAAAAGGTTTTAACAAAAGGGTGAGAAATAAGGAAGCGCCTTGTAACATTCGGACTGTCAAGTTTGCTAACGGTTACTTTGTCAGGAGGCTCAAGGAAGCTAACGAGGGGATGTGTGTCAGAGACAGTGAATTATAGTATATGGAAAGTCATGTATGACGCTGAACCTCTCCATCCAAAATGTTTGCTTGGTTAAGTTAAAAAGTGCTACATTGAAGTAAAAAGGATCCCAAACTAAATTGCTCACCGACAAAATTAGATAGTAGAAATTATGTTCCGTTGATTAAAAAAAAGGAACTTGCTCGTGGCTCACAAACACCCAGAAGTATAACCACGAGCTTACAAAACACTACTCTAGAAAAAAGGAGATCACTGGGAGGCAAGCACACACAAGCAACTACCAATAAGACTGGTTACACCATTCATGGATATAGTTATAAAGAGTATACTAACGTGAAAAATACCGTAGTTATAGACAACAAACTTTAATAGAAATTTAAGTAAGAAAAAGGTATAAATGTGCACCTGCTGGTCATTGTGAGATGATGCGGTTGCCTCGCGCCATGGATACATTAATAAGACTATAAAGTATGCAATATATGTTCATGTATAGCTCTTACCCGATGTACTGGTATAGCAAATTGTACTGCAAGCTTCCACCGCCAGCCTGATACTACGGTTGTGTAGTTACAAAAGGTGTCTCAAAGCTATCTCGATGAAAGTTAGCATACTACTGGCTCCATGGTTCCTGATACCTGCTACGTACGACAAAACTAAAAACAAAACACACGATGTAACTGCACTACAGATCTGAGAATGTGTTTCACGTCGTCGGCGTGGGAAGTCATTGCCACCCTGTGACGCTTAATCAAAACAAATATTACTTCTACATATCTAATAAGCATTATCTTAAGGACCTGAAGAAAAAATCGTTCAACAAGCCTCTATCGTTTGGTCTCTCCAACTTACATACACACACTAACTTAGTTAATATAATTCTTTCAATTTCAAAAAAATATATCTTTATTTTTCATAACAAACAAATATTATACTGATGTGTTAAAATTTTCTAAGAGTAAATTTTATTATATAGCCTTATGCCTTAATATTTCAAATCAAGATATTCTTGTGATTCTTTTTGGTTACTAGTTTGTTAGTAAATCTACAATTTTTCAAATAATATTATAAGAAAATAATTCTTGTTAAGCACATTTTAATTAACTATTTTACTTAGAACCTTCATATCATCATCAACACCCAGTTGAAGTCTTGTTAAGGTGGAAGATCTGAGGAGGTCCGATAGTATGCATCTTTACTTAGAACCTTCATATGGTTCTATATTATTTTTCTATGTAAAATATTTATTACAATCTTATGATAAAGAAATAAATTTTTCATTATTCACCCTTAGTACCTACATTCTCATTCAAAACTCCTAATTAAATGAATTCGTTAATTCAACATAATTAATCTATAAATAAACTCTCTTAATGTAATCTTCTTTAAAGATAAAAACATAAGAAATTATTATAGTAATTTAATAACTAAATTTAAAGTTGAAAATAGTTCACTCGTTAATATCAATTGCAACTGTCACATTACATCGTAATGATTAAGGGATAAGATTATTAGAGAAAAATGCTCTTAACTACTTAATCATTATAATTTTTATGTTAACATTACCACCTCAATTATAAAATCACAAACAATATGACGTTGTCTATAAGGAGGAGAAAGTCAAGTTGTCAAAGAATTATTTCCTCATGTGGCCATTCCATTGTTGTTTTGTTGTTAGATACTACTATAGATGCTATTTTTTGTGCTTTCATATGTTCACCATTGAGTTTACATACTTTATATTAGGTCCAGTGTCAGACTGTTATGTAAAAACTCATATATGCTATTAGAATCCTTTATGAAGTCATTATCCTTTGAGCAACTCTTACCGAATGGTATTTGTCACCAAAAACTCTCTTCCCTAATATTATGTAATATCCAGTGGTTTATTCGTATTTTTGTTAGGCTCATATTCTAAAGTCTATTGGGAATAGGGCTGGAAGGGATTAGTTATGTCTGGTTGGTTTACATGTAGTGGGGTATTGTCGGTTGAATAAGAAGAAGAAGAAGATATAGCATCAAAGTCAATCAGATGAACAACTAAGTTCCATCGTATAATGAAAATTAAGCAAAGTAAGAGTAGGAGTACAAAAAGATCTCGGGAGACTGCAACCATAAAAAACTAGGGATTCTCCTCTCTCCAACTAGTTCTCCTGTTGGACTAGGGAAGGCTATAGGTATAACCAGTTTTTACTTATAAAAGGCTATCTTAGTTTTTATCCTTAGAGAACTAATTTAAGTCGTAACCTTTCTTTTCTTACATATTAACCTTATTACAAGCTATTTTGACCCCTTTTGTTGAATTTCTTAATAATTTTAAACCCTAAATTAAAGGAATTGTATAAAGTTTATTTTGTACCACTTTCATGAAAAGAAAAACAATTGATTCAAGTATAAATAAAAACAAAAAGAAAGAACCTTCTTTTTATATTTCTTATTCTAAAAAGAAAAATGAAAAAAATGATGAGGTGATTAAAAACATGCTATTTAAATCAAGTAAATTTCAGAGTGATTTGAATTAAAACTTATGTGGATAAGTTTGTATGAATTCCTTCAATTTGTTATAACCTAAAATTTTCCCTGTTTGCCACACATTTACCTAAGTCATATATATTAAGTCCATTTGACTTATTCATTAAATTCATAGATGTTAGTAGTTGAGATATGATTCATAAACAATCTTATGGAAATAACTCTCTACGATTTGATTCAAGAGTTTGGTAAATCCTAAAAACTTTGAATGCATAGAGTTAAATTCCTGAGAGGATGTCAAGTTTTGTTTCATTTGATTTTGATGGAATTAATTAGTTGTTATGGATTCATTATTAACAAAAAAATTTCTATGAGAACTTGTTCTCTTAATTATTATTATTTTTAAATCGATAATATATATTAATTTTTGGGATGTTTTTCGATGATATAAAAGAGGATGAGGGGTTGTTAAGAGGATGATTAATATATTGACTTAGTATATGCATGAGAACATGCACGAGATCAATGTGAAGAAATTTGATAAATTGTGATTTGGTTATAGTATTTGGATGCATCTCTTTAGGGGCTGTTTGTTTCTGTTTTTTTTTTCTTTGTTTTTTGTTGTTGTTTTTGTAAAAAAAAAACAGGTAACTAAAACGTATTTGGCTTACTCTGTTGCGATTTTTTGTTTCTGAAAATAAAAAAACCACAACAATTTTACAAAAATCAAAAAACAACATTTCTCTGAATTTTGACATGTTTTCTTCGACAAAAAATCAGCATAACCCTAGTTTCTATCTCAAAATAATAATAATAATAATAATAATAATAATAATAATAATAATAATAAAATAATAATCATAATAAAATTAATAAGAATAAAATAACTTAATAATAACAACAACAAGAAGAAGAAGAACAAAGACAGAAAGCAACAACAACAACAACAACAACAACAACAACAACAACAACAATAATAATAATAATAATAATAATAAAATTAATAAGAATAGAAATAACTTAATAATAATAACAACAACAACAACAACAGCAACAACAACAGCAGCAACAACAACAACAACAACAACAACAACAACAACAACAATAATAATAATAATAATAATAATAATAATAATAATAATAATAATAATAATAATAATAATAATAATAATAATAATAATAATAATAATAATAATGAGTTTAATAATAATAATAGTAAGTAGAAATTTTATAACAATAATTAATAATTATTAATATTATTATTATTAATAATAAATAATAATAACAACAACAACAACAACAACAACAACAACAACAACAACAATAATAATAATAATAATAATAATAATAATAATAATAATAATAATAATAATAATAAGTTTATTAAAATTTCAACCAAACAGATTTTTATTTTCAGTTTTTATGTTACAAATCTCAACCAAACAGGTTCAGAATCCAAAAACAGGAAACAGAAACTAAAAACAACAACAGAAAAATAGAAGTGAAACCAAACGGGCCCTAGTTTTTGGTTTTTTTTAGTACTTAATTGGTAATATTAATATTTATTTTATTTTAGAGGTGACAAGTGGATATTGGACCAAATTTGGCTTCAAACATCATATTGGAGCATTATTTGTCAAAGCTATAAAATTAAAGATGACAGATTATTAAAGTAGATTAAGTCGAGATCACGTATAGAGCCAGATTCACTCTAAAAAGTTTAGTTCAGTTAGGAGATTTATTCTCAACTCTATTATGTAGGAATTTTGATTTATTTGAAAGACTATCCTTAGAATATTGAAAGAAGTTAGCTTTTAGGTAAGAGAGGAAGAGGAAATGTTAAACACACGTTCTTATAATTCCTTTGAATCTTTCTTTTGCTTTTTTTTTCCTGTTTCATCCATCTTTGGTGTGGAACTATAGCCATGTATGGCTAAATCTAGATTTTGCGATTCAAAAGGAATCAAAACTCTAGTTATAACTTTCGAAGGTTTTGTTTTAGACCTAGATTTTGTTTTTAATTCAAGTATTTCTTTTTTTATTCTTTTATTCCATGAATAATTAATATTTATTGATTTGATATATTCATTTAGTATTAAGTATTTTATAGTTATCTATGAATTTAGTGAGCTATAATTGTCATGAATGATTGGTACAAGTAGCAATTAGGTTATTTATGTTTTTAGATTTAACTTATGAGAAGCGAGAAAACTAAATTGAATAATTGTAACTATCTTGATTATTTAATTGGGATCAATGTTTTTATTAAGCTTATTACTATCATTTAATTGATATGAAATGATATCATGCCCAATCAATTGATGCTATGCTTTAATTTAAATGCTAAGTTTGAATCAATTAATTTAGTAAATTTGATATTTTAACTATGCTAATAGGTTGCTTACTAACTACTTAAGTTGTAAAAAATTATTCTTTTTAGAGCAATGATCAAAGTTACAATTGGACGAGATCCTTCCCTTGAATTGGAGTTAAGTAAAGTTAAATTTCTCACTTTTATACTCAATTTATTTATTTTAATTTCACACTAGTTTTAGTTAATTAATCATAAACCATAAACCTAGTTTCTCGACCACTATAAAAGGATCGTAAACTGGAGACTAATTTTTAAGGCTTAGATAACCTTTTCATTATGATGAGATTCCTGAAGCATCACACTCATTATCATCAGTTTCCCTTATATGAAAGTCAAATGTTTATCTCCAACAGTTGTCTGCTTATCTCCAACGGTTCTCTGCATATCCCTTGATTGTAGGAATTCATTAGCTTAGACATAGGATTTTTCCATGTATAGCATATTCAATCATGTATATATTCAACTATTGAAAGGAATGAGAATCAAATCTTTTGGCTCTTTCTTAAATCTTAACATTTTATTAAAGAATTAACTTTCTTCTCTACAATTTCATTCTATTCAAACATCTCCAGCTTCCCTTATCATGACAAATACCAATTCTTCCCTTGGTTCAGAATCGTCAAGTGTTTCACACAGTCAAGAAAATGTTTCTGTTGATCAAAACTTGCTCTCTCCTTACACCATCCATCCATCAAATAATCTAGGTGCCATCCTTGTGTCCAAACCATTGACTAGGGAAAATTATTATAACTGGTCTCGTGCCATGAAAATGGCTCTAAATGCCAAGAACAAATTTGGTCTTATAAATGGGACATTGTCATGACCCTCCATTACATCCCGAGATTACCCACTATGGGATAGTGCAAATGACATGATGGTATCATGGATATTGAATGTGATCTCACCAGATATTGTAGATAGTATCCTATGTGTCTCATCTTCCTTTGAGATATAGGAAGATTTAGAAGAGCGCTTCTCACAAGCAACACTCCTCGTATCTTTGAACTCACACGTGCTATTGCCACAAATCAATAAGGTACATCTTCCATTATTATTTATTATAATAAACTTAAATCATTTTGGGATGAATTATCTGAATTGTCCAAGGTTAGTCCCTACATATGTGATACATCCAAATCCATATCTCATTTTGAAGCTCAACAACACTTAATGTAGTTTCTAATGGGTTTGAATGAGTCTTACGGTGCACTCCGCAGTCAAATTCACCTTATGGATCCTCTGCCATCTGTCAACAAAGCTTACAGCCTACTTCTGCAAGAAGAATGACAATGAAATCTTCTTTCAATCCCCAAGCCCCTTATAGAACAACAACTTTGGCTGTTTCACAAAACACAAAATATGGCACTTATTCCAATACTCAAACCCAAAAATTTTGTCGTTATTGCAAGAAAGATAATCGCACTATTGAAGAGTGCAACAAATTAAAATATAAGCAGAAAAAACAAGGTTGTTCTACTTCCTCGTATTCTCTACAGGGATGATCTCATACTTCTCACTACGCAACCAATGCTTTAGGCACACAAAGCGAGATAACTAATGGTAATGTTGGTCCTTCTAATGAGATTTTTATAACTCCAAAACTCACTCAAAAACAAATCAACAAGCTACTCAGTCTCATCCCTTTAGGTAGTTCACAAACTGCAACAAATTTAACAAGTATGTCTCTTTCTTTTCTCACAGAGTTTTCAAAATTATGGGTAATTAACAGTGAAGCTACAAACCATATGATTTCAGATCAATTGCTTTTAACTTCATCTACTAAATTTGCCACTCCTCACATGGTCACCTTACCTGATGGTCAAAAGGATCAAATCACTCGAATTGGTTATGCTAAAATAAGCTCTACTCTAAAAGTTGATAATGTTTTATACATCCCTTCTTTCAAGCACAATCTACTCTCAGTAAGCAAGCTCACCAAAGCGTTAAATTATGCTATTATTTTTTACCATGATAGATGTGTTTTGCAGGACTTGTCAATGAGGATGGTGATTGGTTTGGGTAAGGAACAAGATGGTCAATACATTTTTTAACCTGATTTCTACAACACTTTTTCAGGATTTTCACTTTCCTCAAAGAACTTCAATTTGTGGCATTGGCATCTAGGTCACATATCCTCTAAGAGACTCCTCTATCTATCTAGAAGTAGTCCTTGCATTTCTTTATCAAAAAATTGCATGTGTCATGTTAGTCCTCTTGCAAAACAAACTCGATGTAGTTTTCCTCTTAGCTCGATTTCTAGCATAATTATTTCCAGTTAATTCATTTTGATATATAGGATCCTTATAGTGTTTCCTCTCATACTGATGCTCATTATTTCCTAACCATAGTTGATGATTTTTCATGAGCCATATAGGTTTATTTGATGCAACACAAATCTGAGACTAAACAAAATATTAAAGCTTTTATATCCCTTGTTAAAACTCAACACAAATGTCAAATTCAAAAAATTAGAACTGACAATAGGGTTGAATTTTTTGCTTCTGATCTTCAACAACTTTTGCAATTAGTGGGCATCTTGCATCAAATTTAGTTATGTCGGTACCCCTCAACAAAATGGAGTGGTCAAACACAAACATAGACACTTACTTGAGGTAGCTCGTGCTTTACATTTTCAACTACATCTCCCACTTAAATTTCGGGGAGAGTGTGTCCTTACTATCATGTACGTTATAAACCGAATTCCATCCCCGCTCTTATTTGGATGCTCTCCTTATGAAATTCTTTTTGGCACCAAACCTAAATATGATAATCTTCATGGTTTTAGGTGCTTGTGTTTTACTTACAGCATTCATAAAAGGGATAAATTTGATGCTCACTCTAACCCCAGAATTTTTCTAGGCTACCCTTTTGGTCAAAAAGGATATCACATCTATGATATAAACTTGAATAAGATTTTTACTAGCCGAGATGTTCAATTATTTGAGACTATTTTTCCTTTTGAGTCTATCCTAAACCCCCCCCCCCTATCAAATTCTTCCTTTATCAACCAATGACATTTCTTTATAATCATACACTCTTTCGCAAAACCAAGATCCACATAAAAATAGCCTAGTTGACAATTCCACCTTTCAAGAGTCTTCCCTAACACCAACCTCACCATCCTATGATACCACGTTAACCATCCCTCCTCGTCGATCTACTTGCCCCCATAAACCACCAAATTACTTAAAAGATTTTCATTGCTCAAGTGTCACGACCTCAAAGTTCCCCCAAATCCAAGATTCTCCCTCGATGACACCTTCATTAGGTACGCATTTTCCTCTTTCAAAGTACTTAACTTATGATAGATTCTCTTCATCCCATCATTCCTTTTTAGTTGTTATCACTAACGCTATAGAACCTAGAACTTTCTCACAAGTTGTCAAATCACCACAATGGAGGGATGCTATGGCCAAGGAAGTTCAAGCCCTTGAAACCAACAATACATGGACCATAACAAACTTACCAACTGGAAAAAAATCTCATTAGTTGTAAGTTAGTATACAAAGTCAAATACAAATCAAATGGCACAATTCAGCGATACAAAGCTTGTCTTACAAAAGGATGCACTCAACAAGAAGGAATTGAATTTCATGAGACCTTCCCGCCAGTTGCTAAACTAGTAACAATACGTTGTCTGCTAGCCATTGTTGCAATAAAAGGATGGAATCTTCACCAATTGGATATCCATAATGCCTTTTTAAATTGGGACCTTTCTGAAGAGGTATATATGACCATTCCACCTGGATTCTCTCGTCAGAGGGAGAACCAAGTCTGTAAGTTGAATAAGTCCCTTTATGGACTTAAACAAGCTGGTTGAAATTGGTTCCAAAAATTTTCTAAGCACTCGTGAACATTAGTTTCACTTAATCTAAGGTAGACCATTCCCTATTCTTTCGCACACAAGGTAGTGCTTAACTTTTCATTTTAGTATATATAGATGATATTGTTATTACAGGAATTAACAATGCAAGTGTTGAAAATATAAAGGCTTATCTTTATACCAAGTTCAATATCAAAGACTTAGGCCCCTTAAAATATTTCTTGGGCATCGAAGTCGCACGCTCATCTCAAGTTATATATCTTTCTCAAAGAAAATGTACGTTAGAAATTCTTGATGATTTAGGGCTATTAGGAGCTCGTACGGTTGACTTTGTAATGGGGCAACACTTAAAGCTCACAAACTCAGATGGCACTCCTCTTGATGATCCTTCTCATTATCGTCGTTTAGTTGGACGCTTGATATACTTGACAATAACACACCCTGACATTGTTTATTGTGTGCAAATTCTAAGTCAATTTATGAATGAGCCATGACAACCACACCTGGATGCTGCCACTCGATTGTTTTGGTATCTTAAAGGGACTCAAGGCCAAGGCCTTTTATTGTTTGCTTCTAGCTCTCTCCAACTAATTGCCTATTGTGACTCGGATTGGGCAAGCTGTCCAATAACTAGGCGTTCTATCACAGGTTATTATGTCTCCCTTGGCTCCTCTCCTATTGTTGGTTTATGCCCTTGCAACCAATTTTGGTTGTATTTTTAATTGTATACAATTTTTTTTATTCAATAAAAGGCATTCTTTATCTTTATGTATTTTTTTAATTATTTAATTATTAATCATAAAGATAAAATCCCTGGAATAATTGTTATGCAATTAGAAATTATAATGTGATTATAATTATGAGATTCAAATTGCATTACGTATTATTCCTAAAATGTTCCTAGTCACAGTTTCATCAAGACGGGGTATTGATGAAATGGTTAGACTAGCACATATTTGTTTCTTTCTTATGAAGAAAGTAATCGATCTCATAGATTAAAGTATGGAGATACTTAAACAAACATGTGGTTGCTTATTAGAGAATAAGTTCATTGAACTGACCCAATTATGAGAATCTCAAATGGAACATTACTTGTGTGTCTGTGGATTATCTCATTATGATGGTTGTATAATTGATCCTTAGACTTGAGATTACCAAAGTTATCTCATGTAGGAATTACTATGTTTTGATGCTACTTATGTTCTATTCTTGGAATAGTTCAATTCGGTAGTTATTGGATATAGTATGAACTATGTGGAGATAGTTGAATAAATCAATAAAGAATTCATCGTCTTAAAGTAATTAGGAAGAATGTTCTGTTGTTCTTGATTAGTAATGATTTTGGGAATCTCTGGCCAGAGTAAACTGAAATTTGGAAAAGTTGTTTTCAAATATCAATTACAAATCATTTACTAATTAGCAAGAACAAATATGATTGGATTATTTAGAGTAGACACGAAATCCATACTCTAATTCCAATTGGAACATTAGATGACGAAATGATTAATTTATACAAGATAACCATGCATAGGCAGGTTAAGTCAAACCACTTCGACATTCCTAATATTTGGGTGGTCATGACATGTTACTAGACGTCAATCACGATCTATGATTATAAATTGTTTAATTAGGGAATTAAAGATAAATTAAAAGGAGTTTTAATTTATCTGATTCTAATTATGAATTAGAACTATAATTTGTAATCATTGCCATTATATTAGGAACCTAATGGGTCACACATAAAAGGTCTATTAAGGAGAAAATGAAATTAGAATTAAGTTGGACTTAATTGAGAAGTTTTAGAAACTTTAGGGTCAATATGAGATATTTGATCTTATAAGGATTTATTAATAATTATAATTAAAGCTTGACTTTAGTTGTAATTTTAATAAAATCCAAGGATACGAAAAATAAGATTTTTCATATAAAAAGGAAAAATTAGAACAAAATGGGGGCTAGCACTTCTAACAAGTTTTTCCTTTCAAATTTGATTTGAGTTTTTCTCTGAAAAAATCTGTGGATACCGTTAGAGGCCAGACGATTGAACGGCTCGTGGAATTGACAATTTCGAAGATGCAAGATATTGTATCAAGAAATCAGGAAAAGGTTAGTTTAACTTTATCAATTTCATATTTTATGTTTCAAATTTAATTATGCTAAAGTGGATTATGTGGAAAATTTTTAAATTCATTCCGCTGAGCTAGATTTGATCTTGCATATATTTTGCAACAGTGGTATCAGAGCCACCTTTAACAGTTTTATTTTTTATTCATAAGTTTGAATATGTTTTGATTTGGTTTTAATATGCAAAAGGTGTATATTATTTCGTAAAACCTAAAAAGTGTTTTTCAGAAAGGTTTTGATTTTCGGTGGTGATTAGCGTTTACTGTGTGGGTCTGTGTATATGATACAAGAACTAATGTTTCGTGCATGTTCTACTTATTTAATATTTTTTAGAAAAATATTATTTTCTTCATGATCATTCGAAAGTGTTTCTGGATATAAGTAGGACATGTTTCGAATGTTAGTAATCTGTTGTTAATGCTTGCATCATCAATGTCTGGAAAAAGATGTAAAATGTTTGCATGCGTTTTATAAGTTTCTGGAAATATGGAATGTGTTTCCCCTGTGTCTGAAACAGTATAAAACGTTTGTATCTGTTTCTAACAGTTTTTGGAAATTTTTTTATTATGACTAAAAGTGTTTCGGGTAATAAAAGGTGTAAGATGATTTATGTTTTTCTTTGTCTGGGAAAGGATGTAAAATGTTTGCATGAGTTTCAAAAGGTTCTGGACATTTTCCAGATTTTCCGAAAATCTGGAAAAGTTGTATGTAGTTCTAGAAATTTGGAAAGAGTTTCAAGAGTTTCTGGAAAGAATTTTGTTTTGATCTTTATTTAACTTGTTTCTCCTCTTGGTTGAAGTTTCTGAAACAAATGAAACGTTGCGTGCTTTTTTCCAGTTGAAGAGTTGCATGCTTGTTTATTAATGAGCAATGAAACCGAAAGTTATTCAGTCTTCTCTTTTGCATAACGTATGCCTAAGTATTGATTCCATTACTGCTAGTGGTTGCTTTTATGATAAAGCATTGTTCAATTACTCTTGCTTTATTGTTCCTTTTATTTAAAACCATTAGTTTTTAAAGGTGACTTTTAAGTCTCTTATTCATGGTTCATTTACGTAACTGATGCTTGAGTTCTATATGTTTCATTCCTTGTTATTGAATGTTTCATTACTGTTTATTATTATTGTGCTTTATGTTGATGAACCTTTTGACTGCCCGGTGGTGGTGGTTTCTCACTCTAGAGAGTTTTATCTCTCTAGAATTTTAAGTATATTTATATGTGTATATTATACCTATACAGATGCCATAGAGTGTCTTGAGGTTGTCTGAAGGAAGGGCTTACATAATAAGTTGTTATTTTGGTCTTAAAAAAATTACAGAGCTTGCTGGAGAAGACGGGGCGCGTGCACAACACACGCCCCATCTGCAGAGACGTGTCTCCTGGATAGCCAGGAGACGTGGCCAGTAGACGCATCTCCTGGCAATTATCAGGCCTTTGGGCCTGATGGCCAGGAGACCCAGGCCAGGAGGGCCAACAGGCCAGGAGACTGTCTCCTGGCCTGTGGGCTTTGTATTTTTTTAAAAAAATTTTTAATTTAATTTTTCAAGTGTTGATTAATTAAATTTTATTAAAAATTTCAATTTATTTTTCATAATTAGATTATGTCAAATAAATTAATATTGTTGGACCCCGAACCTTGAGTGACAATTTGAGTTAGTAATATGAATGGTCAAGTGGATGAGTTGACTGAAATGAAGCTAAATAGCAAGAATTAGAAAGAAAAAGTGTGAAAATTTGAAGGATTTAGAAAGTTTGACTTTTGGAGAGAATGTTTGACTTTGAGAGTTGACTTATGATTTAGGAAAAATTTGATAAAATGGTCTTCGGAAACTTGTAGGTTATGTTAAGAGATTTTGTGGACATAAAGTTTGTAATTTTTCGATATCGGAGTGAAAGTTATGATCATCAAAGTTTATGTTTGATCGGGTTTGACTTTTATATTGGTTGGAACTTTGACTGGGAAATTAACCTAGTTAGAGGTTAATTGAGCTTTGATGTTCTTCATGAAAATTGAAGGATTTGTTTTGATCTTTATTTCGATATAAAGTATGCAATTTTTTGATCTCGGAATAATAAGTTATGATTTTTACAAGTTTGTATAGAGGATAGTATCTTTGACCGGAAAATGGACTCCCGTAGGAGTTAAATTGAGTTTTATGTTCTTCTTGGAAGATTTAGAGCTTCTTTCAAGTTTTCTATAGAGACTAAGTTTGTCAAAATCGGAGTTCGGGAGTAAAACTTATGAATTTCGGAAGTTTCTGATTTTTAAGTGAAAAAAAAAAAAAGAAAAGTTTTGGCGCCCTCGCTAGGGCGACGGCTCGCCCTAGCGAGGCGGGCGCCCGTATCTCGCCCTCATAGAGGCGACGCCTCGCCTAGCGAGGCGGGTGCCTTCGCCTCATGAGGCAAGGCTCGCCTCTCATGTGTGCGCCTCGCTAGGCGACGTCTCGCCCTAGCGAGCGGGCGTCTCGCCCTAGCGAGCGGGCGACTCGCCCTCGCGAGTTCGGCGTCCGTACGCCATCCGACACCGTTTTGTTTCTTCAATTTCTTGATTTCCTTGTTTTCAATCCGACCTTTGCTCACTATTTTGCCTATATCTTTTCCGTCCGACATCCGATTGAGTTGATTCTTTTTGCGTTGGATTCCTAAGACAAAGAATTTCATTTTATAAGAAATTTGTGAACTTTTGAGATTAAATTAATGGTGATTAATTTAATCAAAGTGAGTCGGGAAATTTTCCGAGCATGATTCAGTGTTTTGTGAAATTCGGGATCTGTAGAGATCCGATTGAAGCGATTCTTGAGGCGAAATAAAGATAAGACAAGGGGCTACAAATCATATGAAGACATGAAATGTCAATTTTGCCCTTAGGACTTTTAATTTTTTAATTTAAGTTCGGATTGGGGTGTAATTTTTGGATTGGGAACACCTGTGAGTAATTTGAGTATAACTTTTGATCTGGGAATCGAAATGAGACGATTCTTGTTTTGAATTAAACTAGAGACATAAGGCTACAATTGTTATGAAGACATCGAGTTTCAATTCTGGGATTAAGAATGTGAAATTTTGGATGGAAATAATCGTACAAGGAAAATATGTTAGAATGTGGATTTACCCAAACTGTTTTGCCCATAACTTTTGATGTAGTGCTCGGAATTGAGCGCAGTCAGTGGAGTTGGATTCGTATGATTGAGGGGAACATTTCTCGAGAAGAAAGTTTTAGCAAATTCCTTCAATTTAATAGTGCGAATCAGACCCGCAAGTGAGAATGGCATAAAGTAAATGTAAGGGCAAAATGGTCAATTAACCATCATTAAATGAAACACAGATGGTGATGTCGTTTTTGGCATATTAAAAGCCACGAAAGTGGCTGGAAATTTCCAGAGAAAAGAAGAAGAAATAAGAAGAAGAAAGAAGAGTGGAGATTCGGTTATGGAGAAAAGAAGAGAGAGAAAACAAAGTTCCAAATTTTCTACTTGTTTCTTAAGGATTTTGGGATGGTTCCAAGAGAGAAAAAGGTAGAGGGGCATAAGAGCTTCCTTCCAAGCCAAAAAAATTCGAATTTGGATGAGAAAGAGGTAAGAGAAATTTTTCTACTTTGAGATTTTGATTAATTTTCGGTTTAGAATTATGACATATGAGATGGGTTTATGGATTGTGGAATTAATTTTGATATATATGCTTTAGGTTGGGTTTAATTTTGGATGAAAAATTGATTAAGGTTTAGGCTTAATTTTATGATTTGAGAATTTTGAGATATTTTGGTGTAGAATTATAGGAAATATGATGAATTGATGATATATGAAATCAATTTTGAAGAACTTGTATTTTGTGGTATTGAATTTGGATAAATTGGTTTAGGCTAATTTTAAGATTTGGGGATTTTTGAAATTGAGGATTTAGATGTCTTGGAATTAATGTGAATTGATGAATTGTGAGATTAATTTTGAAAATTAAGTTATTTATGAGATTGAATTTGGGTGTATTGGTTTAGGCCAATTTTGAAAATTGGGGATTTTCAAAATTGGAGATTGAAATAGCTTGAATGTAAATGGAATTGGTGAATTCCTAAGTTGATTGTGAAAATTAAGTATTTTCTGATGTGAAAATTGGATGATTATGGTTTAGGTTTTGGTAATTTGGAAGAGAGAGAAAAGCAAGGATCAATTGGAGCTTGAAATCAAGTTTCCGGCAAAAATTCGAGGTGGGTAGCATATTTATATTTTGATTTGTAAGCTTAATACGAATCTTGAAAAAAAAATTTGAAAGAAAGCAAAAGTTTGGATTTTGATAAATTATTGTTTGTAAATGTTTGAAAATAAGAATTGATTAAAAGTTTGAAATTTTGATTTCCGAAGGTTTTCTGAAAAATTATTATAAGCCGATTTGATAAATTGATAGAAATTTCTGAAAATGCATTGTTGTGTACGCATTGATAATTATGCATATTGTTGCAATTATTGATTGATTGAATTAATTGAATTATGTGATATGTGAGAATTTGTGAGATTGTTTTAGGTTGATGAATTTATGTTAGAAAAGTAAAATTTTGGAAAGTGCCTTCGGGCAATTTGAATTTCCGTTTTCGATTATGTGTTATGTGGGTTTGGTAGGTCCCTTGGTGAGTCATTATTGTCTCTATGTGTATAGCCTTCTCCAGTGCTGCCCGTAGTGTACGGACTCGTTCGGACTCCTTCATTATTTGGACCATTATCTTGAAAGTGTAAGACGTTTCTATTCCACGATCGCAGGACCATTATCTTGGACTATGCAATCGCTCTATTGGACTAGCCATACCATTCGATATGCTATGTGTTTTCAATTTTGTTTCGTATGTTGCATACATATTTATGAAAATTCGAGAATTTTGAAGAAAAAATAAGAAAAGTAAGATGACTCTGAAAAGTTTGAAAATATGAAAAGTGTTTGAGGAAATTGTTTGAAAAATTATAAAGTTTGAAAAATTAGCCCTTTTGGCAAAAGCTTATGAAAAATGATTTCCGCTATTTATCGATTTATAAATGTGTTATCCACGAGCTTCCGAGCTCACCCCCTTTCATCCTCATCTCCGTGTTTGAGCGGAGATCGGATGAAAGAATGTGAAAACGTCGATTTCGACTTTTGAATCGTTAGCTTTTGAGTAATTTGGATCTTGAGTATGAGTATGTTTATAACTTTAGATAAGTTGGGGAAAAATGCATTTGTGTATAAAGTTGAGAATTGTGAATGATTGTGAAATTTGTATATGAAATTATGGATAATTTGGGAATATATATGTATTGTTGATATGGGAATTTGATTGAATTATGAGTTTGGTATTGAATTGAGAATTATGGAAGTATTAGATTTAGGTTTGCGTTTCTTTGGTGTTGGATTCGGACGGGAGAGTCCGATGATTTTGAGTGTGTTTGGGATTATAGAAGTGTTTTGAACCCTTGCGGTTTGGGTTAGGAAAAAAAGCGGCCGTTATCTTTGCCGAAATTTCGATAAAATGGGAAAAAAATGGAATTTGAGATTGGTATGGATTTATATAAGATTGCGTATAAGAATGAATTTTCTTATGGGAAATTATATGGATGTGATTGATGTAAGAAATGAGAATAAGAAAGAAAAAAATCATAACGGATTTTGGAACGTCTTAGGAATTCCCAACGCGATTATGTTCATTCGATAAGTTTTCTTTGATTATTGTTTAGGATGTCGGATGTATCGCTTTGATTTCGTTTCGCTTTGCAATCATTCGTTTGATTCGATTAGTATTTGCTTCCGCTTGCATTTGCTTCCGCTTCGCTACTTTTCGATTTGTTTCCGATTCGCTTACTCGATTCGTTTCGCTATTTTCGCTTCCGCATTCGCTTTGCATTTGTTTCGAGTGTGCGCTTCGCATTCATTTGGCTTCTGCTTTGTTTCCGTTTCCCTTCGTTTCCGTTTGCTTTGTTTTCCGTTCTACGTATGTAGTTGGGTTCCGATAACGGGATCCAACATTTATGGTATCAGAGCCCAGTAATATGATCTTATTTGGGCATATTAGTATGAATAAGGAAGTGATACGAGTTTGTAAAGATAAAAGTGAATTTGTGAGAGTGTGCTAGGTGGTCATTTGATTTTGATGAAAGAAATATGATGGTCTTTAGGAATTTGAAATTGATGTGCATGACTATTTGACGAATTCAAATGATTGGTTTGATTTGAGTGCTCAGAATATGTTTGATTTTTGGAATGTGTTGAGGAAATTAAGATTAGAACTTCTTGAGAAATTGTGATGAATAGATATAGATGAAAGAATGATGACATAATGATAATTAAACCATATTAGGGTTCCTTAAGAAATGAACCATTAATTTGTGCCCATATATGAAGAAATAATGAGTTATAGATATAGTGTTTTGATATGATATGAGTGATATATGATTTAAGGAAGTGAAAATTTTGAAGAGATTGAGAATATGTATGAAGAGTAAAAGTGATGAAAAAGAAATTGATTATGAGTTGTGGAAAGAAATAGGTAAGAAAGTGCTTGATGATCATTGTTTAGAAAGAAATTTATGCAAGAATGAGTTACTTGGAGTTGAGTAAATATGAATTTCGAGGACGAAATTCTTTTGAGAGGGGGAGAAATGTTGGACCCCGAACCTTGAGTGACAATTTGAGTTAGTAATATGAATGGTCAAGTGGATGAGTTGGTGAAATGAAGCTAAATAGCAAGAATTAGAAAGAAAAGTGTGAAAATTTGAAGGATTTAGAAAGTTTGACTTTTGGAGAGAATGTTTGACTTTGAGAGTTGACTTATGATTTAGGAAAATTTTGATAAAATGGTCTTCTGGAAACTTGTAGGTTATGTTAAGAGATTTTGTGGACATAAAGTTTGTAATTTTTCGATATCGGGAGTGAAAGTTATGATCGATCAAAGTTTATGTTTGATCGAGTTTGACTTTTATATTGGTTGGAACTTTGGTGAGAAATTAACCAAGTTAGAGGTTAATTGAGCTTTGATGTTCTTCATGAAAATTGAAGGATTTGTTTTGATCTTTATTTCGATATAAAGTATGCAATTTTTGATCTCGAATAATAAGTTATGATTTTTACAAGTTTGTATAGAGGATAGTATCTTTGATCGGAAAATGGACTCTGTAGGAGTTAAATTGAGTTTTATGTTCTTCTTGGAAGATTTAGAGCTTCTTTCAAGTTTTCTATAGAGACTAAGTTTGTCAAAATCGGAGTTCGGAGTAAAACTTATGAATTTGGAAGTTTCGATTTTAAGTGAAAAAAAAAAAAAGAAAAGTTTTAAGCCCATTAGCTGACGACGGCATCGCTCTAATGAGGCGGGCGCCCAGATGCTTCTCGCTAGGCGACTCGCCTAGGTATGGCGCTGCGCCCGCTCTCAGTGTGCGCCTCGCTAGGCGACGTCTCGCCTAGCTAGCAGGCGCCGCCGCCTATGAAGCGGGCGACTCGCCTCATGAAGTTCGGCGTCCGTACGCCATCCGACGCCGTTTTGTTTCTTCAATTTCTTGATTTCCTTGTTTTCAATCCGACCTTTGCTCACTATTTTGCCTATATCTTTTCCGTCCGACATCCGATTGAGTTGATTCTTTTTGCGTTGGATTCTTAAGACAAAGAATTTCATTTTATAAGAAATTTGTGAACTTTTGAGATTAAATTAATGGTGATTAATTTAATCAAAGTGAGTCGGGAAATTTTCCAAGCATGATTCAGTGTTTTGTGAAATTCGGGATCTGTAGAGATCCGATTGAAGCGATTCTTGAGGCGAAATAAAGATAAGACAAGGGGCTACAAATCATATGAAGACATGAAATGTCAATTTTGCCCTTAGGACTTTTAATTTTTGAATTTAAGTTCGGATTGGGGTGTAATTTTTGGATTGGGAACACCTGTGAGTAATTTGAGTATAACTTTTGATCTGAGAATCGAAATGAGACGATTCTTGTTTTGAATTAAACTAGAGACATAAGGCTACAATTGTTATGAAGACATCGAGTTTCAATTCTGGGATTAAGAATGTGAAATTTTGGATGGAAATAATCGTACATGGAAAATATGTTAGAATGTGGATTTACCCAAACTGTTTTGCGCATAACTTTTGATGTAGTGCTCGAATTGAGCGCAGTCAGTGGAGTTGGATTCAGTATGATTGAGGGAACATTTCTCGAAGGAAGTTTTAGTAAATTCCTTCAATTTAATAGTGCGAATCAGACCCGCAAGTGAGAATGGCATAAAGTAAATGTAAGGGCAAAATGGTCAATTAACCATCATTAAATGAAACACAGATGGTGATGTCGTTTTTGGCATATTAAAAGCCACGAAAGTGGCTGGAAATTTCTAGAGAAAAGAAGAAGAAATAAGAAGAAGAAAGAAGAGTGGAGATTCGGTTATGGAGAAAAGAAGAGAGAGAAAACAAAGTTCCAAATTTTCTACTTGTTTCTTAAGGATTTTGGGATGGTTCCAAGAGAGAAAAAGGTAGAGGGGCATAAGAGCTTCCTTCCAAGCCAAAAAAATTCGAATTTGGATGAGAAAGAGGTAAGAGAAATTTTTCTACTTTGAGATTTTGATTAATTTTCGGTTTAGAATTATGACATATGAGATGGGTTTATGGATTGTGGAATTAATTTTGATGTATATGCTTTAGGTTGGGTTTAATTTTGGATGAAAAATTGATTAAGGTTTAGGCTTAATTTTATGATTTGAGAATTTTGAGATATTTTGGTGTAGAATTATAGGAAATATGATGAATTGATGATATATGAAATCAATTTTGAAGAACTTGTATTTTGTGGTATTGAATTTGGATAAATTGGTTTAGGCCAATTTTAAGATTTGGGGATTTTGAAATTGAGGATTTAGATGTCTTGGAATTAATGTGAATTGATGAATTGTGAGATTAATTTTGAAAATTAAGTTATTTATGAGATTGAATTTGGGTGTATTGGTTTAGGCCAATTTTGAAAATTGGGGATTTTCAAAATTGGAGATTGAAATAACTTGAATGTAAATGGAATTGGTGAATTCCTAAGTTGATTGTGAAAATTAAGTATTTTCGATGTGAAAATTGGATGATTATGGTTTAGGTTTTGGTAATTTGGAAGAGAGAAAAGCAAGGATCAATTGGAGCTTGAAATCAAGTTTAAGCAAAAATTGAGGTGGGTAGCATATTTATATTTTGATTTGTAAGCTTAATACGAATCTTGAAAAAAATTGAAAGAAAGCAAAAGTTTGGATTTTGATAAATTATTGTTTGTAAATGTTTGAAAATAAGAATTGATTAAAAGTTTGAAATTTTGATTTCAAGGTTTCTCAAAAATTATTATGTCGATTTGATAAATTGATAGAAATTTCGAAAATGCATTGTTGTGTACGCATTGATAATTATGCATATTGTTGCAATTATTGATTGATTGAATTAATTGAATTATATGATATGTGAGAATTTGTGAGATTGTTTTAGGTTGATGAATTTATGTTAGAAAAGTAAAATTTTGGAAAGTGCCTTCGGGCAATTTGAATTTCCGTTTTCGATTATGTGTTATGTGGGTTTGGTAGGTCCTTTGGTGAGTCATTATTGCTCTATATGTATAGCCTTCTCCAGTGCTTGCATTAGTGCACGGAGCTCGATTCGGACTCCTTCACGGCTACTAATTGGACCATTATGCGGAAAGTGTAACGTTCTATTCACGATCGCATGAGGACCATTATCGCGGGCTATGCAAGACGATCTGTTTGGACCTAGCCATACCATTCTGATATGCTATGTGTTTTCAATTTTGTTTCAGTATGTTGCATACATATTTATGAAAATTCGAGAATTTTGAAGAAAAAATAAGAAAAAGTAAGATGACTACTGAAAAGTTTGAAAATATGAAAAGTGTTTGAGGAAATTGTTTGAAAAATTATAAAGTTTGAAAATTAGCCCTTTTGGCAAAAAGCTTATGAAAATGATTTCGCTTATTTATCGATTTATAAATGTGTTATCCACGAGCTTAGAGCTCACTTCTTTCATCCTCATCTCCGTGTTTCGGCGGGAGATCGGATGAAAGAATGTGAAGACGTCGGTTCGACTTTTGAATCGTTAGCTTTTGAGTAATTTGGATCTTGAGTATGAGTATGTTTATAACTTTAGATAAGTTGGGGAAAAATGCATTTGTGTATAAAGTTGAGAATTGTGAATGATTGTGAAATTTGTATATGAAATTATGGATAATTTGGGAATATATATGTATTATTGATATGTGAATTTGATTGAATTATGAGTTTGGTATTGAATTGAGAATTATGGAAGTATTAGATTTAGGTTTGCGTTTTCTTTGGTGTTCGGATTCGGACGGGAGAGTCCGATGATTTTGAAGTGTGTTTGGGATTATAGAAGTGTTTTGAACCCTTGCGAGTTTGGGTTAGGAAAAAGCGTAGTTATCTTGTCACGAAATTTCGATAAAATTGGGGAAAAAATGGAATTTGAGATTGGTATGGATTTATATAAGATTGCGTATAAGAATGAATTTTCTTATGGGAAATTATATGGATGTGATTGATGTAAGAAATGAGAATAAGAAAGAAAAAAAATTCATAACGGATTTTGGAACGTCTTAGGAATTCCCAACGCGATTATGTTCATTCGATAAGTTTTCTTTGATTATTGTTTAGGATGTCGGATGTGTCTGCTTTGATTTCGTTTCGCTTTGCAATCTATTCGTTTGATTCGATTAGTATTTGCTTCCGCTTGCATTTGCTTCCGCTTCGCTACTTTTCGATTTGTTTCCGATTCGCTTACTCGATTCGTTTATTATTTTAAACTTCGCATTCGCTTTGCATTTGTTTCGAGTGTGCGCTTCGCATTCGCTTGGCTTCTGCTTTGTTTCCGTTTCCCTTCGTTTCCGTTTGCTTCGTTTTCCGTTCTACGTATGTAGTTGGGTTCCGATAACGGGATCCAACAAATATAATGAGATTATATTATTTTGAATGAGATTTTTTAGTATTTATTTTAAATCCCTCATTAAAATATTAAGTACATGTTTAGAACATGAATAATGCCTTCCATTATTATATGATTAAACAAGAGTTTTGTTTATTGTAGGCTTGTTGAGTAAACTCAAGGCCGTTTTAACCCGAACATGTTTAGTCTTATAATAATGGGTTTTACTTAATTAAATTTATATGATTTGGATGAGTAAACTCATGATCGTATTAATTTAGAGGTAAGGTTAGGAATATATTATTAGATATATTTTGGCAAAGAGTTGTCTCCTAACAGAACTAGGAATCACATAGGAAGTGATTGATAAAATGTTATTTACCTAATTTTAATTTAATTGGTTTGTTGAGCAAACTCAAGATCAATTAAATTAAAATGGGATCTTAGCCCACTAGGAAATTATGTGATAATTTCTCGAATTAATAGTGAGGGCTATTAATTTGTTGAAAATAGTGGGAGTAACCAAATTTTAAAAGTCCTTATTTATTTGGTGTTACGGCATATACTAATTTATTTTTATTTTTGACGAATTAGTTTTTGAAAATGAGTACGAACTTTTCCCTAAGGTGCATCATGGATGTGAACAAAATGACTGCACCAAATTTTACTGCCTGGTTGCATAACCTTAAAATTGTTTTAAGGGAAGAAAAAAAATTGTATGTTCTTGACACTGAGCATCCACCTGAACCTACTTAAGATGCCGCCAATGAGGATTGGGTATATTATCAAAGATATATAGATGACAATGCGCAAGTAACATGTATGATGTTAGTAAGCATGTCTCCCGAGCTTCAGAGGCAACATGAAAATATGAATGCAAGGGAAATGTTCCTGCATCTTCAAGAGTTGTTTGGTGCACATAGTAGGGTGGAGAGGTTTGAGACTTCGAGAGCTCTGTTTCAATGTCGAATGGCTCCTGGATCATCGGTGGAACTTCATGTTCTAAGGATGATGGGCTACATTAAAAAATTAGGTCAATTGGGATATGACCTAGACCTCGAGTCGAGCATTAATTTAGTGCTTCAGTCTCTTACCCCGAGTTTTTCACAATTTATTATGAACATCCACATGAACGAAAAGGAAGTTTCATTGGTTGAATTACTCAATATGCTCAAGACCGCTGAGGGATGCCTTAAGAAGGAATCCAGTTCTGCTCTTATGGTTGGCTCTTCTTCTTCTTCCAAGAATAAGGGTCAGACCTTTAAGAAGAAGAAGAAGAACAAGAACCAAAAGACTTCTGCTGAAGTAGAAAAGCCAGAAGATGGTGTCAAGAAGAAGAATGTCAAGGGCATTTGTCTCCATTGTGGCGTAGCTGGACATAGGAAGAGGAACTGCAAAGCTTATCTTGCTAGCTTGAAGGAAAAGAAGTTAAGCGTGACTTCAACTTCAGGTTTGTTTATGATTGAAATCAATCTTTCTACTTCTGTATCACAATCTTGGGTATTAGATACCAGATGTGGTTCTCACATTTGTAACAATGTGCAGTCTTGACAGACGATAAAGAGAGCATTGAGAAAAGGCGAAGTGGACTTACGAGTAGGTAATGGAGCAAGAGTTGCTGCATTAGCCATTGGAACTTGTAGTTTAGCTTTGCCTTCTGGTCTTGTACTTGAACTAAATAATTGTTATTATGTTCCTGTCACCACAAGAAACATTATTTCTATTCCATGTTTGGACATGAATGGATTTGTTTTCAATATTAAGAATAATAGTTGTTTTTTTTTATAAAGATGACATTTATTATGGATCTGGTATGCTTACAAATGGTTTGTATGAATTAGATCTTAAAAGACCAATTCTTCAAATAAATAACAAGAAAAGAAGATTAAGTGACCAAAGTCCTTCTTATTACGGCATTGTAGGTTAGGTCATATTAATAAAACAAGAATCACAAAGTTACATAAAGAAAGATATTTAGATCCTTTTGATTATGAATCATATGAAACTTGTGAATCTTGTTTAAAGGGTAAAATGATCAAATTTCCCTTTAGTGGAAAGGGATAACGTACTAATGAGTTGTTAGAGCTTATATATTCAGATGTATGTAGCCCTATGTCTACTTAAGCTAGAGGAGGATTTTCATATTTCATAACATTCACAGATGACCATTCAAGAAATGGTTATGTGTATTTAATGAAATACAAATCTGAACCATTTGAAAAGTTCAAAGAATTCAGACTTGAAGTAAAGAAATAAACTGGTAGGAGTATTAAGACACTTAGATCTGATCGAGGTGGCGAGTACTTAGACCATGAGTTTCTTAGTTACTTAAAAGAGAATGGAATTCTCTCACAATGGACTCCTTCTGGAACTCCACAACATAATGGAGTTTCTAAAAGGAGAAACCGTACTTTATTAGATATGATACATTCCATGATGAACTATGCAATTCTTCCAGTTTCATTTTAGGGGATATGTTCTTAACACTGTTATTTACCTATTGAACAGAGTTCCATCCAAAATCGTTAACAAGACTCCATATGAGATATGGATTGGTAAAAGACCAGGGTTGTCACACTTTAAAATTTGGGGATATGATGCTTACGTTAAGTGTGCAATGTCTGATAAGCTCGAAGCTAAATCAGATAAATGCATGTTTGTGGGATATCCAAAAGAAAGTTTTGGATATCAATTTTATCATCCTCTTGAGCAAAAGGTGTTTGTCTCAAGACATGCTATATTCTTAGAAAGAGAATTTATTCTCAAAGAAAGTAGTGAGAGTGATGTGGAACTTAGAAAAGTTCCAAAACCACAAACACACATTGAAATGGAACAAGAACCACAAGTTGATACATTAAATGTCCAACCAATGGTTCAAGGAACACATAGTCCGCGACGGTCTGGAAGGGTACGTCATCCTCCTGTTAGATTAGATCTACATGTTGAAAAGGGAAGTGACGATACTTTAATTTTGAATGATGAACCTACTGATTTTAAGGAAGCAATGTCAGACATTGATTCTTTAAATGGCAAGAAGCCATGAAATCTGAAATGGAATCCATGTACACTAACCAAGTATGGTCTTTGGTGGATGCACCTGAAGGTATAGTACCTATTGGGTGCAAATGGATTTTTAAGAGAAAAACTGGCATGGATGGAAATGTACATACATACAAAGTAAGGTTAGTGGCGAAAGATTACAGACAAAAATAAGGAGTTGATTTTGATGAAACTTTTTCGCCAATGGCAATGTTTAAATCCATAAGGATTTTATTGGCTATAGCGGCATATCATGATTATGAAGTTTGGCAGATGGATGTCAAAACAACATTTCTCAATGGGAATTTGCAAGAGGATGTGTATATGACACAACCTGAGGGTTTTGAATCCAAAGAATTTCCTAATCAAGTATGCAAGTTGCAAAGGTCCATCTATGGATTGAAGCAAGCGACGCAGAGTTGGAACATTAATTTTGATGAAACAATCAAAGAGTTTGGTTTTATAAAAAATGTAGATGAACCTTGTGTTTACAAGAAGGTAAGTGGGAGTGGAGTCATTTTCTTAGTGCTTTATTTAGATGACATATTGCTCATTGGAAATGACATTTCAATGCTCCAGTCAGTTAAGATATGGTTATCTAAGAATTTTTCCATGAAGGATATAGGAGAAGCAACTTATATACTAGGTATAAAGATCTATAGAGATAGATCAAAAAGGTAGCTTGGTTTGTCCCAATCCTCGTACATAGACAAAGTGTTAAAACGGTTTAGCATGGAAAATTCTAAAAGGGGACTTTTTACCTACATCGCATGGGATTTCTCTTTCCAAGAACATGTGTCCTAAGACACAAGAGGAAAGAGATAGGATGAATGGTGTTCCATATGCTTCGGCTATTGGATCCATCATGTATGCGATGCTATGTACAAGACCAGATGTTGCTTATGCTTTGAGCATAATAAGCATATATCAAGCTAATCCCAGTGAGGGTCATTGGATAGCTGTAAAAAATATCTTAAAGTACTTGAGAAGGACTAAAGATATTTTTCTGGTCTATGGTGGAACTGAGCTAAGAGTTCAGGGTTATTCAGATACTAGTTTCCAGTCTGATCAAGATGATAGTAGATCACAGTCAGGGTATATTTTTACTCTTTATGGTGGAACAGTTAGTTGGAAGAGTTCCAAACAACCAACCATCATAGATTCAACAACTGAAGAGTTTCTAGCAGATCCTCTCACTAAGCCATTGTCTCGAAAGAGACATGATAAACATATAGATGGCTATGGTATTTGATACATTGGTAATTGGATTTAATGCAAGTGGGAGATTGTTGGTTTATGCCCTTGCAACCAATTTTGGTTGTATTTTTAATTGTATAAAATTTGTTTTATTCAATAAAAGACATTCTTTATCTTTATGTATTTTTTTAATTATTTAATTATTAATCATAAAGATAAAATCCCTGGAATAATTGTTATGCAATTAGAAATTATAATGTGATTATAATTATGGGATTCAAATTGCATTCTGTATTATTCCTAAAATGTTCCTAGTCATAGTTTCATCAAGACGGGGTATTGATGAAATGGTTAGACTAGCACATATTTGTTTCTTTCTTATGAAGAAAGTAATCGATCTCATAGATTAAAGTATGAAGATACTTAAACAAACATGTTGGTGTTTATTAGAGAATAAGTTCACTGAACTGACCCAATTATGAGAATCACAAATAGAACATTACTTGTGTGTCTGTGGATTATCTCATTATGATGGTTGTATAATTGATCCTTATGAAAGTTATCTCATGTAGGAATTATTATGTTGAGTAAATCAATAAAGAATTCGTCATCCTAAAGTAATTAGGAAGAATGTTCTGTTGTTCTTGATTAGTAATGATTTTGGGAATCTCTGGCCAGAGTAAATTGAAATTTGGAAAAGTTATTTTTAAATATCAATTACAAATCATTTACTAATTAGCAAGAACAAATATGATTGGATTATTTAGAGTAGACACGAAATCCATACTCTAATTCCAATTGGAACATTAGATGACGAAAGGATTAATTTATACAAGATAACCATGCATAGATAGGTTAAGTCAAACCACTTTGACATTCCTAATATTTGGGTGGTCATGACATGTTGTTAGACGTCAATCATGATCTATGATTATAAATTGTTTAATTAGGAATTAAAGATAAATTAAAAGGAGTTTTAATTTATCGATTCTAATATGAATTAGAATTATAATTTGTAATCATTCGATATATTAGGAACCTAACAGGTCACACATAAAAGGTCTATTAAGGAGAAAATGAAATTAGAATTAAGTTGGACTTAATTGAGAAGTTTTAGAAACTTTAGGGTCAATATGAGATATTTGATCTTATAAGGATTTATTAATAATTATAATTAAAGTTTGACTTTAGTTGTAATTTTAATAAAATCCGAGGATATGAAAAATAAGATTTTTCATATAAAAAGGAAAAATTAGAACAAAATGGGGGCTAGCACTTCTAACAAGTTTTTCCTCTCAAATTTGATTTGAGTTTTTCTTCGAAAAGATCTGTGGATACCGTTAGAGGCCGGACGATTGAACGACTCGTGCAATTGACAATTTCAGAGAAGTAAGATATTGTATCAGGAAATGAAGAAAAGGTTAGTTTAACTTTATCAATTTCATATTTTATGTTTCGAATTTAATTCTGTTAAAGTTGATTCTGTGGAAAATTTTTAAATTCATTCCGCTGCGCTAGATTTGATCTTATGTATATTTTCCAACACCTATCTCATGGAAAAGCAAGAAACATGTCACCATCTCTCGACCATCTGCTGAAGCTGAATATCGCGCCATGACCCAAACTTCATGCAAGATTCAATGGTTAAAATATCTCCTTCATGACCTTGGCATCGATCACCCACAAGCTGCCACATGATTATGCGACAACCAAGCTACCTTACACATTGCAACTAACCCAGTTTTTTACGTGCGTACTAAACATATCGAGCTGGAGTGTCGTCTCATACGTGAAAAAATACAAGTTGGTTTGATTACTCCTTCATTTATCCCGTCATCTTCTCAACTTTCCAATATTTTCACTAAACCTCTTGGCAAAGAAGCATTCCTTCGAATCGTTAGCAAGTTCGACGGTCAACCTACACTCTCCAACTTGAGGGGAAGTGATGAGATTCCTGAAGCATCACAGTCATTATCGTCGGCTTCCCTTATATGAAAGTCAAATGCTTATCTCCAACGGTTATCTGCTTATCTCCAACAGTTCTCTGCATATTCCTTGATTGCAGGAATTCATTAACTTAGACATAGGATTTTTCCCATATATAGCATATTTAATCGTGTATATATTCAACTATTGAAAGAAACGAGAATCAAGTCTTTTGGCTCTTTCTTAAATCTTAACACATTAAGTCCTATGATAAGTTGGAAAAAAAGTCCATACACGATAGGATTGCTAAACAAAACAACAATGGATATGTCAATAACAAAATGCAGATATGGCAAAAATTGCATTGTTACGCTTACATATTACGTAACAAAATGCGGAGGGGCGTGAGGAAAGTGGAAGTTTCAACTGAGAGGCTAAACAATAAGCCTTTCTAAGACAATTAACCTTATGATAGATGATTCTGTTTTATCAAAATTAAAATTTCACTGTTTTGTTTGGCAAACATAATTAATTGCTTGTCAGTGTAGTTAATTGGAGAACTTATTTTGCGTTTGATGTTAAAAAGTCCTTGTATCCATCCCTTCACAGGAAAAAACAAGGGAGGAGCAAAACCTACAGCTAGTGGAATCTCTTTGTCTCTGTCTCCTCCTTCCTTTCTGGTCAAATCTCTATCTCTGTAGTTTGTATCATTATTGTTTAATTAAAATATTAAATTTCCATCTTGTCTTAGGGCTTCTCTCTCTCTCTCTAACTTTCTTCGTTTGTTATCGCAAAATCAACACACAAGAATTATATCTCTCTCTTTCTTTGCTTTCTATCATTTTCTCGAGAATCCGATTCTACAATTTATAGCAGCCCAAGTGGAGTCCTGCGATTGAAAGCTTTCTCCTTTGGATGAAAAGAGCTGGTTTTTGAGCTTCTCTAAAGATTTAATTTTAATGCAGTTTGAGGCTTACTCGGGAGAGGTTATTGGGAAAGTTGCTGTTTCCATTCCCTAGGAACTGTATGAAGTTTGCTTCATTCTGACCCGAATATAAATGTATTTGATCATGCGGGCAACTTAGATCTGGGTTTTTATTTTTTGATTGCCTTGTTTCAACTTTTCACAGTTCAAAGTGATTTAAAAGAACTTATTTGAATCGTTTAGCCCTTGGTGACACTTGCCTTCCTTCAGTTTTTAATAAGCATCTATATTTATGTCTGATTCTCTTTTTGAGTCAGACATGTATCTGCTTTTGTCGGTTTTAGCTTGATTATTGACACCTGGATGGTGAATTAAGTTACGATTCGAAAATTGATATCTGTTGACTGCTTGAGGATATGTATTGCTTCTTTGAACCAGAATGAGTTATTCGGCCTTATTTGAGCTAAGAATGTGTGCTCTTTAGATATTGCATATCCGGGTTGATTAGATGAGCTGAAACTTTGTGTTTTCTGATATATCATGTGTAGGCCTTGTTCCTGGTTATCATAAACTGCCGTTATGTGACGAGCAATGGCACTCAAACTTGCAGCTCCTAAGGCAGCTGAAATTGCAATTGGGTCCATAGGACGTGGTTATGATATAGCATCTGATCTGCGGTTGAAGTGCTGCAAGGGGGATCCAAAGGAGTCCCGGTTAATTGAGATTGATGAGGAAACAGGCCGAGAGGTTGTATTACCAGGTGGGATATGCATCCCAAATGTTTCCAAATCTATAAAATGTGACAAAGGGGAGCGAATACGGTTTAGGTCCGATGTTCTTTCCTTCCACCAGGTACTTGCAGTTACTTCATAATGATTGCTTTCTTGTTGTTTAGTGGTTGTCAATTGATTGTTGTCAAACATTCTTTGTGTGCACTTATTTTCTGAGGAGATATGGAAGCTTAATGGCATTAATTTTTTTTCCCTTCACTGTGCTTTTTTCTAACAACTTCCCATTACAACTATGATCATAGCGATTATCCCTGTCTGTTAATAATAGTATCATTTGCAGAGGTTGGATATTAACATCTAATTTCATGGGAGTAAGGGTTCTTTCAGCATGTCATTTTGTTGACTATTTTCCAAGAAGTCTCATTCTTCCATACTGTCTAAGATACTGGCTTTGATGTTTGAAGGAGCACTTTTTCCTTTAAAGCTCTCATTATCTTTCTCCTTTCCTTCATTTTATTTTCTTTAACTTTCTTTCAGATGTCAGAGCAGTTCAACCAGGAAATGTCATTGACTGGAAAAATTCCATCAGGCCTGTTCAATGCGATGTTTGAGTACTCTGGTTGCTGGCAAAAAGATGCAGCAAACACCAAAACCCTTGCTTTTGATGGCATATTTATCACACTTTATACAGTTGCCTTAGAGAAGTCTCAGATGGTACTTTGTGATCATGTTAAGAAGGCTGTTCCATCTTCATGGGATCCCGCTGCATTAGCAAAGTAAGTGATGCTTGTGGCTCCATTCGTACAATAGGGCTTCAGTAATTTAAGAATTATTTTCAATGGAGCAATTGATCTTTAGCTTACCCAATGTTTAGTTTCCTTTGGGCCTTTATACTTTAGCTGAATGAGAACAGAAATTAAGATCACATTTTTTATTAATGACTATGTATGCATATGGTTACTCTAGTAAAACAGTGCAACATATATTATTTACATCTTTATGTATCTACTTCAACATCTTTATATGTAATCTGTATTGAATAGGACAAAGGATTCTTGAACTCTGGCTGTATTTTGGATGTTGAGGCTGGACAAAATTAAATGAGCCTTGAATTAGCAGTCAAGCTTGCATTTGTCTATCAGAATGGAGCACGCATATTTGAACCTTTCTTCAAACGTGGTTGTGGTGTGTGTGTGTGTGTGTATCCAAATGAGTCAAACTTCTATTTGAAATCCTCATTTCTAACGCAAGAAATTGAAATTATTGATTTTTTGCTTATAACCTAATTAAAAAAAGAAAAATAAAATAGAGTAAAAAATGTAACTCTTGAAGAATGCCAATGCCATTTAATCCAAATGTTTATGTTATTTGGTTAAGACCTAGATTAGATCATCTGCTAACTTTAAAATGCTCAATTAGAATGATGCCTGTTGGTCTAAAAGTGTGAATTAGAAAATATCGAGCATGCCTTGTGTGTAAACTATGGTAGATGATGATCTTGTAACTTGAGCTTTGAGAATCATTGGTTATAAAATCTCTGATACAATTCAAGAAACTATTCAACCTAGAGGCAGAAGTTATTAGGCTAGAATTGGGTCAGGTATAAGGGGAAATTACACATTTTTCTTGATACTGGAAATTAACTGTAGTAGAAGATGAAAATCGCATGAGTTCACTAGCATAAAGGCTTTAAATATCATATTAGGAAATCATTCAAACAAATGGCTATTGGATGGGTAGAGTACTTGGATCAGATGTTGACTCCAATAAAATTCGACTAATCAATAGAATATTCTAACAATTATCTGTTGCTTATGCTTCTAATAAAACAACATAACTTCACATTTTAGCATATGGAGAAAGCCTAAGCAAACTAATCCTTAGCTTAAATAGGTCAAAGTAAACTTAAACATGGTTGGATTATCAAAGCAACTTTAAATCTGTGATGCTAGCAAATTTACTTAAATGAGCTTAAGTAAGCTTATTAGTGGTTCTTCATCCTCCTTGCAATAATTTTCGTGCTTAGACAAAATATATTCTTAAGATTTCAAATTTGATTGAAATTGTGCTGCATGATTATTCTTTCAGGTTTATTGAGTCATTTGGGACACATATTATTGTTGGTCTGAAGATGGGTGGGAAGGATGTAATACATATGAAGCAGCAACATTCATCAAATCTCCAACCTGCTGAAGTGCAGAAACGGCTGAAAGAAATTGCAGATAAGAGATTTGCAGATACTAATGAGCAGTATGGCATGCCTTCTGATCAGTACCAAAGTAACAGGGTATTGTGACAAACTTTTGGATGCTAGATTTTGATGTAGAAATGAATAAATTAGGATAACAAGCTATTTTATCATTTTGATAGTTTTTGACTTGTGAAATTAGTTGCTAATTGGAAAAGAAAGAACTAAGAACTTTGTGACTTTTATGTTATATATTGTGCTGGTAAAAGCAGTAATTATTTTAATCAAATTACACATTTCAACTGAATTTGAAATTATACTTGTTTTAAAGTACTTATTTATTACTTAGGTATTGGAAACTACTTGTCTACCAGGTAGAACTGAATTTCCCTAGACCCCGTGTTTCAGGGGGATTTTTGCTGGATGTTGTTGTTTATTTATCACCTAAATAAATTTAGCCACCATCATAAATCAAAACTATAATTTAGGTTAAGTTGTGATGGACTGTAAATTATTTGTGTAGGCCTAAAATAAAAGTAGGAGAGAGAACCCTTAGCTTAAATCTTTCTTATGTTTTCTATCTGATCACTTTTGCTTTAGGTTGAAAACAGGGAACATCTCTGGTTTGCCAATACCAGTCCAAGTTCCTATTCTCACAAAGAGGTATCCTTGTCATGTTAGTAGTTTTCAAAGATGCTTTTACTTTGACATTGTTGATATTTACTAATACAATTGTCAAAGACCTCTGAAGGGTTTTGAAATTCTCATTTGAATTTTCATATATCATAGCCAACGTTTTAACTACTAAACTGGCAGGATCTTGTGAGAATTTACAGGAGGAGAGGTGGAAGTGATTATGGACACCTTTCCCATAGTGAGTGGTTACACACTGTTCAGTATGAGCCTGATGTGATCTCAATGTCCTTTATCCCAATTACCTCTTTGTTAAATGGAGTTCCAGGCTGTGGATTCTTGAGTCATGCGATTAATCTCTACCTAAGATGTGAGTGAATTCTGTATGAGATTTGGATCTTGTTGGATTATATAAAAATTTGTGCTCTGGGACAATAAATCCCTTATTTCTTCGACACTAAACAAAGATTTATGTTGTTTGAACAATCTTTATGCTCTTTAATGAAAAAGCTTGTGTCAACAAATCAACTCAGCCAAATATAATAAAACAGTTACAGTCAACTACATGACTATTTATGAACCTATTACGTTGTTTTCTAACTATATATTCTGCTTGGTTATGAACTTATTTACAACTCTCCTTAATTTGGGTTGGGAAGCTTCTATGACCAGTTATCTGGTCATAAGTTGGACCAGTATACTGAAGTTCTCTTTTAGACTGTTGAGTTCTCAATTGACTAATCCAGAAAATCCCCTTTGTTGGTATTTCATTCAATTTGGCTTTGTTGAGAATGTACATGTATACGACAAGGCTTGTGTTTGTTTCTCTTTTAAATTTCGTGTTTATGGTAGATTCTTGATATTTGAGATTAACCCATTCACAATTCTCACAATTTCACATCTATATCGATTGTGACCTATGTTGTACTAAACTTTAATCATGTATTGCAAGATAATTTTAACTTTCCTGGTATCTTCCATCCCTTTATTTCAAGCAGACAAGCCCCCCATTGAAGAACTACATCAGTTTTTTGAATTTCAGCTCCCACGGCAGTGGGCACCAGTATTTAGTGAACTTCCCCTTGGTCCACAAAGAAAACAAAAAAATACAGCATGTTTACAGTTCAGTCTCATGGGACCCAAACTCTTTGTCAACACTATACCGGTAAAGTTTTTCGTCTTTCTAAATTAATTCTCTGTTCTCATTGGCTTTATTAATCCTTTTTAGCTGTAATTCCCTAATGCTTTTTCCTGCTTATTCTCATCATTTGTTTGAAATAGTGCTTAGCTAGAATTGTTCCTTATATTGTTAAATGGGATGATATAAACCAAAGTTAGTTTCTATTCTTTTTACTAAAAACACATTTGAATGGTCAGACAGATACGATAATCTTTTTTGTCTCCCATCCATCTGTATTAGCCTAGTTTTGTTTACTAGTATACATCTTTACTTTAACAAATGAGATAGGACATGACTTTATCAAAGTTTCCATCATTATTTTCTTCATTATAGACATCAGAAGACAGGAAAATGTTGGGTGTTAGGCTCTAATTTTCTGTTCTCCAAAAGTTGATACTGATGCTTGAAATGCCAAACTGGTGTGCCTCCAATGGGGCTTCTGTTTGTAGTTTTCTTCCAACACTGGAGATCTGCTTCTTTATTATCCATAATTCTGCAACAGGTTGATGTGGGTAAGAGGCCAGTCACTGGCCTTCGGCTTTATCTAGAAGGTAAAAGGAGCAATCGGTTAGCTATTCACTTGCAGCATCTTTCTTCTCTTCCAAAAATCTTCCAACTTGAAGATGATCCACATGGAAATTTCCGTCCGGATTCTTATGATCGAAAATACTATGAGAAAGTACAATGGAAGCATTTTTCTCACGTCTGCACTGCACCTGTTGAGTCTGATGAGGATCTTTCTGTAGTAACTGGAGCGCAGTTACATGTTGAGAATTCAGGGTTTAGAAATGTTCTCTTTTTGCGTCTTCGTTTCTCAACCGTTATAGGAGCTACAGTTGTAAAGCATCCAGAGTGGGAAGGTTCCCCAGGCTTGGCTCCCAAGTCTGGTCTGATATCAACTTTAATCAGTCATCACTTCACATCGGTTCAGAAGCCACCTCCAAGGCCAGGTGACGTGAACATAAATTCAGCAGTCTATCCCGGAGGCCCTCCAGTGCCTGTTCAAGCTCCTAAACTTTTGAAATTGGTTGACACAGCAGAAATGACAAGAGGGCCTCAAGATACTCCTGGGTATTGGGTAGTTTCTGGGGCAAGACTAGTTGTTGAGAAGGGGAGGATTTCTCTACGAGTTAAGTATTCATTATTGACTGTGGTATTATCTGATGAAGAATTAGAAGCAGATCAGTAGAAACATTTCCTCGCCTCTTACTTTACCATTGAAAGGAAAGGTAGGTGAAGATACATAAGTGATACACGGGAAGAGGGTAGGAAGGATCAGAATGCATTAAAGAGCTGGTACATGTTGTGAATGGATGCAAATGATTTGGATGATTTAAAGGATTGGTGGTTAGAAGGTTATTTCGGTGTCCATTTTTCATCTTTACGGGTTAAAATTAGTGCCACCAGTAAAGGGCAAGTTCTTTTGCATGTCCACTTGGATTAGGAGGTGTTCCTATGAGAGCAGAGCAGAGCAGAGACGAGCCAAGTAAAGTTACCTAGTTGAAGTTCTTGTATAGTCCCAGCTTTCTTCTGAACATGATTGGGATGAAATGTTAAAAAGTATGGAGGTTGCAATTTACTACTCGATCACGTACTTGTGTGACTGAGCACATGTTTTATTTGGTCATTTAACAATTGAATCCACTGGCTCGACCGCTCCTAATTCGGTGGGGGCTATTGAAAGAAACAATTGATTTCCTTTCTTCTACTACACGTCACTTAATACACTATGATTTTTGGAGTGTTTAACTAGAATCCTGAAATCAAGTAGGTCAACTTTTATTTATAATGCTAGGGTTTGTATGCTCATTTATTCCTTTAGTTCTCATATTGTTTCTTCTCGCTAACTTTGGATGCATAAATGATGGAGTCTGTTTTATGAGAGTGTAACTACTTGCTCCAGTCCAGTGAGCTGTTTATTTGAGCGTCGATTCATTTGGTGGCCAGGTTGATCGGTCGGTGAGAACCCTGGTTATATAGGAGATGCCACAATATTGTATAAGCTGATAGTTACAGCTCAGTTAAATGTGGAAAGATTGAGAGGTCTGCAAAAGCGTATGAAATGTTTGGTCCAAAACACTTGCTCTGTTATATTGTAGCTGTTCTTTTTCTTTTTCGATAAACAACATTTCTATTCCTTCCGAGCAAAGAGGACAATCGAGACTTACAAGTCAATACACAGATTGGTATCTTACGCCTAAAATGTAGTATGGGACCCCTATTCCGGCTAGAAACAAGGTAAAGAGTTCAAATCACTGGAGAGTGAAGGAAATACTCACCCAAAAAGATCATCAAAGAAACTAGAAAATTCAAAGCTAACATATGAAACTATAAACAAATTTGTTGAAGAAACATATATGAGAATGAAAAGAAATAAAGAAAAGCACGAAAAAGCACTAAGAAGGGGAAGAGAGGGGGACAAGTAAGTTGCATAAAAAAGACAGTTTATTTGACAGGGTGGATTTTTATTAAAAAAAAAAAACGAAAGATAGAGCTTTATTATACGTAATGACTATACCTTCAATTCATTAAACCGATGTTACAAATATTGTATTGACTCTGACGTTGGATTGGGCTTCAATATCGAATATCATTTCGAGTAATTTTTTGAATTTATGAAATAATCTCGAATTGTTTAAAATTTGTAAAATAGTACAATATTATATTATACGGTTGTACTATATATTTTATAAGTTTACATCAACCTTGTCTTCAAAAATTATAATAATAAATAATAATCACAATTAATATGAAATATCAATAATTTTAGATTTTCACATATAAATAATAACCATAATTAATATGAAAAAGACAATCATCATCATACGAATATAAAATTAAGAATAATACAAAGTATTAAAAGATTACAATGTCATCATATAATAAATAATAATTACATCAAAATATCCAATAAAAAGAACAAATAATATTCTTAACTCTCAAACTATTACAATTTATGACAAGAGTTCGTGATGAGCAAACAACTAAGAAGATGTAAAACCTTAAACAAAAATATTTACAATTACATTGCATATATATAATTTAACATATACATCAAACATAAGTAAAATTAAAAGAAGAGAAAAAATAAAAATTTAGAACTTCATTCAATCGTCTATAGGAGGATACCTGCTATAATTGTACTGACCCCAATTATCATTTGATACAAAATTCTCATTATTGAGAGGAAGCTCGTCGTTATCATCATTCAAATTCAATACACCAAATGAGATGTCAATATTTTCTCATCCAAGATTATTTTCCAAGCCATCAATATCTACCAAACTTGGTTCCTTAAAAATTGCTATTAAGAATCCTAGTAAACAATAAAATTTAATTCTTAAAAAATTATAAGAAATTATATCAAAATTAATAATAATAACAACAGATATTTCCCGAAGCTTTAAATTGTAACGAACGAATATCAATTCATTCAATCTTTTGTGCTCCAATCTATTCCTTTTCTTGGAATGGATAAATTCAAATGTGCTCCAATTTCGTTCATAGCCTATTGCACTCATACATTGACTTAAAATATGAATTGCAAACCTTTGCAATTCTGGAACACCACTTCCAAATTGATCCTACCAAGAAGCTGTAAGTCGTAAGATAACAAAAGTAGCGTTACAAACAAAATAAAGTGATAATTAATTTTCAACAAATAAGAAAAATGGAAACAACTAACACCTGGAGTAAGTTTTGCTCTTTGTCAAATAGCAATCGACAATCCAAAATTCCCAGAAGACAACTTATAAAGCTTCATTTGTGAGCTTAAGAGATCTTGAATTATTTAATGTCCAACAATTATTGTAATAGTGAATAGCATTCCTCAACTAACTTCAGTTTTCTTTGTAAAATCTGGTATGAAATATATACTATAATTTAAAAAAGCCCCAACTACAAATAACGAAGAAGAAAGTTATCTTTCTCATCTCTCATTGATGATTGCAAGATACGGTGTGTACAAAGAAGGTTTATGTTTCAAATTGGCCTTGATTGCTTCCTTAGCCCTTTCGATGACATCAAAAGCATAACTCATTGTCGGCTTTCTTCACTATCAGTCAAGTGAAGCATCCTCACCAAAGGTTCACAAACTCGAATATCAAATTGACATTGCGACTAAAATTCTCTACCTCCTGGTATAATGTTGGAAACCTCCATTTCTAGCATTAAACCTAGCATGCTGATATGCAACTAACTTATCACTTGTAAACATTTGTCTTAACTCTTTCTTCATCGAAACAAAAGATTGAAATAATAAGAAATTCGTTGTAAATCTTGCCACACCAGGACAATACAAATTCTTACCATTTGTAAATTCTTTTCTCATTAAATTCAACACTCATGCACGATTATAGATGAACCTGGTCACCTTTTTAGCTTTTTGCATAGTCTCATCAATAATAAGAAAATACCTAGGATTCGTTACATTCTCCAACATTAGGTCAATGCATTGCATAGCATAAGAAGTCCAAAAAAAAGAACTATACCTATTTTATAACCTTTTTTTTGTTGTTTTATAAACGGAATCATTGACAGTAATGAACTAAACAATGTTTTCTGGTCCCATTTCATCCATAACTTCATTAAATATCTCAAATAAAGTAGCAGTATTTATAATAAGGCCAGATGCATCAATAGACTTCAAAAATGTTGAATCATTTACAAAATAAACCAAACAATTAATAATAAGCTCTTGTCTCCTATTTGTCCATCCATTACACATGATTGAACACCCAAAAGTAGGCCAATTCACTCTTCTTTTAGCCAAATAACTTTTAATTTAAAAAATGATCAACTCAAAAGTTTACCTCTTAAGTCATCAATCGAAGTAGCTTTATATCTCAGACCGTAAGATGTTGGACCAATGGTGGTTGACAAATTAATTCCACTTATGTTTTGATAATAATAAAATGTATAGAATTGTTTAAGAAATTGTTTCAGGTATTTTGGATTGATATTCAACAAAAGAATTGTGCAAATCAAGATGAGTTAGTGACAAATCATTGAAGAATCAGATGGGAGTTGTCCTCTAAGTGAAAATGACATAAAACATGAGGTTTGTAGAGAATTTGGTCGGATGTTATCATAGATGGCTAAACAAGTCGACTTATAGGAAACAAGTCGACTTATCGAGGTAAACAAGTCGACTTATAGAAACAAGTCGACTTATCGAGATAAACAAGTCGACTTATATATAACAAGTCGACTTATTGGAGAGCAGAGATGAATTTTTAGTAAATGGTTGAAACAAGGCGACTTATGAATTGACAAGTCGACTTATGTATGTAGCAGATCAACTCCAACGGTCCAATTAGCCAAAAATGGAAGGGAGAGAATTAAGCAACGGCTATAACAATCAAGCAACGGCTATATGAGTTCCCAACAGCTATATTTCTTCTTATATAAAGGGTGGATGATTGATGAAGAACATGAGAAGTGCCATAAGCTCAAATACTCTCATATTGCTTCAAATTGCTCATTATTGCTCTTATATTGTTACAAATTGTTTTGAGCATTTGTTCTTCATTCTTTGTATTGTTTTATTACAATTTAAGTGACGAGTGAAAAGGTCACGTGAGGTAGGATTTGTGCCGTAAGACAAATCGAGTGTAAAGGTTGCTTGAGCGAAAATCAAGCGGTGTCGGTAGGATTTGTCTTGGGAAGACAAATCGAGTGTAAAGGTAGCTTGAGTAGGAAATCAGCGGGATTGTAAAAGTTCACACTCAATTACAAAGTGTGCAATAAAGTGATTGGCAAAATCCTAAGTAGGAGCTTAGGTAGAGGGCGAGGTCTTAGCAGAACCTCTATAAAAGCAGTGTTTGATCTTCTTCCTTACACTTTTCAATTAAGTTTATCAAAATTGTTTTGTGTGTTTTAACTTCGATTTTCTTGTAGAAATTATCGAAGAGTTTTAAGATCTATTCAACCCCCCCTTCTAGATCGCTAACAATTGGTATCAAAGCAGAAGTATCCGGGGATGGCACACAATAAACTAGCGGAAGAAGGTAACACAAATTATCGCCTCCTTTATTTAATGGTACTAACTATTCTTCTTGGAAAAATCCTATGAAGTACCACATCATTAGCGAGGAGTAGAATATTGGAAGATAATTATCTTGGTCCTCAACCCGTTAAAAGAAAATGGTGAGTTAAAAGCGGAGCTGGAGTATGATGATAACGATTGGAGGCAAGCGTACATCAACGCCAAAGCTATGAAGTCGATATATTGTGCATTAACGATCGAGGAAAGAAACCGGGTAAATTCTTGCACCTTGCCAAGGAAATGTGGAGAGACTTGAGTAACTCATGAAGGACAAATCAAGCACGGAGACAAAGATCAACATGCTTCTCCACGACTACGAGATGTTCGTCATGAAGGAAGGTGAGTCAATTTCTACAATGCTTGACCGTTTTGCAGAAATCATAAATGAATTAGGCAACCTTGGGAAGCATATGACGGATAGCGAGAAGGTGAAGAAGATTCTTCGTTCACTGCCGAAGGAATGGGATTCTCAAGTCACCGCAATTATGGAGTCAAAGGATCTAAACCATCTAGAATTCAATGCTTTAGTAGGATCTCTCATCAACTATGAGATTATTCTCAAATCGAGAGGGGGAAGAGGTAAGCCACAAAAGTCGATTACTTTAAAAGCTAACGTCTCTTCTTTTATGAGAGTGATGAAGAAATAGATGAAGAAGAAGATGATGATGAAGTAGCGATGTATGCTCGAAATCTGAGAAAGTTCAAAGGACTTCTCAAAAATAGAAGAAAAGAATTACGTGGTGGAGAAATTGAGGAAAGGAAAAGGTACACCACGGAAAAGAGAAATAAAGGCTATGAGGAAAAAGGAACAATGAAGAATCTTTGGAAGTGCGGAAAAGAGGTCACATCGCTAGAGAATGCAAAAGCTCTTCGTCTATTCAGAAAAATGACAGGTATGACAAAGGAAAGAAGAAAACAAGTCTAGTAGCAACTTGGAGTGATGACAAGGAAGCTTACCAAAGCAACGATGAGAACAACCTAGCTCTCATGGCAAGTAACTCCTTGACTAGCGATGATGAAGATGAGGTAACTTTAACCTATCAAGATCTTAGAGATTCTTTTGATGCTTTGCAAACTGATTTTGAAGAAGCCATTGAGATTAACAAAAATTAAGAAAGAAAATCGTGAATTGGTTGCTGAAAATAATGCTTTACATGAGGCGATTGATGATTTAGATTGTCCTAAGGAAGATCATTCTGCATGTCTTATTGAAAAGGAAAATCTTATTTGTGAGCTTGAAAGACTTAGAAAGGAGTTTTCTTATGTGGTTGGAAAATTTAGTGGTGGAAATGCAAAATTTGAAGAGTTGTTGTCTTTACAAAGATATACTATTTCTAAACATGGTTTGGGATATGATCCTTTTAATAGAGATTGTTCATTGATTTCTAAATTCACTAAAGATGGACAAGTTGCTAAATGTGCTAGATGTTTGAAAGATGGTCACATAGAACTTGTTTGCAAAAGCACTAGGAGATGTATTAAGGTCAAGAAAATTTGGGTAGAAAAGGGAATATACCTTCTAATGTGATTTACGACTAACCAAAATGGACCCAAGATGGCTTGGGTACCAATGAGAAGAAATGATGCTTCAGTTGTAGGTACAAGCAAGGAATGAAAATCAACCAATTGTTGACTAATTGGTGACAAATCTGCAAACAAGTCGAATTATGTCTACACGGATTCTTATGCTATTTCAAGTGTGTGGTGCTTCTTATGACTTTCGATATTTGTATTAATTGTTGGATTGTTATGTTATGACTATTGCCTTTATTTGTGTTTGCTGTTTTGTGGCTATTTTTCATTTTTCATATTGGTTTTAATTATGACAAAAGGGGAGTAATATTGAAAATTGATAATTGGTATCTTTCACCACCGTCATTTGATTGAGGGGAGTGTGTTTGATTCGAGACTATTTGTGTTTGATGACTTGTTTCTATTTAATGTGATTGCGATATTTCATCGATTGTTGATTTGTATTAGTTATTTTGATTATGACAAAAGGGGAGAAAAATGAGAAATTGGATTTCCTTTTGTTACTTGATTAAGAGGGAGTTTGTTAAAATTTTAATTGATTTTCAAGGTTATGATTTATATGATTGAGGGGAGACTTTAACCAAAATGACAAGGTATAAAACCTTGATCAATGTTTCTTTGTTTTCATTTCTTAAACAATTTCTAAGTATTTTGTCATTATCAAAAGGGGAGATTGTTGGACCAATGGTGGTTGACAAATTAATTCCACTTATGTTTTGATAATAATAAAATATATAGAATTGTTTAAGAAATTGTTTCAGTATTTTGGATTGATATTCAACAAAAGAATTGTGCAAATCAAGATGAGTTAGTGACAAATCATTGAAGAATCAGATGGGAGTTGTCCTCTAAGTGAAAATGACATAAAACATGAGGTTTGTAGAGAATTTGGTGGGATGTTATCATAGATGGCTAAACAAGTCGACTTATAGGAAACAAGTCGACTTATCGAGGTAAACAAGTCGACTTATAGGAAACAAGTCGACTTATCGAGATAAACAAGTCGACTTATATATAACAAGTCGACTTATTGGAGAGCGGAGATGAATTTTCAGTAAATGGTTGAAACAAGTCGACTTATGAATTGACAAGTCGACTTATGTATGTAGCAGATCAACTCCAACGGTCCAATTAGCCAAAATGGAAGGAGAGAATTAAGCACGGCTATAACAATCAAGCAACGACTATATGAGTTCCCAACAGCTATATTTCTTCTTATATAAAGGGTGGATGATTGATGAAGAACATAGAGAAGTGCCATAAGCTCAAATACTCTCATATTGCTTCAAATTGCTCATTATTGCTCTTATATTGTTACAAATTGTTTTGAGCATTTGTTCTTCATTCTTTGTATTGTTTTATTACAATTTAAGTGACGAGTGAAAAGGTCACGTGAGGTAGGATTTGTGCCGTAAGACAAATCGAGTGTAAAGGTTGCTTGAGCCGAAAATCAAGCGGTGTCGGTAGGATTTGTGCCGGAAGACAAATCGAGTGTAAAGGTAGCTTGAGCCGGAAATCAAGCGGGATTGTAAAAAGTTCACACTCAATTACAAAGTGTGCAATAAAGTGATTGGCAAAATCCTAAGTAGGAGCTTAGGTAGAGGACGTAGGTCTTAGCACCGAACCTCTATAAAAACAGTGTTTGATCTTCTTCCTTACACTTTTCAATTAAGTTTATCAAAATTGTTTTGTGTGTTTTAACTTCGATTTTCTTGTAGAAATTATCGAAGAGTTTTAAGATCTATTCAACCCCCCCTTCTAGATCGCTAACAATTGGTATCAAAGCAGAAGTATCCGGGGATGGCACACAATAAACTAGCGGAAGAAGGTAACACAAATTATCGCCCTCCTTTATTTAATGGTACTAACTATTCTTCTTGGAAAAATCCTATGAAGTACCACATCATTAGCGAGGAGTAGAATATTGGAAGATAATTATCTTGGTCTTCAACCCTTGTTAAAAGAAAATGGTGAGTTAAAAGCGAGCTGGAGTATGATGATAACGATTGGAGGCAAGCGTACATCAACGCCAAAGCTATGGTGATATATTGTGCATTAACGGTCGAGGAAAGAAACCGGGTAAATTCTTGCACCACTTGCCAAGGAAATGTGGAGAGACTTGAGTAACTCATGAAGGGACAAATCAAGTACGGGAGACAAAGATCAACATGCTTCTCCACGACTACGAGATGTTCGTCATGAAGGAAGGTGAGTCAATTTCTACAATGCTTGACCGTTTTGCAGAAATCATAAATGAATTAGGCAACCTTGGGAAGCATATGACGGATAGCGAGAAGGTGAAGAAGATTCTTCGTTCACTGCCGAAGGAATGGGATTCTCAAGTCACCGCAATTATGGAGTCAAAGGATCTAAACCATCTAGAATTCAATGCTTTAGTAGGATCTCTCATCAACTATGAGATTATTCTCAAATCGAGAGGGGGAAGAGGTAAGCCACAAAAGTCGATTACTTTAAAAGCTAACGTCTCTTCTTTTTATGAGAGTGATGAAGAAATAGATGAAGAAGAAGATGATGATGAAGTAGCGATGTATGCTCGAAATCTGAGAAAGTTCAAAAGACTTCTCAAAAATAGAAGAAAAGAATTACGTGGTGGAGAAATTGAGGAAAGGAAAAGGTACACCACGGGAAAGAGAAATAAAGGCTATGAGGAAAAAAGGAACAATGAAGAATGCTAGAAGTGCGGAAAAAGAGGTCACATCGCTAGAGAATGCAAAAGCTCTTCGTCTATTCAGAAAAATGACAGGTATGACAAAGGAAAGAAGAAAACAAGTCTAGTAGCAACTTGGAGTGATGACGAGGAAGCTTACCAAAGCAACGATGAGAACAACCTAGCTCTCATGGCAAGTAACTCCTTGACTAGCGATGATGAAGATGAGGTAACTTTAACCTATCAAGATCTTAGAGATTCTTTTGATGCTTTGCAAACTGATTTTGAAGAAGCCATTGAGATTAACAAAAAATTAAGAAAGAAAATACGTGAATTGATTGCTGAAAATAATGCTTTACATGAGACGATTGATGATTTAGATTGTCCTAAGGAAGATCATTCTGCATGTCTTATTGAAAAGGAAAATCTTATTTGTGAGCTTGAAAGACTTAGAAAGGAGTTTTCTTATGTGGTTGGAAAATTTGGTGGTGGAAATGCAAAATTTGAAGAGTTGTTGTCTTTACAAAGATATACTATTTCTAAACATGGTTTGGGATATGATCCTTTTAATAGAGATTGTTCATTGATTTCTAAATTCACTAAAGATGGACAAGTTGCTAAATGTGTTAGATGTTTGAAAGATGGTCACATAGAACTTGTTTGCAAAAGCACTAGGAGATGTATTAAGGTCAAGAAAATTTAGGTAGAAAAAGGGAATATACCTTCTAATGTGATTTACGACTAACAAAATGGACCCAAGATGGCTTGGGTACCAATGAGAAGAAATGATGCTTCAGTTGTAGGTACAAGCAAGGAATGAAAATCAACCAATTGTTGACTAATTGGTGACAAATCTGCAAACAAGTCGAATTATGTCTACACGGATTCTTATGCTATTTCAAGTGTGTGGTGCTTCTTATGACTTTTTGATATTTGTATTAATTGTTGGATTGTTATGTTATGACTATTGCCTTTATTTGTGTTTGCTGTTTTGTGGCTATTTTTTCATTTTTCATATTGGTTTTTAATTATGACAAAAAGGGGGAGTAATATTGAAAATTGATAATTGGTATCTTTCAGTCACCGTCATTTGATTGAGGGGGAGTGTGTTTGATTCGAGACTATTTGTGTTTGATGACTTGTTTCTCTATTTAATGTGATTGCGATATTTCATCGATTGTTGATTTGTATTAGTTATTTTGATTATGACAAAAAGGGGGAGAAAAATAAGAAATTGGATTTCCTTTTGTTACTTGATTAAGAGGGAGTTTGTTAAAATTTTAATTGATTTTCAAGGTTATGATTTATATGATTGAGGGAGACTTCTAACCAAAATGACAAGGTATAAAACCTTGATCAATGTTTCTTTGTTTTCATTTCTTAAACAATTTCTAAGTATTTTGTCATTATCAAAAGGGGAGATTGTTGGACCAATGGTGGTTGACAAATTAATTCCACTTATGTTTTGATAATAATAAAATGTATAAATTGTTTAAGAAATTGTTTCAGTATTTTGGATTGATATTCAACAAAAGAATTGTGCAAATCAAGATGAGTTAGTGACAAATCATTGAAGAATCAGATGGAGTTGTCCTCTAAGTGAAAATGACATAAAACATGAGGTTTGTAGAGAATTTGGTGGGATGTTATCATAGATGGCTAAACAAGTCGACTTATAGGAAACAAGTCGACTTATCGAGGTAAACAAGTCGACTTATAGGAAACAAGTCGACTTATCGAGATAAACAAGTCGACTTATATATAACAAGTCGACTTATTGGAGAGCGGAGATGAATTTTTCAGTAAATGGTTGAAACAAGTCGACTTATGAATTGACAAGTCGACTTATGTATGTAGCAGATCAACTCCAACGGTCCAATTAGCCAAAAATGGAAGGAGAGAATTAAGCAGCGGCTATAACAATCAAGCAACGACTATATGAGTTCCCAACAGCTATATTTCTTCTTATATAAAGGGTGGATGATTGATGAAGAACATAGAGAAGTGCCATAAGCTCAAATACTCTTATATTGCTTCAAATTGCTCATTATTGCTCTTATATTGTTACAAATTGTTTTGAGCATTTGTTCTTCATTCTTTGTATTGTTTTATTACAATTTAAGTGACGAGTGAAAAGGTCACGTGAGGTAGGATTTGTGCCGTAAGACAAATAGAGTGTAAAGGTTGCTTGAGCCGAAAATCAAGCGGTGTCGGTAGGATTTGTGCCGGAAGACAAATCGAGTGTAAAGGTAGCTTGAGCCAGAAATCAAGCGGGATTGTAAAAAGTTCACACTCAATTACAAAGTGTGCAATAAAGTGATTGGCAAAATCCTAAGTGGGAGCTTAGGTAGAGGATGTAGGTCTTAGCACCGAACCTCTATAAAAACAGTGTTTGATCTTCTTCCTTACACTTTTCAATTAAGTTTATCAAAATTGTTTTTGTGTGTTTTAACTTCTAATTTTCTTGTAGAAATTATCGAAGAGTTTTAAGATCTATTCAACCCCCCCTTCTAGATCGCTAACATAAGAGGCTATTGCATTCACCATAGGCTAATAATGGTAAGATTGGGAAGCATTGAATGATGAACTTGTATCATATCACCATCTAGCTACTGCCATATCGACATTGTGAGTCACATCTCTTGATTGCATTGCACTACAAATTGAAGATTAGGCTTCAAGAGTTGTTCGTGGTGTAAAAAAATTAGTCACATGCCTTTTTCTTTTCCTCACATCAGGTTTAGTTGTAATATTCACTTCTTCCTAAGCTTGGGATAGAATACCACCACTAGTGGATAGATGGGGATGAACATAGGGTGGCACATAGAAACAGGAATAGCCACCATGTGCCCATTTTTCTTTTTCTTTGAACATACTTAAGACTTCAAGTTTTTAATTATGTTTTTGGAGAGATTTGGATAAATTATCCTAAATATTTGGATAGGTTAACCAAATAAAGAATAAAAAATTATAAAATGGGTGGTTTGTAACCAACTAGATCACTTACCAGTTGATATGCTAACTTGTAAACCATCATTTTAACATATGGTGAGTTTTAGAAGTTTCCAAGAGGGATATTTCTATTCGACTAGGGGTTTGATTAGTTAGTACTCTAATTAGTGGAAGTGTTAGTCAAAGTTAGGTGATCAAGTTTATCCTACCTAGAAACTAGTTATTGTAACAACTGGTTTAGGTCTCTAACAATTATTTGAGTTATTTTTAAGTATAAATAGATCTTAAGCGGGATAAACCTTTGATATGCTAAAGAGTTGCTAAGCGTTTTGAAAAGTTATAGAGTGTATGTGTACATTGAAAACATACATTAAGTTTTAGTTTATTAGTATGACTAAGAAAGGGAGAGTTTGTGTTATATATGGTTATGTTAGTATAACAATTGAGAAGAATTTCTTAAAAAACCACATTGATTTTTGACCTTCAACAAGATTTGTAAAGGGTTTCTCTTCATTCATAGGAAAGTAAGATGATTGTAAGGATTTCTATTCACTAGTGGAAAAGAAGATATTATATGGAGAGTCTCTTTTTACCAATTGAAGGAAGAATATAGTGAAACTTGATGAGTAGATGTAGGTAATTTATTTAGTCGAACCATTATAAATTATTTTTATGTTTCTTTCTCTTACATTATTATTATTATTTTCATAAACAATTTCTAATTGTTAATATGACCATTATTAGAATTAAAATTCATTAATTAGCTTTTAAATAGAACAAAATGTTTACACATACTGTTCACATCCTCTTGTGTGCCAGTCAAAGACTAACAATTGGTATTATAGTAAGTCTTAATCATTACATATAAATTCTTATCAAAACTTGAAAAAGATTATTGTGATATAATTTGATTCGCTTTTTTAGCCAAGAAATTCAAAGCATATTAGAGCCTCTTTTTTTCATGGAGATAAATACGTATATTAGAAGACTATTTTATAAATGAAAAGGGTTGATCTTTAGGGCATTGTATAGAATGAAGCTTATATCCAAATGAAATTCTCAGTGAGAAGCAAAGTGGAGACTAAAGTACCAAATGATATAAGTGAATAAGATGATAAGGATAGACACTCATTATATTGAATATCAAGGCCATACATATTATAATTTATATATTTGACTAAGATTGAGTTTAATTAAGAGTGCATGTGTGAGAAGGATCAAGATATATAACATACACTTAAAATCATAAGTTGAAGCATCATTCAAGTGAAAGTGACAAATTGGTCGTGTTTGTACATCAATACGAATTGGTTCATATAGAACATAATGAAATAATTTCTAAGATCTCTTTATTTATATTCTTAAAGATTTTTAATAATATAAATGTTAATTTATGTTCCTACATAGGTTTTTACCAAAGTTTTGGGACCATACAAGAAGCAAAAGATTTAAGCACCTCAACATTAGAAAAGTTAATCTGATCACTCCTCGTTTATGAGACACATATGAACAAATTGCAAGAAGAGAAAATCGCTTCAACAAGAAGAGCGTGCTCTTTGAAGTCCCTAAAGATAAGGAGATTGATAATAAGGAGATCTCAATAAGTGAGGGCCATAAGTATTACATGAAGCTCATCATTAAAAAAATTGAAGAAGTTCTTAAAGAAAAGGAAGAAAGCACTTAAAGCCACGTGTGATGAATATTAGTTTGAAGAATGAGGGAAAAAATGAAGTAGCAATAATGTGTTCTATAGATTACAATAATGTGGTGTCCTCTAGTTTTTATTTTTATGATGATATTGTTGATGATTACTATGATGATAATTTATCATATGGTAAGCTTGTTTAGTGTTTAGAGGCTATAGGCATAAAAGGAAGAAAATATCTTTCAAGTATAAAAGGGTAAAAAAAACTCCTAGACTTATGCATGGTTGAAAACAAGAAATTGAAATGTCAAATGTATTGAATGTTATATTTTAAGAATGTGAATTTTGTAATTAAAATTCAATACCTTTCTTAAAATAAGAATGAGAGATTAGAAAAGAGATCATTATCCTTAAAGAATTATTATCTAAGGCCTATTTGTTTCCATTTTTATTTTTGGCTTTTATTTTATTTTCAAATTTAGTAAAAAAACTTGTTTGTTTGAATTTTTGGTTTTGATTTTGGTTTCTTCCAATTTTTAAAATTATGAAAATATATAAAATATATTTTTCTTTTCTATTTATTCATTATTTGATTATTTAATATATTTTATTTTAGTAAGAATTAAAATAATTTAATTTAATATTATTTATTTAATTAAATATAATTAATTATTAATAAAATTATGGATAATTTAATTTTATTTAATAATTTAATTTATTTTGAATAAATTAAATTTAGTAATTATTAATAAATACATTTAAATTTAAAATATCTTCAAAATAAATAAATTTTAAATAAATTTTGATTTAATAATTAAAATATATTTAAAATAAATATTAATTTATAAATAAAAGTTATTTTATTATTTGTTTTAATAAATTAAAATAATTTTAATAATAATTTTTAATAAATAGTATATTAAAGATTAAAATAATTTATTTAATTAAAATAATTTATCTTTAATTTTTATCTAATATGTCTTTATTATTAGTGATAAAAATATAACTATATTGTCATTAACAACAAAATATAATTTTGTTTTTATTTGAAAGAAAAAACTAAAACTAAAAATTAAAAACTGAAAAATACAACAATAAAAAGAAGTAAAACCAAACAACCCCTAAGTTATGAAAAATTAAATATGAAGTGAATCACACGTTAATACAGCACTTAGAAAACAATAATAGAATGCACGAGAATGGGGGGGTTGAATTGTGTATTCCCCTCTTTATAAGTCTTTTCAGAATTACTTGTTAGGAATTAAAATCTTTACAGAATTTTTATTTATTCCGATTGATCAAACTTCTCAATACTATGTATATGAGCGATAAGTAATGATAAAATTTGAAACTAAAAGCGAGATAGAGAGTAAGAGTGGTAGACACGCGGATTTATCTGGTTCACCCCAAATGTGGGCTACGTCCCATCCTCGAGTTTCTTCCGAGATTTCACTATCTCTTCAATCGTTACAAGTATTCTTTCACGAGCCTCTCAGTCTCTACAACCAAGATTCTTTCACACTTAGCCTCTCAGAGGGCTATCGTACACCTTTTCTTTTCAGAAAATATTTGAACACTTTGTTACAAGAAGATAGCACTCACTAGTTTGCACTTAATCGCTTTTTCACTTTGTGTAATTTTTCTAAAATCGTGACTTTTCGTTTTCGACTTGACTTGAATTTATAGCCTTCGTCTCTAATCGCTTCTTGATTCTTGAATCTTGAATCTTTAATCTTTAAAGAAGCAGTTAATCGGTTGAGTTCTATAACTAACTTGAATCGACTCTTGCGTCATTTCTTTATTTGCGTCAGCATCGCTTCACATTTGCATCTGCTTTGCTTTTAAATCGTATGCGCTTTGCATTTTATGTCGCTTTGCTTTTGCGTCTGCGTCTGCTTTGCATTTGCGTGCAGGTATCGCTTTGCATTTAAATGCGTAGGTTCTTTGCATTTAAATGCGTATGCGCTTCTTTGCATTTCTTGTATATGATCTCTCTTTGTTTGTTATACATCAAAATCATTTTATGTAAAGTCATTTTGACTTAACAATCTCCCCTTTTGAATATAACAAATTACATACAAGAAAAGAAAAGCGAACAAAGTAAATTCTGATTTTGCAAAGTAGAAGAAAAAAAACTTATCTTCTTCCTTTCTTCGTCATTGTGGTCACACCTTCTTGTGTGAACATCCTCTCCTTTTCATTGATTATCTTCTTTTCCCGCTCTCCCTATTTGTTATAATCAAAGATGATTAACGATTCGCTCTTCGCCAGATTCTGCTATCATCTTTCTCGGATCATTCACCGTCTCCTTCATGTCGTTGAGTTCACCACGAATCGCTAACTTCATCGGTGGATCAACCGACGAAGAGGCTTGATCAACTTCTGGCGATGGAGGGCGAAAGGAATTGAGGTAGTGTAAGCATCGAGGATGGGATGTAGTCTTCATTGATCTCAAAGGTAGGTGGGCGAATGAGCGTTCCGCTTCGGAAGATCTAAATCAAAAGGAGCAAAGATCAAGAATCGTCGTCCTTGCAGTGGTAGGGCTTGTGCTTGATAGGCGATGTATTAGACAAAGGGCTAATACGAAGAACTGTCTGAACGAGGAACTCAGTAAATGTTCCTGTTCTTATTCTTCCCCCTACTGGACAGTCTTCCTTACTATTAGTATGGCTGCAGCTCGCTTTATCTGACTTCTGTGCAGGCGTGCATGCTTCATCAATTTTTCGCACCTCTTCTGCAATTTGATCTGCGGACAGATCATCACTAGCATCATCTTCAGGATATAATTTTGATTTCCCCCCGGTAAAATCTTTTGAGAATCTTGGCTGTATATCTGGTGCAACCATTATCTCTGTATTTTTAGTGATTGGGAAAATAGTACACGGATGGCAGGGACGTTTTGTAGGATATGGCATAGTAGCAACAAATCTCAAAGTATCATAGAAGATCTTTTCGTCTTCTTTGAGTAACTCCCATGTGTTATGATTAATCACCATAGGTTATACCACAGCTACTATCTTCTTCACTGGTTGAACACCGATTGCAATAATAGTCTTACGTTCGTAACTACTTCCACCATTTTGATCTTCAACTTCTATTTCCTCAAAAACTTGTGGTAGTTGTATACCATTAGACACGGTTTATCATCATCCGAATCTGATACTGTTGTTGCTTCTTGATGTGCTTCATTAGGAGTCATCTGAACCGGGCTTTCATCTACTGGCTCCTCCTGTTGAGCAACAGGTGTTTCCTGAACCGTGCTTTCTTTAGCTGGTTCTTCTTCTTGTTGAACAATAGGGGTATCTGAGCGAATCAGAACCGCTTCACATTTCTACTTGAACATTATCAATAGTTTCTTCTGTTGACTAACGTCCTCGGCGATTGAAGTGATCTTCTTTCGACTAACCTTCTTAGTCTTTTCTCCGCCTTGATTAGTTTTCTTGATTTCTTCGTTGGAGATTTTCTTTTCTCGGATGTTGCTTTTCTCTTCCTCTCGGTCTCTTTGGATTTTCGGCGTATCTTCTTCCGAATAGAGACTAAGGATCTTGTGGCTCTGGGTGCACAAGATTTAGAAGTTTCTTCTCGACTCTGTTCTCTGGCAATCTTTTCTTCCTGTTGCCTCAGAGTCCTAATTCTTGGTGATCTCTTTGCTTTCTTCACAACTTCATTCAAAAGACTTTCTCCTTGTCTCTTTGGCGCACTTTGTTTTGTCCTCTGAGATTGGCTTTCTTTGAAAAGAGGACTCGCCATTTTCATGAGAGGTCTACCTAGCACTCTCCTTAGTTCAACAGTAGGTGATTTGATACTCACTGGAGACTGAAAACTTGAGATAGGAGTCTTCTTCAATACACGCTCCCCCTCAGTTCTTGACTTCTTTGAAGAGTCGGCTTGGTCTTTGTCTACTGTGTTCAGACCCATTCGCCGTATCATGTGTGCATCGATCTTGCTCTTCACAGGAACAGTTTGTCTGATACCGTGGTGCAGACGAATACTGGATTCCTTAAAAATCCTCGTCAAAATCATACCATAAGGATAACTGGTAGTTTCCTTTAACCCCTTAACCATATAGTGAAAGATTAAGAAGGGTAAATCTATGGGATTTCGATTCAGAAGAAAGAATAGGCATTGTTCGTCTAGAGTAGTCACCAAATGTCTTGAACCGACTCTGGGTGGAATGCAATTAAACAAAATTGCGTGAAGAACCCTAGCCTTCGGAATCAAATTTGATGTCTTCCTCTCCCTTGAGTTATTTGTGCCATATAGTTGCCTCTTGATATCTTCTTCTTTCATTTCGACTGAGGTCATCCATCCGGCCTTGGTAGACAGTTTCTCACCAACTGATGGACAGTCGGTCACCTTCTTTATCAAATCCTTTGTGACAAGAACAGATATTCTCTCTACAGAGGATACAATAGTGTTATCTATCAGACGAGCGTTCTTCCAGAACTCATATACTTTATTCGTATAGATTGGTTCTTGTATCTGAAAGAAGTTCTTCCAACCAGCTCTTATGATTTCTGGTTTTACATCCATGCCGTCTCTTCTTAGTGACTCAAAGTCCACAAGTCTTCCATAAACCATGGCCGCTTCCATTGTATAGAGTGAAAAATATCTTCCGGAGAACTTTTGGCGAAATGTTTTGAGAGAATTGGTAAAGCGAAATGAATCGTCGGGAGATGATGAAAAGACTGCTATAATTTCATCTTCAGTCTACATATAGGGTTATGGTCCGGTGGGTTCTAGAATCATTAAGAACCTCGAGATTATCAGATTTTTCCCTCCAGAAATCTTTCTTGTGAGAGAAGTTACCAGCTGCAACTCAATGTAACTAACGCCGTTAGTTTCCACGTTACTTTAGCCTGACTACTCATTTAACATCACCATGTTAAGATTGCGTCTTATCTTTCAAACCGTTCTTCACTTAGTGGTTTAGTGAAGATGTCGCCCATGAAGTTCTATTTCAACAAACCGTAGAAGCACCACTTTCCTCTGAACATAATCTCTCGAAATGATGTCCGACTTCTATATGCTTCACTCTGGAATCTTTGAATTGGATTCTTTGATAGATTTATTCATTTGGTGTTGTCGCAATAAATTGGAATCTCCTCTCTTTAACTGAATAGTCTTCAAGTCGATACTTGATCTCAATGGTGTGTGAGCAAAGAACTTGCGGCGAGATATATTACCTTCACGGTTGATAGAGCAATTGAGCTTTATCTCTTGCTTGACCAGAGACTAGATTTCCTCAGAAAATGACATCCTCCACTTGTGCTTTTCTTTCGATTCATCTCAAAGATAGTCCGCATCGCAATATCCAATTAACTGAAATCTTTACCTTTTCAAACATTAAGCAAAGATCGGTAGTACTGCGAGATATCTCAAAATTCTTTTAACAAAGAATAAAATGAGACTCTCTAGATCGGCTTGAAATCTTGCACACAAGCATACATTGAATGAATATCAGTCTACTTTGCATGAAGATACAAGAAAGAGTGATCATCCTCTATATAGGGTTTGATCCACCTTCTTACCAAGTTTGTCTTTCGACAAAAGGTTTGAAGGATGCATCGGAGTTGCCATAGGCTTCACATTATTCATATCAAACTTATTCAACAACTCTTTCACATACTTTTGTTGATGAATGAAGATCTTCTCTTGATGCTTAACTTGCAACCCAAGAAAGAACTTTAACTCGCCCATCATACTCATTTCAAAATCTTTCTTCATTAAGCTCTCAAACTTTAAACACAACTCTTTTCAAGTAGCACCAAAATGATATCATCAACGTAGATCATTAGGATAAAATCATTCGAAAACTCTTCCTAAAGAGCGTCTTATCAACTTGACCTCTCTGAAACCATTCTCTATTAGGAAGGTACTCGGACGATCATACCAAGCTCTAGGAGCTTGCTTGAGACCGATATAAGGCTTTGTGAAGTCTATAGACATAGTCTGGTTTTTAACATCTTCAAAGCCGGTGGTTGTTTCACATACACCTCTTCATCTATAAAATCATTCGAAATGCACTCTTAACATCCATCTGAAACAACTTTATATCATGACAGATCGCATATGCTAACAAAATCCTTATAGCTTCAAGTCTCGCCACTGGAGCATATGTTTCATTGTAGTCTATTCCTTCTTGCTGATTATAGCCTTGTGCTACTAATCTAGCCTTATTACGACTCACTCTACCTGATTCGTCTAACTTATTCTTAAAAACCCATCTGGTTCCAATAATGGATTTCTTAAAAGGTTTTGGGACTAAGGACCAGACGTTATTTTTAGTAAATTGATTCAGCTCCTCTTGCATGGCTAACACCCAAGCTTCGTCTTGAAGAGCTTCCTCAACCTTCTTAGGCTCTACTTCAGAGATAAAGGCTACATTAGCTTCTCTTCTGAATCTGGACCATGTCCTAACTCCTTCTGAGGTGTCACCGATAACTAGTTCTTCTGGATGAGAACTTTTATATCTCCAATTTCGTCTTAGTTCTATAGTTTCTGGAATATCTTCAATCTTGTTCTCATGAGTGTCTGACGAGGGAGTTTCTGAGGTATCATCTAAGTTCTTTGAAGGACCTTCATTCTCCACGCCATCTTCCTTATGAGGTTGAGAATTATCATCAAAGTTGACATGGATCGTCTCTTCAACAATCTTTGAAGTCAAGTTGTTGGGACCCGATCTGGGAACCGGATCCCAACCGGAAAAGCAAGAACGGAAAATGGAATCGAATGGAAACGAAAATTTCGAAAAGCGAGAAATCGCTAATCGGAATACAAATCGCATTTGAGAACTCGGATTACGGATAACAAAACGGATAACAAAGCGAAAACCAATCGAATATAGCGAAGCGAAAGCAAAAGCAAGCGGAAGCAAGAACTAATCGAATCAAACGAACATATTGCAAAGCGAAACACAATCAAAGCAGACACATCCGACATCCGGAAACAATAATCAAAGGAAACTTATCGAATGAACATAATCGCGTTGGGAATCCTAAGACGTTCCAAAATCCGTTATGAATTTTTTTTTCTTTTCTTATTCTCATTTCTTTTCTCGTTACTCAATCATATACCAATCATCTTCAATCCATACAGTCATACCCAATCTTATATAAATCCATACCAATCTCAAATTACATTTTAACTTGATTTTTATCGAAATTTCAAAGATAACAATTGCCTTAATCCTAACCCAAACTGCAAGGTTCAAAACACTTCTATAATCCTAAACACATTTCAAAATCATCGGACTCTCCCGTCCGAATCCAACACCAAAGAAAACGCAAACCTAAATCTAATACTTCCATAATCCTCAACCTATCAACACATCAATCTCATTTTCTATGTCCAAATCACGATCATCATATTTATAATCAATATCCAATTCTCATCATTTAAAATGACAATTTCACTCTAATTAACCATTCATGAATAATACAATTCCGTAAATCGAAATATGTTATACTCAAATCCTTCTATAACACAATTTCTTGTACAATTTTAATATTTTCATAGGCATCATAAGTTAATTCCTTACAAATCCTTAATGGCTTTTTAAGCCATTTACAAACATTCAAATCTCAATTCACTCAAAATGAGACGATGCGGACATCGGATCAAACGTCTTCACATTCTTTCATCTATCTCTCCTCAAACACGGAGATGGGGATGAAAGGGGTGAGCTTCGAAGCTCGTGGATAACACATTTATAAATTGACAAATAAGCGAAAACATTTTCATAATCTTTTCGCCAAAGGGCTAATTTTCAAACTTTACAATTTTTCAAACAATTTCCTCAAACTTTTATATATATATATATATATTTTCAAACTTTTCATAATAATCTCACTTTTCTTTTTTCTTTTCTTTTTTTTCAAACTTCTCAATTTTTTCATAAACATGAATGCAACATTCAGAGACAAAATTGAAAACACATAACATATCGAATGGTCCAGCTAGTCCAAGCAGAGCGTCTTGCATGATCCGCAGAGCGGTCCTGCGATCGTGAACGAAACGTATTACACTTTTCCGCATAAGCGGTCGATTAGCCGTGAAGGAGTCCGAAATCGGACTCCGTGCCACTAGCGAGCGCAAAGGAAAAGGCTATACACATAGAGACAGCGCTGACTCACCAAGGGACCTACCAAACCCACATAACACATATCGAAAACGGAAATTCAAATTGCCCGAAGGCACTTTCCAAAATCTTACTTTTCTTCAAATTTTTCACAAAATGCATACAACACAATTTATTCAATCTATCGTTCACTAAATTCAACAATCAAATCATTCAATCAAACAATAATTTCAGCAATTGAATAATGCATACACAACAAATGCATTTTCAGAAATTTCTATCAATTTATCAAATCAGCTTTTAATAATTTTTCAGAAAACCTTCGGAAATCAAAATTTCAAACTTTTAATCAATTTGTATTTTCAAACATTTACAAACAATAATATATCAAAATCCAAACTTTTGCTTTCTTTCATTTTTGAAAATTCGTATATTGCTTATAAATCAAAATATAAATATGCTACCCACCTCGAAATGACGCTAGGAACTTGTTTCAAGCTCCAATTGGATCCTTGCTTCTTTCCTTCTTTCAATTAAAAATGACCTAAGCCATAATCACCCAAATTCACATCATAAATTTGCATAATTCCCAAAATCAACCATAGGAAAAACATAACTATCATAACTCCAAGCTATTTCAATCTCCAATTTTGAAAATCCCCAATTTTTAAAATTGGCCTAAACCAATACACCCAAATTCAATCTCATAAAACATAATTTCTTCAAAATTAATCTCACAATTCATCAATTCACATTAATTCCAAACTATTTAAATCCTCAATTTCAAAAATCCCCAAATCTTAAAATTGGCCTAAACCAATTTATCCCAATTCAATACCATAAAATACAAATTCTTCGAAATTGATTTCATATATCATCAATTCATCATATTTCCTATAATTCTACACCAAAATATCTCAAAATTCTCAATCATAAAATTAAGCCTAAACCTTAATCAATTTTCCATCCAAAATTAAACCCAACCTAAAGCATTAATATCTAAACCAACTTCATAAATCACAAACCCATATCATTATCTATATTTCTCAATCAAAAATTCAACAAAATCTCAAAGTTGAAAATTTTATCTTACCTCATTTCTCCTCTAAATTCAAAGTTTCTTGGTTCCTTAGGAAGCTCTCATCATTCTCCATTCTTTTCCTTCTTGGAAAAGTCCCAAAAGCTTGAAGAATCAAGTAGAAAAAAAATCAAAACTTACCTTTCTCCCTCTTCCTTCACCATAACCGAATTCTCCTCTCTTCTTCTTTCTTCTAAAATTTTCCAGACTTCTCCAGCCACTTCCGTGGCTTTTAATAAGCCAAAACGACATCTCTACCATGTGTTTCATTAATTGATGGTCAAATGACCAAATTGCCCTCCATTCAAAACTTAAAGTTACGCTTACTTGCGGTTTGATTCGCACTATTTAGCTGAAGGAATTTGTCAAAACTTCCTTCTCGAGAAATGTTCCTCTCACTCATACGAATCCAACGCCACTGACCGCGCTCAATTCCGAGCACTACATCAAAAGTTATGTCTTAAAACAAGGGGAAAATCCATATTCTAACACATTTCTTATGTACGATTATTTCAGTCCCAAAATTCACATTCTTAATCCCAGATTTGAAACTCGCTGTCTTCATAACAATTGTAGCCTTATGTCTCTAGTCTAATTCAAAACAAGAATCGTCTCATTTCGATTCCCAGATCAAAAGTTATACTCAAAATACTCTCGGTGTTCCAAATCCAAAAACTGCACACGAATTTGAACTTCCATTCATAATTTGAGGGTCTTAGGGGAAAAATTGACATTTCATGTCTTCATAAGATTTGTAGCCTCTTGTCTTATATTTATTTCGCCTCAAGAATCACTTCAATCGGATCTCTACAGATCCCGAATTTCACAAAACACTGAACTATGCTTGGAAAATTTCCCGACTCACATTGATTAAATTAATCACCATTAATTTAATCTCAAAAGTTCACAAATTTCTATGAGGATGTAGGGAATTGTCTTAGGAATCCAACGCAAAAAGAATCAACTCAATCGGATGTCGGACGGAAAAGATATGAGCAAAACAGTGAACAAAGGTCGGATTGGAGGAGGAAGCAAGAAAACTGAAGAAGCAAAACGACGTCGTATTAGGGCAAGGATAGGGCACGGTCACTACGGCGACGCGGACGTCGCCCTAGCGACGCGAGCCAAAATGCTCACCATGGCTACGGCGATGCGCGTCGCCGTAGCGACGGCGGCGCTGAACGTTCGCCATCGCTATGGCGATACGTGTCGCCCTAGTGACGGGGATAAATCATTTTCCTCTCTTTTTTTTTTCCTCTAAACTTCCAAAATTCATAATTTTTAATCCCGAACTCCGATTTTGACAAAATTAGTCTCTATAGAAAGCTTGAGAGAAGCTCTAAATCTTCCAAGAAGAACATAAAACTCAATTCAACTCCTACGGGAGTCCATTCTCCGGTCAAAGATACTATCCTCTATACAAACTTGTAAAAATCATAACTTAATATTCCGAGATCGAAAAATTGCATACTTTATATCGAAATAAAGATCAAAACAAATCCTTCAATTTTCATGAAGAACATCAAAGCTCAATTAACCTCTAACTAGGCTAATTTCTCAGTCAAAGTTCTAACCAATATAAAAGTCAAACCCGATCAAACATAAACTTTGACTGATCATAACTTTCACTCCCGATATCGAAAAATTATAAACTTTATGTCCACAAAAATATCTTAACATAGCCTACAAGTTTTCAGAAGACCATTTTATCAAATTTTGCCTAAATCATAAGTCAACTCTCAAAGTCAAACATTCTCTCTCTAAAAAGTCAAACTTTCTAAATCCTTCAAATTTTCACACTTTTTCTTTCTAATTCTTGCTATTTAGCTTCATTTCAGTCAACTCATCCACTTGACCATTCATATTACTAACTCCAATTGTCACTCAAAGTTCGGGGTCCAACATTTCTCCCCCTCTTAAAAGAATTTCGTCCTCGAAATTCATATTTACTTAACTCCAAGTAACTCAGTCTTACATAAATTTCTTTCTAAAAAAAAAAATCATCAAGCACTTTCTCACTAATTTCTTTCCACAACTCATAATCAATTTCTTTTTCATCACTTTTATTCTTCATACATATTCTCAATCTCTTCAAAATTTTCACTTCCTTAAATCATATATCACTCATATCATATCAAAACACTATATCTATAACTCATTATTTCTTCATATATGGGCACAAATTAATGGTCCATTTCTTAAGGAACCCTAATATGGTTTAATCATCATTATGTCATCATTCTTTCATCTATATCAATTCATCACAATTTCTCAAGAAGTTCTAATCTTAATTTCCTCAACACATTCCGAAAATCAAACATATTCTTAACACTCAAATCAAACCAATCATTTGAATTCGTCAAATAGTCATGCACATCAATTTCAAATTCCTAAAGACCATCATATTTCTTTCATCAAAATCAAATGACCACCTAGCACACTCTCACAAATTCACTTTTATCTTTACAAACTCGTATCAATTCCTTATTCATACTCATACGCCCAAGTAAGATCATATTACTGGGCTCTGATACCATAAATGTTGGCACCGAGACCCAACTACATAAGCAGAACGGAAACCGAAGCAAACGGAAACGAAGGGAAGCGGAAATTTCGGATCGAAATTTCGAATCAGAAAAAAAAAGCACATCGCAAACAGAACGGAAAACGGCAATGTCGAATCGAAAACAAAATGCGGAAGTGAACAAATCCGAAAGTAGCGAAGCGGAAGCAAATGCAAGCGGAAGCAAATACTAATCGAATCAAACGAACATATTGCAAAGCGAAACGTAATCAAAGCAGACACATCCGACATCCGGAAACAATAATCAAAGGAAACTTATCGAATGAACATAATCGCGTTGGGAATCCTAAGACGTTCCAAAATCCGTTATGAATTTTTTTTTCTTTTCTTATTCTCATTTCTTTTCTCGTTACTCAATCATATACCAATCATCTTCAATCCATACAGTCATACCCAATCTTATATAAATCCATACCAATCTCAAATTACATTTTTAACCCAGATTTTTATCGAAATTTCAAAGATAATTGGCGCTTAATCCTAACCCAAACTTGCAAGGGTTCAAAAACACTTCTATAATCCTAAACACAGCTCAAAATCATCGGACTCTCCCGTCCGGAATCCGAACACCAGCAAAACGCAAACCTAAATCTAATACTTCCATAATCCTCAACCTATCAACACATCAATCTCATTTTCTATGTCCAAATCACGATCATCATATTTATAATCAATATCCAATTCTCATCATTTAAAAATGACAATTTCACTCTAATTAACCATTCATGAATAATACAATTCCAGAAATCGAAATATGTTATACTCAAATCCCTTCTATAACACAATTTCTTGTACAATTTTAATATTTTCATAGGCATCATAAGTTAATTCCTTACAAATCCTTAATGGCTTTTTAAGCCATTTACAAACATTTCAAATCTCAATTCACTCAAAAATACAGACGATGCAGACATCGGATCAAACGTCTTCACATTCTTTCATCCTATCTCCTGCTCGAAACCTGGAGATGGGGATGAAAGGGGGGGTGAGCTCGGAAGCTCGTGGATAACACATTTATAAATTGACAAATAAGCCGAAAACATTTTTCATAATCTTTTCGCCAAAAGGGCTAATTTTTCAAACTTTACAATTTTTCAAACAATTTCCTCAAACTTTTATATATATATATATATATATATATTTCAAACTTTTCATAATAATCTCACTTTTTCTTTTTCTTTTTCTTTTTTTTTTAAAACCTCTCGAATTTTTTTTCATAAACATGAATGCAACATTCAGAGACAAAATTGAAAACACATAACATATCAGAATGGTCTGGCTAGGTCCAAGCAGATCGTCTTGCCTGATCCAGAGCGGTCTCTGCGATCGTGAAACAAACGCATTACACTTTTCCGCATAGCGGTCCAGTGTAGCCGTGAAGGGAGTCCGAAATCGGAGCTCCGTGCCACTAGCGGGCAGCCGGGAAAAGGCTATACACATAGAGACAGCGCTGACTCACCAAGGGACCTACCAAACCCACATAACACATATCGAAAACGGAAATTCAAATTGCCCGAAGGCACTTTCCAAAATCTTACTTTTCTTCAAATTTTTCACAAAATGCATACAACACAATTTATTCAATCTATCGTTCACTAAATTCAACAATCAAATCATTCAATCAAACAATAATTTCAGCAATTGAATAATGCATACACAACAAATGCATTTTCAGAAATTTCTATCAATTTATCAAATCAGCTTTTAATAATTTTTCAGAAAACCTTCGGAAATCAAAATTTCAAACTTTTAATCAATTCGTATTTTCAAACATTTACAAACAATAATATATCAAAATCCAAACTTTTGCTTTCTTTCATTTTTGAGAATTCAGATATTGCTTATAAATCAAAATATAAATATGCTACCCACTCGAAATGACGCTAGAACTTGTTCCAAGCTCCAATTGGATCCTTGCTTCTTTCCTTCTTTCAATTAAAAATGACCTAAGCCATAATCACCCAAATTCACATCATAAATTTGCATAATTCCCAAAATCAACCATAGGAAAAACATAACTATCATAACTCCAAGCTATTTCAATCTCCAATTTTGAAAATCCCCAATTTTTAAAATTGGCCTAAACCAATACACCCAAATTCAATCTCATAAAACATAATTTCTTCAAAATTAATCTCACAATTCATCAATTCACATTAATTCCAAACTATTTAAATCCTCAATTTCAAAAATCCCCAAATCTTAAAATTGGCCTAAACCAATTTATCCCAATTCAATACCATAAAATACAAATTCTTCGAAATTGATTTCATATATCATCAATTCATCATATTTCCTATAATTCTACACCAAAATATCTCAAAATTCTCAATCATAAAATTAAGCCTAAACCTTAATCAATTTTCCATCCAAAATTAAACCCAACCTAAAGCATTAATATCTAAACCAACTTCATAAATCACAAACCCATATCATTATCTATATTTCTCAATCAAAAATTCAACAAAATCTCAAAGTTGAAAATTTTATCTTACCTCATTTCTCCTCCAAATTCAAAGTTTCTTAGTTCCTTAGGAAGCTCTCATCATTCTCCATTCTTTTCCTTCTTGGAAAAGTCCCAAAAGCTTGAAGAATCAAGTAGAAAAAAAATCAAAACTTACCTTTCTCCCTCTTCCTTCACCATAACCGAATTCTCCTCTCTTCTTCTTTCTTCTAAAATTTTCCAGACTTCTCCAGCCACTTCCGTGGCTTTTAATAAGCCAAAACGACATCTCTACCATGTGTTTCATTAATTGATGGTCAAATGACCAAATTGCCCTCCATTCAAAACTTAAAGTTACGCTTACTTGCGGTTTGATTCGCACTATTTAGCTGAAGGAATTTGTCAAAACTTCTTTCTCAAGAAATGTTCCTCTCACTCATACGAATCCAACGCCACTGACCGCGCTCAATTCCGAGCACTACATCAAAAGTTATGTCTTAAAAAGATCGGGAAAATCCATATTCTAACACATTTCTTATGTACGATTATTTCAGTCCCAAAATTCACATTCTTAATCCCAGATTTGAAACTCGCTGTCTTCATAACAATTGTAGCCTTATGTCTCTAGTCTAATTCAAAACAAGAATCGTCTCATTTCGATTCCCAGATCAAAAGTTATACTCAAAATACTCTCAGGTGTTCCAAATCCAAAAACTGCACACGAATTTGAACTTCCATTCATAATTTGAGGGTCTTAGGGGAAAAATTGACATTTCATGTCTTCATAAGATTTGTAGCCTCTTGTCTTATCTTTATTTCGCCTCAAGAATCACTTCAATCGGATCTCTACAGATCCCGAATTTCACAAAACACTGAACTATGCTTGGAAAATTTCCCGACTCACATTGATTAAATTAATCACCATTAATTTAATCTCAAAAGTTCACAAATTTCTATGAGGATGTAGGGAATTGTCTTAGTAATCCAACGCAAAAAGAATCAACTCAATCGGATGTCAGATGGAAAAGATATGAGCAAAAAAGTGAACAAAGGTCGGATTGGAGGAGGAAGCAAGAAAACTGAAGAAGCAAAACGACGTCGTATTAGGGCGAGGATAGGGCACGGTCACTACGGCGACGCGGACGTCGCCCTAGCGACGCGAGCCAAAATGCTCACCATGGCTACGGCGATGCGCGTCGCCGTAGCGACGGCGGCGCTGAACGTTCGCCATCGCAATGGCGATACGCGTCGCCCTAGTGACGGGGATAAATCATTTTCCTCTAAACTTTCAAAATTCATAATTTTTAATCCCGAACTCCGATTTTGACAAAATTAGTCTCTATAGAAAGCTTGAGAGAAGCTCTAAATCTTCCAAGAAGAACATAAAACTCAATTCAACTCCTACGGGAGTCCATTCTCCGGTCAAAGATACTATCCTCTATACAATCTTGTAAAAATCATAACTTAATATTCCGAGATCGAAAAATTGCATACTTTATATCGAAATAAAGATAAAAACAAATCCTTCAATTTTCATGAAGAACATCAAAGCTCAATTAACCTCTAACTAGGTTAATTTCTCAGTCAAAGTTTCAACCAATATAAAAGTCAAACCCGATCAAACATAAACTTTGACTGATCATAACTTTCACTCCCGATATCGAAAAATTACAAACTTTATGTCCACAAAAATCTCTTAACATAGCCTACAAGTTTCCAGAAGACCATTTTATCAAATTTTGCCTAAATCATAAGTCAACTCTCAAAGTCAAACATTCTCTCTCTAAAAAGTCAAACTTTCTAAATCCTTCAAATTTTCACACTTTTTCTTTCTAATTCTTGCTATTTAGCTTCATTTCAGTCAACTCATCCACTTGACCATTCATATTACTAACTCCAATTGTCACTCAAAGTTCGGGGTCCAACACAAGTTGTAAACTCGAAACGCTTTAGACGATAATGAGTAGCCTAGGAAGATTCCTGGATAGGTCTTCGAATCGAATTTATCTAACAGCTCTTTCGTATTCAGAATGGAACATTTGCACCCAAATGGATGAAAGTAAGATATGCTTGGTCTTCTTCCATTCCATAACTTATAAGGAGTCTTCTTCAACATAGGTCGCAACATGATCCTATTCTGAATATAGCAGATTCATTCACGACTACCTTGTAAATACTTAGGAAGATTCTTCTCGCATAGCATTGTCCTTGTCATCTCTTGAATCGTCCTATTCTTTCTTTCAACAACTCCATTTTGTTGTGGAGTTCTAGGGGCTGAGAAGTTGTGGAAAATTCCATTCTCCTCACAGTATACTCTAAACTTCTCATTTTCAAATTCTCCACCATGGTCACTCCTGATACTGGCTATGGACATTCCTTTTTCATTATGTAACTTTCTGGATAAGATTCTAAAGCACTTAAAAGACTCATCTTTGTGTGATAAAAACAATATCCAACAAAATAGAGTAAAGTCATCAACAATGACGAGTCCATATTTCTTTCTGCCAATACTTAATGTCCTTGTAGGACCAAACAAATCCATATGTAACAGTTCTAAAGGTCTTGATGAGGTTACAAAACTTTTAGAAGAGAAAGAGGTTTTAACTTGTTTTCCTTTCAAACAATTTTCACAGAAAAGTTCTTTGTCAAAACTTATTTTTGGCAAACCTCTTACCAAATCATGTTTTACCAATTTTGAAATATGTTTCAAAGAGACATGTCCTAGCTTTTTATGCCAGATTAGTCTTTCTTCTTCAGAAGATAGAAAACATGAAATATTTTGTTTTTGAAAATCTTCTAAATTGATTTTGTAAAGGTTGTTTCTTCTCTTGGCAGAGAAAAGTATAGACCCATCTTTGTTTCTCACTTCGCAAAGATTTTGATTGAATGAAACTGTGAAACCAGAATCACACAATTCACTGACGTTAATCAAGTTATGCTTTAGATCATCAACAAGCAGTACATTATTTATGCATGCAAAGGAATCTTTACCTATTTTCCCGATTCCAATAATTTTGCCCTGCTGGTTGTCTCCGAAAGTTACTGATCCTCCCTTCTTATACTGAAGGTCTAAGAACATAGACCTTCTTCCCGTCATGTGTCGCGAGCATCCACTGTCTAAATACCAATGGTGCTTGCCGTATCTTCCAAGGAAGGATATCTGCAGGAGAAATTATTTTATTTCTTGGTACCCAAATTTTCTTGGGTCCTTTATGGTTAGTAGTATGCATATGATGTGATCTATGATGCATATTATTAGAATGTTGATTAAAATGAATCATCCTATATCTTCCTTTTGAATGATGATTTTTACGAGATGAATCTTGTTTCTGTAAACCCTAATCCATCTTATCACTCGGATGTCTACATTTTCCAAGCATCTCATTCATTTTCTTTGTACTTTACGTGAAAGTAGCTAAATCATTGATAAATTCTTAATCCTTAGTTTAAGTTGATTAATCTCTTCCGATCATCTACAATTTTCTTTTCATCTTCTAATTGTTTCTTTAAACAAACATTTTCTCTCTATTACCTCAAGATGTCTAATATTTTCTACATACTTCTTCTTTAACACTTGTATTGTTTCGAATAGCATGAGAATCTTCTAACAATTCGAATAGGCATCATGCAAATTATCATAATCTGATTTTACCTCCTCATCACTATCTTCCTCGGCCATTAGGCAAATATTTGCATATTCGATGACTCGAGCTCAGATCGATTCAGATGAATCTAGGTCCTCCCATGTTGCCATCATGCTTTTCTTGCTTTCTACTCTTCTTTGGTTTCTTCGAGAGTAGGACATTCGGACTCAGTAGTGTCCAGGCTGGTTGCACTCGTAGCAAATGATAGAAGACTTCTCTGGTTTAGCTTCATCTTTCCCATTCTTTCTGAATGTCTGGTTCCCTCTGGGCTTTTTCTTCCACATGCGTCTTATTTTTCTAGAAATGAAAGATAATTCGTCATCTTCATCACTTGACTCTGATTCGGATTGGCTGGAGTTATCATCCTTTGATTCTTCAATTTTCAACGCTTTTGATGACTTCCTCCTTCTCTGATTCTTATGATTCTTTTGTCCGGCCTTCAGTGCTATTGACTTATCTCCCTTGGGCTTGTCTTCAGCGTTGAGCTCTACTTCATGAATCTTTAAGGATCCCAAAGAACTCATCCGGCTTTAACACGCCAAGTCTTTGGCTTCTTGTCTTGCGAGAACTTTAGGTCTCCATCTCTTAGGAAGACTTCTTAGAATCTTTCGAACATGATCTTGATTGTTGTATGTCCTTCCAAGAGCTTTCAATCCATTGAAAATTGTTTGAAATCTTCCAAACATTTGATCAATAGATTCTTCATCTTCCATCCTGAAAAGTTCATATTGATGCACAAGAATACTTATCTTGGATTCTTTAACTTGGCTTGTGCCTTCGTGAGCAATAGACAATGTGTCCCACATCTCTTTTGCAGTGTCACAACCGTGCACTTTGTCATACTCGCTCCTGCTTAGGGCACATGTCAAGAAAAATTTTGCCTTTGAATTTAACTGTATTCTTGCTTTTTGATCAGCCGTTCATCTGTTCCGTGGAATAGAATTGCCTTCTTCATCTACAGGTGTGTAAGGTCCGTTCTCTATAACGTCCCAAAGGTCAACATGAGTAGATTCGATGAATAACCGCATCCTATCTTTCCAGTAGTGATAGTCTTCTCCGTTGAATCTTTGGAGGTCTAGTGATCGAGGCTCCTTCAATGATGTATACATGTGACTCGCCATTATCTTTAATCCACACTTCGCCAAAGTGATTCTTGGATACCTTGCTCTGATACCAATTGAAGTGAATCACACGTTAATACAGCACTTAGAAAACAATAATATAATGCACGAGAAGGGGGGGTTGAATTGTGTATTCCCCTCTTTATAAGTCTTTTCAGAATTACTTGTTAGGAATAAAAATCTTTATAGAATTTTTATTTATTCCGATTGATCAAACTTCTCAATACTATGTATATGAACAGTAAGTAATGATAAAATTTGAAACTAAAAATGAGATAGAGAGTAAGAGTGGTAGACACGCGGATTTATCCTTGTTCACCCCAAACCGTGGGCTACGTCCAGTCCTCAGAGTTTCTTCTGAGATTTCACTATCTCTTCAATCGTTACAAGTATTCTTTCACGAGCCTCTTGGTCTCTACAACCAGATTCTTTCACACTTAGCCTCTGCAGTTATCTCATACACCTTTTCTTTTCAGAAAAATATTTGAACACTTTGTTACAGTAAGATAGCACTCAGCTAGTTTGCACTTAATTGCTTTTTCACTTTGTGTAATTTTTCTAAAATCAGCAGCTTTTCAGTTTTCGACTTCGACATGAATTTATAGCCTTCGTCTCTAACTGCTTCTTGATTCTTGAATCTTGAATCTTTAATCTTTAAAGAAACGGTTAATCAGTTGAGTTCTGTAACTAACTCGAACTGACTCTTGCGTCTGTTTCTTTACTGCGTCTGCATCTGCTTCACATTTGTGTCTACTTTGCTTTTGCGTCTGCGTCTGCTTTGCATTTGCGTCTGCTTTGCTTTTGCGTCTGCGTCTGCTTTGCATTTGCGTCTCAGGTTCGCTTTGCATTTGGCTCAGGTTCGCTTTGTATTTGCGTCAGGTTCGCTTTGCATTTCTTGTATATGATCTCTCTTTGTTTGTTATACATCAAAATCATTTTTATGTAAAGTCATTTTGACTTAACAAAATAGTATGTTTACAGCTTAAAAGAACCTAAAGGATAGACATCAGGTGCACTTATGGAAATGCATCATCTCATACAAATAATTTTTGTAATAGGAAATCATTTGCATAATGATAATTCATTGCCTAAGTCAATATATGATCATATAACATTCAATTCTAGACATGAATATTTTATTGCTCATTTATTATATTCTAAGTCCTAAACTAAAAGAAAAATCTATGCATTTATGTATGACTCATAAGCTAAACCTATAATATATTTTTATAAGGAAAATAGGCTTAAATTTCATGTTAGACCAAACCAAAGAGGATATAATATTATTCTAATTCATATATACCACTTTATCATTAATATGACATTAAAAAAACTCTTAATCATTATATGTGACCATAAAATCAAAAGGAACATGCTCACAGTCAATTTAGGACACAATTTTCATTAACAGAATATGATCTTTGCCAAGCCATTTCTTATGCCTCACTATCATAAAAGGAGAGTTTTTGACCCCTCATATATCTAAAAGAGAGCTCATTCACCAATATGTCTAAAAAATACTTGGAAATGAATATGTGCACGCGCGTGTGTGTGTGTGTTATTATTATAGATATCACATATATAATTGCAATTCTTACCATTCATATAAAGTAAGATGCGAGTTTTCAATTTTTGGAGCATATAAAAAGAAATTACTCTTAAGAAATTCTTGAAAAGTAAACAATAAAATATATGGTTTGAAAAGGTTTAAGGACTAACCCTAAGGAACTAAGTATATATGAGAACCTAAAACATATTAATTTATTTGCCTTATAAATCAATATTAAATGGCATCAAATAAATATCAATAATTGATATCACCTCCATTAGTGTCAAATATGGAGCATCCACATTGTATCTAATAAGTAAACTTCAAATTAAAATCACCAAGAGCCCTCACATGAGCCAAAGAAAGGAAATCAGTATAAAAATGCATAATTGTTAAACCAAGTGACACAGAAAAAAAGAGTAACCATTAGTGATGCATAAATGAGGTAACCATTATTTATGTTGATAATATTTAGGCATGTAAACTCAGGAAGCATATTTAGGGTACAAAGCATTTTTTAAGAAATTAAAAATTATATTAATTAGTGAAATAATATAATAACAATCATCCACACCCCACTACAAGCTTACACATATATCTTAAAATTCATAATAATGAAGCCTATTAGGAAGCATTATTAACGCATGTCAAGCAACTAATTATCAAGCATGCATGTATAAATTGTAATTAACCCCCACCTATTCACCAAAAGAGAAAAGATGGTTTCTAGTATGATGCTCGTAGTCTCCAGAAGGAAGAGAATCCCTAAGAGCTACATATTCTTCCTCACCTCAACAATCAAGTAATTCCTTTATGGTTCAAAAATTCCCTTGATTAATTGCATATTTGTGTAATCGATAGCCCTAGTTCCTAAAAAAATGGATTCTCTATGAGGATGCCAGATTATCGCTACAATTTTCAATCTCTTGAGAACATAGGACTTTTTATCTAATTCTTGAAATTAAAGAGAGAAAAAAAACTCTTCTCTAGTGCATGATAAGTTATTAAAATGCTTGAGATGCTCTCCTACCATAATTCCTTCACAATGGAAGCAAAGGAGATCATATTGATAGCTCAATTAGCTTTAGGTATATTTTTTAGCCTTAGAAGCTAGCTAAAAATTTTCATAAATGTATTCCCAAATATTGACATAAGACACATATCTTGAATTCTATTCCAAATGAATTATGAGAAATCATATAGGAAAAACAAAAATTGTCTCAGGATTCCTCAACCCTTTTATAGAGAACACGTGTATTTAGTAGAAAGATAGGACATCTTATCTATAGTACTCAATTTATCGAATATTGAGAGCCATAGTGAGAAGGAGTAACTAGGCATGAGAGACTTGTGCCAAACTATAGGGAGCCAATAAACCCTTTTCTTATCTTGGTCTAACTATCCCTTGAAGGTTCTAATACTGAATCTTCTAGGAGATTGATTAAGATATAAAAAGACATCTTGTCTCCTAACACCAGGTTGATATTTAGGTATAAGATGTTGTATATCCACAGGAAAGGTACTTCATTGACCTTCTAACATAACTGATTTCAACTTGGTTTGGGCAGGAAATTCATTCTAGCAATGTACAACCTAGGGTGTCCTAATTAAAGGCCTCTTACTTGTCTAATTATCAAACTAGAGGAAAGTCTTCTCCCCATTCCCAACCTTACAATTGATTGTACGTTCCAATATATCCCTCAATTTCAATACTTGAAGCAGGGACCAAGAATAGGTAAACTTAAGTGAAATGGACCGTAAACTATTCCCTTTAAATATATAAATATTGAATCATCTAATCCAAAGAGATTCCTTCTCTAAAAGGATATCACATTACATAGTTCTTTAATCAAAGCAATTATATTAAAGGTACTAATAGAAGTCAACCCTAATCCACCCTCCTCTTTTCACTTACACACTTATGTCCACTTCCCTTTTGCAAAACAATTTTTAGAGTTCAAATTTTCCCATAGAAATCTTCTAAATAACTTCTTTAACTCCTTTAGCTTGTAGCATATTAGAAGGCCAATACATATATAAGGAGTTCAAAATAGATTTGATGAGTTTTAATCTCCCTCCAAAGGATAAAAACTTATTTTTCCCAAATACTCAGCCTCTTTTGACGTTTATTTACTAGGAGATACAATTCAGAGAATTGGATCCTTCATTTAGTCCCAAATAACTCAAAGGAGCTAATTTCCTTTTCATACTAGTGATTTGGGATAGCCTTTCCTTCATCATCTAGAAGCTAATACAAAGTGACTCTTACTAAAGTTCACCTTTGGCCCCAACATGTCTTTAAATCGAAGCAAGGTAGAGAATAAAAGCACAACAAACTTATAATTAGCCTTAGTGAAGAGTAGGAAATTATTCACAAAGCATAAACTAATAAGTTACCCTCTTACATTTATTGCAATACTTAAAATCTTTTTTGTTGCCCACAATATAAATAAACAACATAGTCAATACCTCCAAACATACAATGTAGCGCCCCCTTACAGCAGAGTACACACAGGGACGTCCGTAGGTCATTTCGATATATATCCTACGATAAGGGTGAGCTATAAACAATCACTACTGTACTTCACATGGCATCATAATAAAGTATCAGTATAAAAATCAGAAACTTTTGAAACCATAATTTATTTTCTCATTTCATTTCATAGAAACCAAAAGTTTACACATCTTTCAGTTTTCATTGTCTGTACATCACTTCAAAAACCTAATACAAAATGCTATATAATAAGGAAAATACATCAGCCCTAACTAGGTCATCCCAAAAGTCCCAGTTGACCGACCTGTGAGCTATGACTTCTCTTGCCAAACGATCTACACGGCAGGAAAAGTCCCTCTGGAGTTAGGAGTCTACTCTCGGTCCTGAAAAATATGTTGCAATTTTGGGTGAGTTTGCAAACTCAGTGAGGTAACCATCATCGATGGTTCACTCAATTCATGCAACAATCAAGCATAACATAGTTATTTCATAATTTCACATTCAGAAGTACTACATGATTATTCACACAAGTATAAGGCTTTTTGCCTTTCACTCAATCAAACAGATTAAATCAAATGCATATGAACTGCGTATGTGACACTTTTCTAAATTATTACGGTGTTGTGATCGAGTGCCTAAACTGTCCTAATATGGGCGCATTAATCATTGAGTCTGAGGTTCTAAATCACTTTGGGCTCGAGGCCCAAATACATTGAGCTTCTAGCTCTCGGTGGCTGCTCCGATCACAACTGTCATTATCTGATCATGCATTCATGCATGGAATGCACATGTAACAAGAAAGCAATATATATGTCACAATGAACACATGTGCTAAAATTTACCACATCATAAGCAAGTAGTTCACAATTTCACATACAAGTAGCACTTCTATGTCATAGCTTCCCAATACATCGGACCTTCTGTCTAGAATCCCCAATCAAACACAATTCTCAAATCCACCATTATCCACAACAGTTTTCTAAGCAAATAATAATTGAGAGAACTGTCTAGGTCACTCACCAATAGCTTCCGAGCTAATGCCTGGAAGTCTCGGCAACGTCCGTGAGTTGACGTTCTAAATGCGTCTCTATAACAATTAAAATACACAAATATTACACATTGTCAAATCAGAAATATTTAATAATGCACATGGAGTAAATAAAATGTGTACAATGCATGTTCGTGACATTCCTGACACTATTTCAAAAATTCTCATCATAAAATTTTTCTCTAAATTTTAGAAATTCATAGACACCAAAATCACTCAATTCGGACCTCTATAGGTCCAATTATTTGATAAAACACATACCAGAAAAATAAACACTTGGTCCCCTCACTTTGAGCTAATCAATCCACATCAATTTCATCTCTAAAAATTCCCAATTTTACATAGAAATGAAATTAAATATTTCACGAATCCGATGCCTCAAGAATCAGGTCAATCGGAGGTTGGACAAAAAAGTTGTGTACAAGAGAAAGACATTGGGACAAAATAGATAATAGAATAATAATAATTAAATTTAAAAAAATTTAAAAGAAGTACGCACTCAGCCCAGGGCGAGGGCATCTCGCCTTCGCGATCTCGCGAGGGAGAGACCGCCGGTTCGCCCTCAATCTCTCGAGGGCGACGAGATGCGAGGTTCCACCAATTTCTAATTTTTTTAAAAAACACTTAATACCTTCTCTCCTTTCCCAAGCCCTATCTTTTCACACAAGTAACAAAAAATGACAAATAAGGTCTCATTGGAAAGATCACAGAAAACCCTACAAGTTTCATGAGGGCTTGAAACTCAATTTCACTTCTAAGGGTGTCAAAAATGAAATCAAATTTTCTGCCTAATCTCATATTTTCAAAACCAGTGCAACATTCTTGTAAAAATCATATCTTCCCATTCCCTTTGCCAAAAATTCCAAGATTTATATCAGAAAAAAGATCAAAACATATTCTACAACTTTCATGAATAACTTGGAAGCAAATTCAATCTCTAGCAGATCAATTTCTCAACCAAAGCTTCTGCCCATATAAGTGTCATCCTCCACAGTAACACAATCTTCCAAAAATCATAACTTCTTATCTCATTGTCTAAAAATTCCATAATTTTTAACAATGAAAATATTAGAAAACATGATACAATTATCATGAAGGACTTAAAAACAAATTCCATCTCTAACTAAATCAAATTCACACATGATTGTGGCTGCCCTGTTAAAGAGTATTAAATTAACATATCACCTAAATCATAACCATACTTTAAAAATTCATAACTTACAATCCCTACATCCAAAATTAGCATATTATACCTCATTACAAAACTAAGACATTCCTCTATAACTTTCCATAAGATCACTTGAGCTAATTTAAACCATAACATTCCAGAATTAGCTTCGAAGCACAATAATCACAAAACCTATACTTAGAGACATTTCACACACAAAGCACATTCATTCTTTGAAAAACCATATGAAAGTTTACAAGTCATAACTTTCAACCTCAAACTCGAAAAATATCATACTTAGTGGCGATAGAAAGATAACAAGAAAATCTTCAACTTCAATGAAGACCAATTTCACAAAATTTGTCTACTTTAGCCTAGAAAAGTTCCCCAAAGTTTCAGGTCACAAATCATTCAATGTTAGAAACAGCACTATTCACCTTACACATATTGCCCACTTTCAAGCCAAAATTCAGAACCCTTCAAGTCACAATTGGACAGTACTTCCTTCATAAAAATTCTATCCAAACTTCTCAAGTTTAATTCAAGCGAAACCTCATCTAAATAGCATAACCATATCAAAAGTTATGACCCAAATATTGAAACATACTCACATTCTATTTTCCATCTTTTACACCTAACTCTACTCCTATCTTTCCAATACCATTTCTACACCAATAAGCATCCAATTTAGTCAAGAAATCAGCCAAAATTTCGTCAAGATCTTTACTTGAACAAGTAGCCAAAAATGGCAGCACACACAACTTTCTTTCTTTAATAAATATTCATCTAACATCATCAAACTTAATCCAAAACACTTAATTCACATACTACACATGCTATATCATTCATCTTCAATCAATCTTAAATCAACCAAGAAAATAACCTACCCATATACACCAAACACAAGTTCATGCAATTAATGCACAAGGCATCACAATAAATGCATCTAACTACCAATTTAAGAACAAAAAACATAGGCCTTACCTATTTAGTTTCAAAGCTTCAACTCTCCAAAACTTTCCCCAATTCTCTACCTTCCACTAACACCACTCACACACACGACAACCATCATTTTAAGGCAGGTAGAAAGCTTAGGCTTGGATTTATGTAGAAGTGAAGAGAAAGCAATTAAGCTAGAAGAATTTTTGTGAACAAATAACAAGTGGAGAAGACCAATGAAGAAGAGGAAGGAAGATACGAATGAGAAGGAAGAAAAACACTCTAAAATCACCTTTCACAAGAGAAGTGTCGTGAGTGGCTTGCAAAAGTTAGGTTATTTAGATAACAATTAAGTCTAAGACATAAGTAGGCAAGTGACAAGTGTCACTTGCCACATGTCTTGTTTTTAGGCACTCATTTATTTCCTTTCCAATTCAAATTCAATTTCTACTCCAATTTCTCTCCAAAATTTCAATGACTCAGATTGATAAATCCTACCATCATGTATCTAAATTTTCAGTGCCATTGGACAGTCATTTTCAGTACCGAAAACCAATCAGTTTGTCACTTGGCAATTTTTTCGGTCCAAAAATTGTTCCCGAAATTTTCCAGAAAAATTTATAAAATCCTACCAAAATTCAAAACACACAAAGACCCACTCCAATTAAATTTTCAAGCTCAAAATCACATTTTTACAAACACATTTATAGACACATATTTCGGGAAATGTCATGAATGCATGTACAGTCATGTGCATGTGCAAAAATTTCTATTCATGTATATATGGAGGCCATATTATGCATGAACATGTCAAGACAAGTTTAAACACTCATAACCCATTCCAAATGACTATTTTGCCCTTCCCATCGGTGATGGGATGTTACATACAATAAAGAGATAGGGTAGATGGGTTCCCCCTGTTTTAGGCCTCTAACACTTTTAAATAAATTAGTAAAGGAAACATTAACTAGGACTGAGAAAGAGGGGGATGTTATACAAGCTTGTATCTATATTCAAATTCACTAAGGAATCTCAAAGTTTCCCAAACTTGAAATATAAAAACTCATTTAACATAGACAGTAACATTTTGAAAATCAACTTTGATGACATAATTAGGAGAGGAGTTCTTTCTTTAATACCCCTTCATTAGCTTCTGGAAATAAAGACATTATCCCAATCTATCTACCTTGTACAAAGGCACTCTAGTTATCAGATATGAGAGAATCCAACATAGTCTTCATCCTATTAGCAAGGATTTTAGAAATCACCTTATATAGAAAATTAAAGTATGGAATGTGCCTGAATTCTTCAATATTTGTAGGACAAGAATTATTGGGTATCAAACAAATATGAGTCTTCATACCCCTCTAGAAAAGCATTCCATAATGGCTTTCTTCATTAAAATGTAGCACCTCACTCCTGCCAGACACGTACCAGATATCTATGGGTGATATCTGAGTTCGTGCCTCGCAAGAGTGGCGTGCTAGAACATTCAATCAGTCAAAACTCAATACAATTTTTTTAATACAATCAAAATATGCAGAAATCGATAATCAATTCGGGCCCACTTTATTAGTAAACTTTTTCAATCATAACAATACAATCAACAGAATTTTCAATAGTCATTTGGGCCCTTTCACAAAAACAAAACACTTCAGTCATAAAGCCTTTACATTACAACATAAATCATATACACCTTTTTACAAAACTTTCAGAATACATAATTTGATACAAAAGTTGTGGAAAATACAATTCCATACAAAAAGAAAGAAATACAATGCAGATGCGAACTGATCCCGACCTCTATCCCTCACTTACATGCTGTAGGGATACTCCTGTTTGCTTAACCGGGTATTCTTCTGGTCCTGAAAAATATTTGCAAATTTTGGGTGAGTTTTGCGAACTTAATGAGTGAACATTATCAATGGCTCGCCCAGTCTCATAACACATAATTCACATTCACATCATTTCACATTTCATACTCAATACACTTTAATCATTCGCATTATGCATATGCAGTGCACATGAGACCACTTTTCACTTATTACTTTGTTATAACCGAGTACCTAAACTATCCCGTATCTATTAGATACCGAGTTCATTACTAATTGTCCCTTATCTGCTTGGAAGATGCATGGCTCATTTTACATAGTGAGCCTTAGGCTCTTAATCACTTTTGAGCTCGAGGCTCTTTTTCACACATTGAGCTTTAAGCTTTGATTGGTGGCTACTCTGATCGCAACTGCCATTATGTTTTATGCATTCATGAAATGGAATGCCTCAATCACATTTGCATATTCTCATTCACTCACATTCACATATCACCGGACTGTAGTCCAACATTCAACATTAGAGTTGAGTATCACTTTTTCATTTATATGCATGATCACACTTTCCTTCGGAACTAAGTCCGGCATTTAATAACCAAGTCATGTATAACAATTTTCATCTAATTCATATACAAGGAGCACTGCAATATTTCATTCATACATCAAATTCATCGGACCTTCTATTTAGAAACCAACACAATCAATCACATTCATAACATCATCTAATAGTCAATTAATACAAAATTCAAACAAAACAAACAATGAAGTGAGACCATCTCGGTCTACTCACAGTACGCTCTAAATTAGCATTTACCTCCAAATTCTAGAAATGCCTTAATACGGACATTTAACCTGCACATCAAAATTATACATACACACAAATCACACGCATTAATAATTGCACAATTATAAGTATTCCTTTATTCACAATTGTGTATATGGAATATGTACAATGCATGCTCGATGACAATCCCAAGTATATTATCAAATTCTCATTCACTTTTGATACCTACTATTCATCTCCTTTGAATCACAACTACATTCATATGAACATCTTCATTCCCATTATACTCATGCCTTTTGTATTTTGATATCAATAGTTCATTCACTAATGTTATTCTAACATTATAGGATCTTACAAGATCAAAATTCTCATTTCTTCTCATAACATCTCTAAAATTCTAGACCTTTAGGTCAATTTTTGTATGATCATTTAGACAAGGAAAATTGAGTAATTTGATAACACTTTCTCTAGAGAATTATTCTCCTATCTCTTAAGTTTCTAATGACACCAAGATCATTTAATTTGGTTCAAAAAGTTGAAAGTTATTCTCACAATATTTTTGGACTATTCTCATTATGAAATAGTACATCAGATTCAAATTCCATCCAGAAGTTGAAAGTCTTAGAGTCTGAATTACAATTTGACTTCTTCATATGATTTATATCCATATGTCTCTATTTTACTAAAAATCAAAGATAATCTCATTTAGATAACTATATAATAAGTTATTCCAAAAATACTGAAGCATGTTTAGTGAAAATAGTCCAGTTATCATTTTCCAGAACTCCACATTAATTCCATCACAAATTCATCAATCAATCTCTCCTAAATGATTTAATATGGTTATAATTTTGGTATAGATGAATATCAATGTGTTACGAGTCCAATGGTTCAAGTCTCATGCCATTTGGATGTTGGAAGAAGAAGTTATAGCTAAAAGAGTGAAGGATGCCCACATCAGTCCACATTCACTATACCTTCATTATGCACGATCGTGCAATTCCAATTGCTTCTCCATTTTCACCCTTGTGCTTCTGCAAGATGGTGAGATCCCTTGTGACCCTTAAGAGTCACGATCGTGCTTAATTTTAACTTCTTCCAGCTCTTCCTAAAAGCAAACATTTGGGATAATTTTACACGAGCTTTTTGACAATGAAAATGAATGATTTAATCCAAACATCCTTCTAAAAAATTGTTTATTTATGCATCAAATTTCAAATGAAACCAATTTCATGCAATTTATTTCAATATGCTGCAAGTTATGCTAAAAACACTAGAGACTGTTTCAAACCACGACAGAATCCATGAACTCAAATTAGAGCCAATTTTTGAAACTCTTAGAGACAAAATTCATTTTTAATTCCTCCATTAAAAATATAACCATACGTTTTTAGTTTAATATGAACATAAAATCATCCCATTTGGATGTCTATAGACTAAGATATGGCAAAAATACATATGCATGTTCAGTGAAAACACTGCATCTGTACATTTTCTAGCACTTTTCATCATCATTTCATCTTAGTTCCTCTCTTTTTCTTAGTCTATCACTTCTAGCTTATTTCCTCAAGATTTACTCTTCATTCATACTTCCATTTAAGTTCAATTTCAAGCACAACAAATCACGATCTATATTTGATCATTAACCTAAAACAGAACATATACATGTACCCAATCATCATCAATTTTCTACACACATGTTTTACTCTAATATCACCTTGTATCATCATATATGCTTCTATTTAACAAATCAAGAAAAGGTAATGCTTATACTTATTTGGTTTAGTTTCAATTCTTCAAAAACAACACTTAGCCCTAGCTCCCAAGCATCACACAATCATCATCTCGAAGGAGGTAAGGATAGGTTTTTCTTGTGGAAAATTGAAGAAATAATAAGATGGAAGTAGCAATTGAAAGATGGAAGCAAGATGTAACTTGATGGAAGTTTGGCTGAGTCAAGAATCTTGAAGGAGAAGAAAAGAAGAAGAACCCAAGAAAATATGAGGAAAGCAAGAGTTAAAATGAAAGACAAAACATTTATTTGGTCTTTAAAATGAGGAGTGTCGTGAGAGAGAGGAGTGGTGAGTGGTAAATGTGGTGACATGTGTCACTTGCCACTTGTCATCTTTTTAAGGTTCCAATTGGTCCCCTTTGATATCTAGTCCATTTAACTCCAAATTCTACTCCAATTGTCTCCCAATCTTTAGTGACATTTGTCAGTAAATCTTAATGTCATTTATAAAAATTTTCACTACCATTGGACTTTTATTTATACTACTATTCCTCCATTGTTATATGACTTGACATTTTTCCTAGTCCAAAAATACCCTGAATTCTCGAAAAATTCACAAACTTCATCGAAAATTCTAAATTAATAAAATACACTCTCCAAATCAATTTCCAGCAGACAAAAACCACAATTCTCAATATAACACATTTATAATTCAATTATAACTGGAAAATGTCAAATGAGTGCATGTACAGTCATTTGATTGTATAGAAATTCAAATTCATATGCGTGTATGCTACATTATGCATAAGTATGAAATGCATCTTTCTTAATCTCTCTTTGATCTCACATGTACCAAATTTTTTGGGTTCTAACCCTTAGTATATAAACGGGATGTTACATTTCTCCCCTCCTTAATAAATTTTGTCCTCATAATTCTTATCTGATTGATCAGGAAGGCAGGGGTATGTTTCCTCTTATGCTCCTCCGTTTCCCATTTAACTTCATCACTCAAATAATTTCTTCCAATTGACAATAGTCAATGAAATCAATCAATCTTATACTCATTTCTTCCGATATCACACTATCTTAAATGTTTCCTCTTTATATTTCAAATTACTCACAATTTTTCACTTCGTAAGCTGTCAATACATATTTTTCAATTCATATCATTATTTCTTAGCATATTCACATATGACACATTATAATTCTGAGACATCTTCACTGATAATACAACTCATAAGTTACTGGTCCTATGCTCTGAATAACTTCATGTGAACCAATACAATTTGAGCTTAGTTTATCCTTTTTTTCCTCATCTGAGCACATCTTTATCTCAATCTATGCACACCTTGACAAGGTGATACTCTCAAAGACATTCCATCTTTCACTTGATACTTCACATCTCTTTAGTGTTAATACACTCGACTCTGATGTCTATCTCATTATGTTCCATAACCTCGATGTTGTTCCACCAATTTCGTTTATCTTACTTGAATCACTTAGTTTCTGACACAGATCAATTTCACTAATCAATAGTATCTCAAATCAATTCTGGGCTTTATCTAATTTTAGGCCCTTTTTATTTCAACGTAAGGGCAAACGACCGCTTTATGTCATATAACGCCTCATACAGTATTCTAATTACATCACAATAATAGTGATTGATATGCTGAAAATCAATTAGAACTATACCTTGATTTTATATTGCTATGAACTCCAAAAATATAAGCTTTAAACATATCTCCAATAGTTAAGACTATTGGCAATTCAAACATTCAGTTACTTATGCTTTCTCTAGAAACATCTTTGCTCAATCCCTCTTTTTTTTCTCTTTTTGAGTACACATCCTTCTTATTTCAATCACACAGTAACTTTTTTCCTATTCGGACTCAAATTTCCTATTCATCTTCAATTCCTCAATAAAATTTACAAATTTTGGATTGCCAATTTAGGCTTTGCTAAATTTTTCACATGAATTTGATCTTAAATTCTATGTGACTAATAACACTTCATTTTACCCCACTGCACCTCAACATTCTATTCTCTGCATTGCACTAGATTTGATAACCTCAATATCTGAATTTATGTTATTCCGTTGTTGAATTTTCTACTCAATGCATTGGATTGCAACACTAGCTTTACTGAGAAATATTCATTTGCATAATCCTTTCAAACTCAATAATTATCTCAATCTTTACTAATATGTATATTCATATATATATATATATATATATATATATATATATATATATATATATATATATATATCCAAGATGTTTCTGTACATATAATGTCTCTAAGTTTTCAAAGCAATTACAATTGCAGCAAGTTCTAAATCATACCTCAAATAATTCAATTCACGAACTTTAACTATCTCCATACATATGAAATCACTTTATTATGCTGCATTGGATTTCATCCTAATCTCTGATGTGAAACCTTATTATGTACTATATATTCTCCAATTCCAAATGATATTATTATCATTGGTATTATCTTTCCTCAAAAATCTTTTCACATTCATCACTCATATGGTTAACACATTTTTTCCTCAAATATGTTTTTTTGTCAAGGGATAAGATCAATAAAAACCCCTTAACAGTCTCTTGTAGTATCCAACATTCAACTAGTTCTAAAAAACTCCGAATCTCTCATATATTCCTTATAGTTTTTCACTTTATCATCACCTCTATCTTCTTTGAGTCTCCCAATGTTCCATGTTCAAATACTATACCACCCACAGTTTATTTGATCAAGCTAAGATTCACTTTTATAGAACTTGGCATATAACTATTTTCACCTTCATGATATGTAAAATTTTCTCAAATATTTAAAATATTCTCTTCATTTTTCGAATACACTCCAATTGTCCTTTATGATCATAGTCACTAATTGATCCAATTTTGCTTGGATCACTTTAATCTTCAATACTATAATACTGTCGAGGGCATTGTTAACTCCAACAGATATAACCCAAAACTTCTTGTGCCTATGATTTGTTTCTCGTAATTCTTTAACAATCTAATTCCTCAATGAGGTAGTATTATCCCGTATTATTTTCAGTTTTCCCAATTGACTTCTTCTCTCAAATGATTTTCTCAATTCATTCGATTTCCTCTAATTTTTCATTGACTTATTCAAATGTCTATTCATTCATACTAGTTTCTCCAAACATTTTGATTTATTTGCAATTTTAACTTCCTGTGTTGGTACCACATTGATCAGATCAAATTTGTATCCTCTAAACATATTCGCATAGGATGTAGTGTGGACATAAATTCTCCTCATTTTAGCAATAATGTATCCTCAAATTCAATAATCCAATCATATAGTTGGATACGTTAAATCAAACAAAATGCATACATTTTCAGTAGCATATTCTATCTCTTATGCCTAAGTCTCTGCTCGGAATATGACTCCAATATTCACTTTTGACTCATTATATATTCATTTCCGATTTGTTTCTTCATTGATCATTCTTAATTTAAATCATCTGATCAACTTAACCTAATTCAGGGAAATTTCTTCTTTAAAAGAAGATTTCTTACTACTATCATCGATGTTGTTCATGAAATCCTTATCAATAAACTATTTTCCATGATTACTTATCAGTCATTCTTAGTACCTCAAGAAGATTAATTTCAACTATTTATGATATCTCAGTAAGATCATTTTATGCCATAACTTACATGAATATAACATCCCTTATAATAAGGCTCAATGAGACATTAAGCAATTTCATTTACTCTAATAATTTGGTATATATCATCAAAATCATTACATCATATCTAGAGATGTATTTATGACAATTCACCAAGTTGTAGCTTACCTTAATTTCATTTAATTCTAGACAACACTTCTCCTTTTTTGCCTGTCCTCGATCGTGGGGATTATGCCATGATCGTTTCCTTCTTCTTTTTCCTCGAATTCATCATATATATAGTAACATCATTAATAATCTCAATTCATTCCCAATTGATCACTACAAGCATTTTCACGTCTTACTCTAACTCATCTTAGACTTTGAACTAAAGGAACTATGATCGAACACTATTCAAATAGTCATAGATTGCTTCTTATATTTTCTCCACACTTATAATACATGTATGCTCGATATTCTCACTTGTCATGGTGTCTCATTATCAGATGTGCACTTACAATGGCAAATCAACTTAGCCTTGACAACTTTTTCATATATCGCTATCATCATCTCACCTTCTAATTACCATATATCATTATACATACATATGTTCGCAATCAATTCAGAATCATAGATACATAATCATCCTAAAATTCTGATCTCAATTTCACAAACATATTTTTATACTAAATCATAACTCTTATCACATTTATCCGACATTCATTTGAAGTCCAAGTTTGACCTCTCCAAGTCATAAAAAAGATAATTTTATTTTCTTTCAACTTGGCTTGTACACTTTAAGTCTCATCATTCATATTGATATCACTTCTTTCCTTAATCAGTCCATGACAATGTATTCATATTTATATCACATTTGAGGATAAATTACCAAAGTATAATATTGATGTCGTATTCCATAATACATCCAGCAATATGAATGCGTTGAATCTATATCTGTCATATCTAACCATATATATTATTCTTCATTGCTAAATATCCATAAACTTTCATCCTCTCACATTCAGACAAATCATCTTTTTTTCTCACCATTCCTATCAGCCTAAACACTTAACAAATGCTCATGCGTGTGACTCAAACATATACGACTCAGACTAGGGATCAGCTGCTATTATCTGCTATGACATGACAAAAATGCATGTACCTTAACACATATTTCAGAAAACTCCCATATAAGATACTAATTCTAGGCTCTGATACCACATATGTAGCACCCCACTCTCGCCAGACACATACCTGACATCTATGAGTGATATCCGAGTTCGTACCTTACAAGAGTGACGTGCTAGGAAACTCAATTAGTCAAAACTCAATATAAATTTTTTTAAGACAATCAAAATATGCAGAAATCGATAATCAATTTAGGCCCACTTTATTAGTAAACTTTTTCAATCATAACAATATAATCAACAGAATTTTCAATAGCCATTTGGGCCCTTTCACAAAAACAAAACACTTTAGTCATAAAGTCTTTACATTACAACATAAATCATATACATCTTTTTACAAAAATTTCAAAATACATAATTTGATACCAAAGTTGCAGAAAATACAATTCCATACAAAAAGAAAGCAATACAATGCAGATGCGAACTGATCCTGACATCTATCCCTCACTTGCAGGCTGTAGGGATACTTCCGTTTGCTTAACGGGGTATTCTTTTGGTCCTGAAAAATATTTGCTAATTTTAAGTGAGTTTTATGAACTCAATGAGTGGCCATCATCGATGGCTCACCCAGTCACATAACACATAATTCACATTCACATCATTTCACATTTCACACTCAATAAACTTTAATCATTCGCATTATGCATATACAGTGCACATGAGACCCACTTTCTATTTATTACTTTGTTGTGACCGAGTGCTTAAATTTTCCCATATCCATTGGATACTAGGCTCATTATTAACTGTTCCTTATCCGCTTGGGAGATACAGGGTGTTGACCCCCGAATTTTTCTTGTTAAATAAAGCATGATTTAAATAAATTATGAGGTTTGATGGATAAAGTTTTGGAGCTACTTGTTATGTAAATGTTAGTAGAATTTATTATATGGTTTTGTTGTATTAAAAGTGGTAGGAATGCATAAGGGCATTTTAGGCAAGTCACTTAAGCATATAAGACTTAAGGCTTAAAGGAAATGGCAAAATAGACATTGCACACTCATTAAGGGTATAAAAAGAAGAAGAAATGGTTGTTTTGTTTGGAAATGGAAGAAGTCGTGGAAGAAGAAGAGAAGAAGAGGAAAATTAGGGTTTTGGAAATCTTGAAGAATTTGATGAATCTTGGAGCTAAACAAGTAAGTACAAGACTCAACCCTTCTTGATTTGTTGAATGAATCATGTTTAGTGATCGTTAGAAGTGAAAATGAAGTGGAATGTGTGAAGTGAGTTGTTGTTGAACGGTGTTCTAGGGTTAATGATTTTGTTGTGTTTGTGAATGATTTTTGTGTTAAAATGAGTTTAGAAATGAAGTAGGAATGATGATTTAGGGTTAAGATGAGTTATTTGTGAAATATGGGAAGTATGAAAATGAAAAATGTCAAAAATCAGTTTTTGGGAGGTTTCTAGTCTCGCACGTCGCGGTGTACGCAGGCATCCACGACGCGGCACGCATAGGCGCCCACGATGCGGCATGCGTGAGCGCCCTCGCCGCGGCGAACTTCTGTTTTCCTACATAGACATGTTTTGGTATTTTGGACATAAATTTTGATGTAGATGTCCAAATGAGGTGATTTTTGATTCGTTGTAAAATAGAGACAAAGGTATACAAGTTTTATGAAGAAAAGAAGTTTTAATTCAGTTTATAAATATCTCAATTTTGAATGGAAGTTGAGTATAGATTCTTGTTTCAACATAAGGATAGTCCCAATATGTTTGGAGTATAACTTTCAGATTTTTGAAACAAATTGAATGATTTTAGAGTCATTAGAAACTTACAACAATGGGGAAACTTTTTCTAGAAGAGAATATTACCAGATTTTGCCATTTACTTTATCATAGTGATCATGGAAATTGACCCGAATGTTTGGACTTTTGGAAGAGTTTGAGTTTTTAGAATTTATCTTAGTGAATATGTAATATATAGGTCCTCAAATTGTATTCCTATTGAATGGGAATTTTGCATTTGATAAAGGGAATCAAGGAAGGCAAGAGGATCAAGAGGAGAGGCATCTTTTAAGCATGTATCCAAGCAAGGAATTCAGGTGGGTTTCATGTTTATGATTTAGAAATGAGCCAATAATGTTTTCTTCCAAATCAAGAATGATTTCAATTACTTCATAAATGTTGTTTTTGTTTCTTTTGAATGATTTACAAAAATTTCTACATGTTTCGGTATATGAACTTTGTTGATGAATTTCAAAATAAAGATGGGAATGCATTGAAACGTTTTATGTTATGCCTTGGAAAATTCATGGCATTTTGTATATTCAGAAAAGAAGAAAGAACATGAAAAGTATGAAAGCATTTGTTAAAATAATTTGAGCATGATTATGTGCTTCTGTTTGGGCGAGAGTGGAACCATTCTGTTCGTCATGTGCACGTCGACAAGAGCCTTCTCCCGACTGCCCACTTGTGGCATATGAGCTCTGAAAATGGACTCATTCTGTTCAGGGTGTAAACTTTAGTTTCTCCCTTCTATTTTCATAGAACCCTCGAGCCATTTGTTGTGCATTGCATCTTTGATTGGTCAAGTATGTTGCATAAATTGAGTGTTTGTATTGATGATTAATGGATATGTTGTGTTGATGTGATGACATTTCTAACTATGAGTTTTGAATTCAAATTTCGAATTTGACTGAGAATTTGGGAACAAAGCATTTTTATGAATTCATTATGATATTTATATAACAAATGAACATTTCAACGATTTTGCTTATTCTTTGTTATAAGCTTGTTACCCACGAGCTTTAAGCTCACCCCCCCTTCCGTCCCCACCTTCAGGTTTTGAGCAAGAGATGGAGTGAAAGAGAGTCAAGGCATCACTCCCAATTTGCTTATGTTGTAATTTGAGTTATTTATGAAAAGTACAAGGATTTGTCACTTTTCAAGGATTTCTAGTTCATGTAACTTTTATCTTTTGAGATTTTGGATTATTGTTATAATTATGGCTTGGAATGCCTTTAGCGCTTGTAAAACTCTATTTATTGATGTTAAGGAATTATAAATTATGTATGGATGATGTTAAGCGGAATTATGCATTTGCGTATATAGATCAGATTGAGTGGAAATTCGGTAAATTTGAGGAAGTTATCGATTTGATATGAATATTTTGATTGTAATTGTTGTTACATACATATATATACAAGTGAGATGTGTTATGGAAAAAGGAACATAGAAATGGTATGAGACTTTAAGCTTCACGATTTCTTGGATTACGCTAGCGTTGATGGTTCAATGGTTGGACTCTGAAAACGGGGCTCATCATATTTGGTATCAGAGTAAGAAAAGATTACAACCACGCTTATGTATGATGATATTGTATTCTGATGTTGGGTTCCAAAAACGGGGCCCAGTATAGGATTCATTTTATATAGTGAGTCTTAGTCTCTTAATCACTTTTAAGCTCGAGGACCTTTTTCACACGTTGAGCTTTAAGCTCTGATCGGTGACTACTCTGGTCACAACTGTCGTTATGTTCCACGCATTCAAAAAATAGAATGCCTCAATCACATTTGCATATTCTCATTTACTCACATTCACATATCATCAGACCGTAGTCTAGCATTCAACATTAGAGTTGAGTATCACTTTTTCATTTATATGCATGATCACACTTTCCTTCGGAACTAAGTCCGGCATTTAACAACCAAGTCATGTATCACATATTTCATCCAATTCACATACAAAGAGCACTTAAATATTTCATTCATACATTGCATTCATCAGACCTTCTATCCAGAAACTAACACAATCAATCACATTCATAACATCATCTAATATTCAATTAATACAAAATTCAAACAAAACAAACAATGAAATGAGACCATCTCGATCTACTCACAGTACGCTCCAGATTAGCATTTGCCTCTAAATTCTAGAAACACCTTAATACGGATATTTAACCTGCACATCAAAATTATGCATACACACAATGCACAAGCATTAATAATTGCACAATTATAAGTATTCCTTTATTCACAATTGTGTATATGGAATATGTACAATGCATGCTCGATGACAATCCCCGGTATATGGTCAAATTCTCATTCACTTTTGATACCTACTGTTCATCTCCTTTAAATCACAACTACATTCATATGAACATCTTCATTCCCATTATACTCCTGCCTTTGGTATTTTGATATTAACAGTTCATTCACTAATGTTATTCTAATATTATATGATCTTACAAGATCCAAATTCTCATTTCTTCTCACAATTCTCCAAAATTCCAAACCTTCGGGTCAATTTTTGTATGATCATTATGACAAGGAAAATGAAGTAATTTGATAACATTTTCTTCTAGATAATTGTTCTCCTATCTCTTAAGTTTCTAATGACATCAAGATCATTTAATTCGGTTCAGAAAGTTGAAAGTTATTCTCCCAATATTTTCGGACTATTCTCATTCTTAAACAGTACATCATATTCAAATTCCATATCAAAATTGGAAGTCTTAGAGTCTGAATTACAATTTGAATTCTTCATATGATTTGTATCCATATGTCTCTAGTTTATGCAAACCAAAGATCATCTCATTTAGATAACTACATAATAAGTTATTCCTAAAATACTAAAGCATATTTAGTGAAAATACTCTAGTTATCATTTTCCAGAACTCCACATTAATTTCGTGACAAATTCATCAATAAATCTATCCCAAATGTTTCATATGGTTATAATTTTTTGTGTGGGTGAATATAAATGTGTTACAAGTCCAATGGTTCAAGTCCCATGTCATTTGGAGGTCGGAAGAAGAAGTTATAGCCAAAAGAGTGAAGGATGTTCACATCAGTCCACTTTCACTGCACCTTCATTATGCACGATCGTGCAATTCCAGTTGCTTCTCCATTGTAACCCTTGTGGTTGTACGCAATGGTGAGATCCCTTGAGACCCTTAAGAGTCACGATCGTGCTCAATCGTGCACACCCCTTTTCGTTTAACTTCTTCCAGCTCTTCCCAATAGCAGACATTTGGGATAATTTTACACAGACTTTTTGACAATGAATATGAACAATTTAGTCCAAACATTCTGCTAAAAAATTGTTTCTTTATGTCTCAACTTTCAAATGAAGCCAATTGTAAGCAATTTGGTTTGATATGCTGCAAGTTATACTAAAAACACTACAGACTGTTCCAAACTATGACAGAATCCACGAACTCAAATTAGAGCTAATTTTTGAAACTCTTAGAGACAGAATTCAATTTTAATTACTTCATTAGAAATATATCCATACGTTTGTAGTTTAATATGAACTTAAAATCATCCCATTTAGATGTCTATAGACTAAGATATAGAAAAAAAATTCAGATGCATGTTCAATAAAAGCAATGCATCTGTACATTTTCTAGCACTCTTCATCATCATTTCATCTTAGTTCCTCTATTTTGCTTAGTCTATCACCTCTAGCTTATTTCATAAATATTTCCTCTTCATTCATACTTCCATTTAGTTCAATTTCAATCACAATAAATCAAGATCTATATTTGATCATTAACCTAAAACAGAATATATACATGTACCCAATCATCATCAATTTTCTGCACACATGTTTTACTCTAATATCACTTTCTATCATCATATATGCTTCTATTTAACAAATCAAGAAGAGTTAATTATTATACTTACTTGGTTTTGCTTCAATTATTCAAAAACAACACTTAGCCATAGCTCCTAGGCATCACATGATCATCATCTTGAAGGAGGTAAGGATAGGTTTTTCTTTTGGCAAATTGAAGAAATAATAAGATGGAAGTAACAATTGAAAGATGGAAGCAAGATGTAACTTGATGGAGGTTTGGGTGAGTCAGGAATCATGAAGGAGAAGAAGAGAAGAAGAACCCAAGAAAATATGAGGAAAGCAATAGTTAAAATGAAAGACAAAACATTTATTTGGTCTTTAAAGTGGAGAGTGTCGTGAGAGAGAGGAGTGGTTAGTGACAAGTGTGGTGACATGTGTCACTTGCCACTTGTCATCTTTTTATGGTTCCAATTGGTCCCCTTTGATATCTAGTCCATTTAACTCCAAATTCTACTCCAATTGTCTCCCAATCTTTAGTGACACTTGTCAGTAAATCTTAATGTCATTTATAAAAATTTTCACTACCATTGGACTTTTATTTGTACTATTATTCCTCCATTATTCTATGACTTGACATTTTTCTTAGTCCAAAAATACCCTGAATTCTCGAAAATTTCACAAACTTCATCAAAAATTCTAAATCAATAAAATACAAAAAAACCACAATTCTCAATATAACACATTTATAATTCAATTATATCTGAAAAATGTCAAATGAGTGCATGTACAGTCATTTGATTGTACATAAATTCAAATTCATGTGCATGTATGCTACATTATGCATAAGTATGAAATGCATCTTTCTTAATCTCTATTTGATCTCATATGTAGCGCCCCCTTCCCGTAGGGTATGCACCAGGACGCCGTTAGGTCGATCCGATGCATATCCTACAGCAAGGAAGTGCTACGCTCGCAACTATCACTAAATATTCGCATGGCATCAATACAATTAAATCGCACTAAGCAAATCACTAAATTTAAAACCACAATAATCTTTCATTTCATAACATCAATCCAAAATATAGACAGATCTATCAGTTCCCTACAGTCTAACACAATATCTCAAAAAGGAAACTGATACAAAAGTCTATACTAAGTCATCCCCAAAAATCGTCCCAGCTGACCGACCTGTGAGCCATCGTTTCACTTGACCAAGCACTCGCACTGCAGGAAAACTCTAACACGGGAGCTAAGAATCTACTAACGCTGTCCTGAAAAATATTAGCCATATTGGGTGAGTTTGCGAACTCAATGAGAAACCATCATCGATGGTTCACCCAACTCATGCATATACACATAATATATCACGATATATCACATAGTCACAATACACAATCGGAACACTATCAAACCCTTTACACATTTTCACTATAATCATACATATCACTACGCAATCGTCACTTAATACACGCACTTTCAGTTTTCACATTACAATCTGATGCATAATGCATGCCACTTCTCATTTTATGTCTGTGTTGTGACCGAGCAGCAATATTCGCATTTTTGGCGAGTAGGAGTTTCCTCTGGGTATGCACTACTACCCACTCACTTTAGGGATAGGAGAGCCCTCTGGGTATGCACTATTCCCTTTTTGGCCTTAGGCCCTTTCACTGATAGTCGAGCTTAAAGCTCTGATCACTAATTGCTCCAGCTTACATAACTTTGTTTATTGCGATTCTAACCATGCCTAGCATGCACTTACACTTGCACATTCAATAGCACATATATCGATCACTTCCACTTATAACATTCATCACATTTAATCATAATCACAGTACATTTATTTCACAGTTCAAGCACTCACATTTGCCAAACAATTTACACAATCACAGCACATTTAACACAAAAAGATCGAGGAACTAACTAGGTTACTCACCTGTAACTTCCGAGCTACTGCCTGGAAGTCCCAGCAATATCCTTGGACTGACGATCCAACGGTGCCTCTATAACAATTCAAACGAATTCTCATCACTATATGCTCAATCAAATAAATTCAATAATGCACATGTCTCAAATTAAAAAATGTACGATGCATGATCATGATTTTCCAGCGCTCTAATCCAATTCCACTATCTCTCGCTTCACAACCAAAATTCACTATTCACTAGGTCAATAAGATTCATTGATTTCATAAGTCTCCAATTGATAATACATAACTCTTAGGCCACGATAAAAACTATAATCAGCTCTCTTTCTATGATTGAGAACTCGCTAATTAAAATTTGAACTCTTATTCTTTACCTCAATCGTAGACCTCTTTCTCTAGTTCATATCAACTCCAGAATCACCTCAATTGGAGGTCTATTCCATAAGATACACCCTAAAAACCAACTTATTTCACTTCAGAAATTGCCCCTCATCGCGACTAAGGATCCCTCGTCGCGACGTGGGAAGGGACGTTCGTCGCGACGTGGAAACACGCTCGTCGCGACGAGTCGGTCCGCTCCTCGCGTCGAACACGCACTGGTTCGTCGCGACGAGGCCAGTGGCAGACGTCGCGACGTGCGAACGATCTTCGTCTTCTCCGATCGATTTTTCCACCATAAATACTCTCTAAACTCAGCATTTAACACCCTAACTACTCAATCTTTCACCATAAATGCCATAAATGCATGCAACAACAATAAATAACAGCATTAAAGCCATAAAACTTACCAACTCGAAGATCAATCCGAAAACCCTAAAAACTTTCGAAAACTTCTCAAGCTCTAACAATCACGGTAAACTCCTTAATCCAAGCCAAACATCATCTTCACCAAGCTTTCTAGCAACTCTCCAACCACAATGAAAGGGAAAGCAAGTGAAATCTGCAAGGGAAGAAGATCAACGTCGTCAATGGGAGGAGGAAAAGAAGAAAGGAAGTTTTGGCTTTTACCAAATTCAAACCCTAAGGCTATAAAAAGGTTGGATATAAACCTATAGATCATAGTCCTCAAATTCATTTAATCTCAGTCTCTAAATTTCACTGGCTCATCACAAAAATTCCTAAACTCACAAATCTAAATTTTCCAGGCCATTTACCACTCACTTTCGGAACTGAAATCTAAGTCATCAATCTCTAGGTCATTTTTCCGGTCCGAATACATAACTCTAAAAATTTTAGAAAAATTTCCATAATTCCTCAAAAATATAAAACACTCGATCCCATACTGAATTTTCAATTTCCAATTCCCTAAAATTCAATTCTCACTCTAATTCTACTATTTCACTCAAATTATCCATAATTTCACTTTAAATCAAATCTAACTCAATTATCTCAAAATTCACAATTCAACTCATAATCACAATTTAAATGCTGGAACAATCATGAATGCATGTCACTATGTATGCATGTGCAAAATGATCTATCTCTTTAAAACCAGAGGCCACAAAGCACTCGATCACAATTTATGCAATAACAGTACTACACGTACCAATATGTTCATCGCATCGGTAACGGGATGTTACATCATATGTACTAAATTTTTAGGATTCTAACCCTTAGTATGGAAACGGGATGTTACAATAAGGCCAACTTCATGCCAAGCTTTGTGAAAGAAACAACCATTTAACCCATCTAAACTTGGAGTTTTGTTTAGATTCATTTGAGAAGAAGTTGGGATTCTAAGAAAACACCCTTGAAAGTCTTTGAAGTATCTCTTAGTTTTAGTTAAAAGATCCTTTTGTAAGTAATTATGCTACCATTAGGCAAGGTTAAGGAGTATATTCTATTTACATTCTTTTTGGATAAAATAAAGTTAAAGAAAAACTTAATACACCTTTCTCCTTTTAATAAATTAGATTTTGCTCTCTACTCTATGAAATTGGCATGGTTGCTAGTAGCAGCTGGATAATCTCTCATAAGTAAATTCTTGGCATTCAACAAATAGGTATTATCAGGGTCAACAACAAGCTTCCCTTGATTAACAGTCAACTCCTCTTTAGCTCTAGTAACAACTTATTGTGCAGAGGATCCTCTTTTAGCCATATTCCTTTCATCTTATGTTTATTAACCTTAAGCTTTTTGACACAAGAAAATTGGTATATATCAACAATTGTTACTTACAAACCCTTCTGTAGTGCTTCAAGAAACCCATCGTCCTTAACCAAAAAGTTATTAAACTTAAAGGGACCTCTCCTTACCTATTTCTGAAATACATTCTCCAACTAAATTGGAGAGTGATTAGAGAATAAGGGATCCAAAAAGGAAGCTAGAATATTTGGAATTCGGTTTATCTAGTCCAAATTTACCAAAGCATGATCTAATATCTTTCTTAGAGCCCATTTGTCAAACTATTTATTACTCCACATGTTAAAGAGTCTCTAAAACTTTAAATCAAATACACCCAATTTTTTCACATAATCTTGAAAATCAACTAAATAATTTATTAAACTGAAATGGCCATCAGATTCAGTTCTATAGAGAGTATAGTTGAAATCCCCATAAAGTAAATAAGGTTTATTAGCTTTCCTTCGGAACTCTATCAAGTTATCTAATAAATACATCTTTGAAAAGCATGATTAGCACCATAAACCAAATTGCAACATTTCATGGATAAAATTCAATCTCCAATGCATTAATTGCAATTTCACTTCAAAAGAATCAGCATCAACAACAGGAGGGTCATAGCCTATTATAATTCTCCCAAAATTATGAGCTTGGTGGTTAGAAATAAACTTCAACTTATACCCCAATTTATTAAGAATACTAAGATTCTCTAGTTTAACTTTAGTTCCAAAAGTGAAAAAAAGAATCTATGGATTTACATTATTGACAAAATCCTTTAAAGTCGATATCTTTTTAGGGCAATTAATTCCCCTAACATTCCATATAATCAATTTCATTTAGCAACTAGTTCAATTTTAAAGCCCTTACTTTTACTCCTGTTAGATTTCGTTTCTATAACCGACTAAAATTCCTCCCTTTGAGGCTCGTCCTCCTTATTCAATCAATAGGGCGAAGGGTTAATGTCAATATGATTTAGTTTATTAGCAATTATTTGCTCTTCCACATTTTCCAGTCTTTATACAACAGTTGTATCTTTTTCTTTGAGATCCTCCTCTAAAGAAGAACAATGAGTTGAAACATCCAAAGGAGCTCCAATTTCCAATCAATTTTAACACTAACATCCTCTATTACATCCTCAAAATCACCCTTTTGAAACACCCTCCCTGTATGTATCCATCTTTTGCCCTAAGATATGATGAGTGAGGGCTTCCAGTGATAGTGAACCACTGTATTATCTTCATATAAAGCTCCATTGATTCCTAATCTCATTATTGGAATAGATTTAGGTATATCCTTGGAAAGCTCTACATTAATACACATCCTAACATAACCGATCCTTTTCCTTTTGGTTGTATTATCATCCACACATAGTGGTTTGCTTATGAAGCTAGCAATTATACTCAATCCCTTTGTTGTCCAATATTTAATTATAAAGATTCACCCATAATGGAATAACTCTATGTTTATTAGCTTCAATATGAAAACCAGGTTGCCAAGACTATAAGAAAAGTTGAAGATTAGAGACATGCCATGGCCCTTCCTCTATGATCATTAATGCTTGAGCTTTAGTGGGAAAGTAAAGAAAATATGTTTTTCTTCTATTATCAATACATTGATATTCCTTTATTTTTTCATTTTGACGTTGCCCATTTTTGTATTATAGGGAAAGTTGTTCTTTTATCCCAAAAAGCATAATCAGAGAATTCTCCCATTTTTTAACTCCTTTATGAATAATTTTCACTTCTCCCATCTTCAACCTTGAGAAGGTCGAAGTAATGTGATAGATCAATACCTTCTCTAACAACCTATTTTCAGGTTTTCCTTTCTTCATGTTTGAAGGAGTTTCATTTTATAAATGCTGAGAAGAGGAGGAATGAGTCTATAATGTTCCACAAAAGAGCAGGGGAGGAAAATCCTCCTTCAAAGGACCTATATATTAGCTGGTAAGGAGGTTTACACAATGTCTACAAATGGTAGATAGGATTGGCAGGTAACTACTTTTAAGAAATAGTTGTCATAACTGGTGCTGTAGTGGGTAGAGGAGTATGAATGGATGATGGTAAAAAATAGATGGTAAGGGGGTTAAACAAAATCAGATGGGGAAGGGGTGCAAGATGAGGTTCGGAAGAGAGACAAGTAGTTATTTGGTTTGAGAGAAGGCAAAGAATATCTCTTACAAATTTAAACTTGTATCTCTTTTTATTATATGTACCTAAGTGGAGAAAAATAGAATAATCATTGGAATTGTATATGAGTATTATCAAAATAACTCTTTGATTTTATGACTGCTTTGATGAAAACTTTTTTCATATGATAAAATTTTAAAAGGTGAATAGGGTTTTATGCATTCAGATTTCTTTTTTTCCTATATCATATAGTTATTTTAATGTTAACAAAATAGTCAAAAATGATGACTTTGAAATTTGATTATTTATATATAATGATGCATTACTTAAGGAGGATTATGATTTATATATTGCTTTATTATAAAGGGAGATTACTGAATGTCATTTATTTTCCAATATCACTAAATTTTTATCATAAAAGGAGATTATTAAACTAAATAAGGTCCTAATCTATATTTTTCATGACCCACTAGTCAAGGGTGAGTTATGTTGTCAAGGGGAAAGCTTTTTTCTAGCTAAAGATCTGATTATCTAATACCCTTTTAGTCAAAGGAATTTTAACTAAGTAAAGGTAAGTGACCTTTTAAGTCAATCCTACCTATAGACTAGTTATTGTCACGATTAGTTTATATATCTAATGACTATTTAACTTGATTTTAAATATAAATAAATCATTAAAAGGGTAGAGAGTGCAAATGTGTATTGCATACCATATATTAAACTCTAATTCATTTTTGTGAACAAGAAGGAGAGAGTTTATGTTATATATGCTTATACTGGTGTAGCAACTAGAAAAAATTTATCCTGAACTTGAACAAAATTTGTAAATGGTTCCTTTTTAATCGTACAAAGAAGATATTTTGTGAAAGGTTAGTTTTAATCTATTGAAGGAAGAAGATAACAAATTTCTAAGTAGAACTTGCGTAATGAACCTAAGCAAAGTTCTGTTTTAGTTGAACCACTATAAATAAGTTGTGTATATTTAATGAGTACAATTCTATAGGTATCTAAATTCTCTAAGCTTAGCTCTAGGCACAAAGGTTTATTATTGAGCTTGATGTGTTGTCTTTATAGACCTAAAAAACCAAATGTTAGAATATTCTCGAGCATTTGTTCTTCTAATATTAAGTTAGTTTAGGGAGAAAAAATAATATTTTGATGAGATAATATGGTAACAAAAGAAGTGGACTCATTGTTGGAAATAGTGATTGCTTTTATAATGACTTGTGACATTGTGAAACTTGTTACAATGTCATATTTCTTAGCAACAATTAGCTTAATGGGCTTGTTTTTAGGTTTTAGCCTTTGGATATATTTTCGTGGGCATAATTTACCTCTTAAGTTTTGATCTTTTGTTAACAATGACTTTTGAGTATCAACTATGAATTTTTCCAAAGAATAAGAGATATGGGCTTATAAATCTAGTCTATCTTGAAATATATGAAGTACTTGATTTTGAAGTTCTGACGTTAGAGTGATTGTCCCAAACCACTAAAGAAACTTACTAATGAGTACCTAGATCTCTTATAAATAATCACATGTCTTATGACTAGGCATCACTTCTTTTTGTTAATTTACTATAAATATGAGGGTTTGAATAAATTGAATAAACAAATATTTATTTAGTGCATGCCTATCATCATCTTATTTAAGGATTTGGCTTCTTTTGTTTTATAGATATATTCATATATTGATGCATTGAGTGATAGGGTTTTTAGTGTAGGTCTAAAAGTGTGGTCTAGAAATAAATGAAGTTTAGTTACATGCAACCCTTTGGTTATGAGTGATTAAAACCTAGTATCATTGACGAATGGCCACTTACCCTTAATTATGTCCCTAATCTTATAGAGGGATTTAATGATAATTATTAGTTTAGGTTTATAATGTACCTATATTAAATGAAGCTGGAGTTTAACATTCTTATTTCTATGAAGATAAAAAGGCCCAAAACCTATGAAAGCGATTATTTTTGTATATTTGGTGAGGTTTTAGATGTGCACTAGGGTTAATGCTTAATGACTTTTTCACTATAAACTTCCTTTCTTTTCTTGTCAACTTTAGTTTATCCTTTTAGATTACTTGGATCTATTTCTACCTTGGAGAAGTAATTATTCTTCTATTTCAACCGATCCCTTTCTACTCTTTTTCTTTCTTACCACCTTAGTTCTTTTTTAACCCTTTTGTTTCATTATTCTTTTTGCATTTTCTTCTTCCATTACCTATCCTCACTGCTTTAACCACTTTGATCTTCCCATTTCAATCTAAGTTTAGGTTTATCCATTAATCATTACCCACCCTGATGGCCTTAAAAATTCTCTCACATTTGAATTCAAACTTTCAGCTGGCTCAATCTTCTCCCTTCTCTCCCAAAACTCACCCCTCTTCTGAATCCAACCCCCTTTGTCAACTTGAGGACCTCACTAGTCCTCCAATTAGGAGATCATGGGTTCAAGTTACTAGGTATCTCCACCACTTCTTATGGTATTATGGTTAATGGTGAGCCTATTTGTATATTTAAAAGGTCCAAAGGATTTAGACAAGGGGATTTTCTATCCCTTGCCTTTTTACCTTAAGCGTGGAAGATTTAACCATGTTAATTTCCCACAACATCAATCAAAGTGGAAATTCAATTATCACAACAGATATAAGGAGAATGAACTCTTCAATCTAATCTTTATTGATAACCTACTACTCTTAAGTGGTGATAAAAAATACTCAATGCAAATACAAATGAGATCTTTATATGCTTTCAAAAGGATGTTAGTGATGAGCATTAACTATTTTAAAGGTAAACTTTTTAACTCTATATGCAACTCCAAAAATGTCCCATCCAAATATTTAGGGATACTAGTCATTATAAGAAGACCAACGTACAATTATTGCTTGTCACTTTTGATGTTATAAACAAAAAGATTAGAACATGGCAAAATAAGCACTTATCTTATGCTAAGAGATTGTCACTTGTCATTATATGCATAATAATATACATAATTATTTGATTTCCTATATCATGCTCCCTAAAAACCTAGTAAAAGCAATAGAAAGGATAATGAAAAACTCTTTATGATCAGGGGAAGAGAAGAAGGGAAGAAATTCCAAAGTAAAATAGGCTAACATTTGTGTTCCTAAACAAGGAGGAGAACTAGGGCCCACAAGGATATATGATATGAACAAAATGATCTTCATCAAGAGAATTTGGAAGTTATTAAATGATAAGAAATCCATATGGGTAAGATAGATGCACTCAACATCACCTAAAAGCATCTAATTTTTGGAATTTTAAAGAAAAACATGACAACTCATGGCCTCTACTCTAGTTGTTAAAGCTAAGGGAGTCATGATCACAGGTAATGGAATCAACATCTGACTTTGGTTTGACAATTGGAATGATTTAGCGACACTGTATACAATTCCAAAGGCATAAACTCTCAAAGGCATATTACTCGTAAATGCCAGAGTCAATGAGATTGTTCAAGGGAACTAATGGAATTATAACCTTATAGGCTTCTCTCACATTAAGGATAACTTATTTAGTGACTTGCCTAATACCTCTAAGACTGAGTGCCATAAGATGGCTCAAAGATAGGTTAAGAAATTACCAATAAATCTTGCTTGGAATCAATCAGAGCATATTAGTAGAATGCATATTGGGTTAAGCTGGTTTAGTCGAAATCAATCCCTCAAAAAACCTCTTTCATAGCGTGATTAGTTATTAAAAAGATAATAAGAACAAAGGGTAAATTTCAAGGTGTTTCTGATATGACTTGTGACTTCAGTAGGTTGAAAAATGAAAGTATTTCTCATCTTTTTTTTTTGAATGTCAATATTCAAGAATACTTTGAATAGATGCAAATAAAGGGTAAATCTTACTCACCGACTATGGGTTTGAGAAATTATAATTAAAATGCCTTGCAATATCAAATACAATTCTAAAGGAGACCTAAGAAGATTTAAAATAGCATTATGTTGTTCTATATATTTGATTTAGGAGGAGAGGAATGCAAGGAAAATTGGATCAATCTAATAGATGTCTCAACAAATTGGATTAAATCCCAACAAACGTCTCAAACTTTCTGTTCCAAAGTGTTTTTTGGATAAAGGAAAATTTAATCTATAGTAAAACAGATAGAAATGTTATCAATACTATGAAATATAGATAGAACATGCTTCCTCAAGAATTGCAGTTCTTTAGAGGAATCTGCTGCATATTTTCAACAAAATTAAAGATGAGCTACATCCTCTGTCTATGCCTATGGCTCGTGTGAGCTCCTGGTGATTACAGACTCAATGCTTTGTACCAATCCAAATGAGGTTCTCTGGTCCTATTAACTATCATTTCATATTGTTATTGTGCTTTACGTCTTGTACTGCTAGGGTAGTAGCAATAGTACTCATTGGTTTAGCTTTGATAGATGAAGAAATTGGTTTGATCCTTGTAGTAACTTAGAGATTGGTTTGATCCTTATGGTAACTTTTTCCTGCTTGCATCCCCTCTAAGGGCTGTTCCTCGATGTTTCTCTATCCTCTCCAGCCAGCAGCAGGTACATTTGATACTAATATTTGGCAAGCTGCTGCAATTTAATAAAGACAAGTAGAATGTTACAGCCCAAGTAAAAGTAGTAGCCCAAAGGAAGAAGAGCTCTCATATTCACGTGAAACCAGCGAAACTAAATGATTACATATTGTAGTGAGCTGGAATATTATAAGAATACAGACAAATATAGTTATAGGCCAAACGGATTATGTTGTAATGGTCTTAACTATTTAATGAAAGGAGCCTCGTGATGAGAGGCATACAAAATTTCAAGAAAAACTTCTCTCCTTCTAATTCTCTCCTACCTATTCTAAGTTCTCAGTTATCGATAACCCAGCATTTGGTGCTTTCATTGAGAGGTGAATCATGGCAGAAGGAGCAACAACGAGGTATAAGGCATTGGAAGAATCCATCAATTCATTGGCCAAAGAAATTCATGAGATGCAAACCACAATGAAGTAGCATTCTACAACAATGTTGCAACATTCGGAAGAAATTGCCAAAACTAGCTCTACAAATGAAATGATTCAAAAAACATTAGAATCCATGTGTCAATCCCTTGCAAGGCTGGAAAAACAACCATCGCCAATAACCTATTCCCCACAACCACCATTATTGCCTACACCTACCACTCCAAGCTTACCATGCAGCTCTAGTGCAGCTCATGCTTCACAGTGGGAACAACCGGAGCAGACCAAAGCAATCGCGCGACACCCGAAGTTGGAGATTCTAGTGTTTACAGGAGAGGATGTAGCTGGGTGGAATTTTCAGATTCAACGTTTCTTCGATTATCACCGCACCTCGAAAGAACAAAAGTTGTCTATTGCTTCCTTTTACATGACTGGCCCTGCACTCCAATGGTATCAGTCGGTAATGGCATCACAAAAAATTCCAAATTGGAACGAGTTGGTTCATCATTTAGAAATAAGGTTCGGCCCTTCCCCCTTTATTAATCATGAAGCCTAGTTATTCAAGCTATTTCAAAATACTACTGTGAGTGCATATATGCAAGAATTTGCTTCCCTATCCAATAGAATAACTAGACTTACCCCTGAAAGTTTATTGAACTGTTTTGTTTCGGGGTTGAAGCAAGAAATTAAAAATGAGCTATACCTTTTGAAACCTCAAACTATGGCTGAAGCAGTTGGCATGGCAAGGATGGTTGAAGATAAGCTGGGAGCATCAAAACCTATGACGCATTTTGGCCCTCGTCATGGGACCATTCAACCCAACAAAAACAATTTCCAGAAATCCTACCCGGTACTACCGCCACCATTACCACCTAAAATGCCTATCAAACGCCTGACCACGATAGAAATGGAAGCAAGAAGAGCTAAGGGATTATGCTTTAATTGTGATGAGAAATTCTCACATGGGCAATCCTGTAGGAGAACATTCCATTGCCTTATAGCTGATGAAAGCGAGAACAATACAGAAACCTCATCTGACAGTGACGTCTACACAGCTGAGGAAGAAACCCCTGTTACTGACATACCTACTATATCCTTACATGCACTGGAAGGACATTTCATTCCGTCGACCTTGCTACTCAATGGTAAGGTATTGGGACAATCCGTATTAATATTGATCGATGGAGGATCAACTCATAACTTTATGCAAGAGAGGGTGGCTCACTTCCTAAAATTACCAATACAACAACAAAACACATGAACGTGACTGTTGGTAATGGAGAAAGCTTGAAGTGTACAGGATTGAGTGTGCAAACCCCAATCCAAGTGGACAATCACCACTTTACAATAGATCTTTACTTATTACCAATTTATGGTGCAGATATTGTTCTAGGGGCTCAGTGGTTAGCCACGGTGGGACCAGTGCTATTTGACTACAAAAATTTATGGATGAAGTTAGAAAAAGAGGGATAGCAGATTACCTTACAGGGCATCCAACAAGCATCGATATCATATATGACATTTGGCCAATTCACTCGTAATCAAAAAACTGACTCCATTTCTTCTTTTTATCACTTGCTCATAAGTCCTGCAGGTGTGGAGACAGAGGTGAAAATTTGAGATGGAGCATCACAAGAATTAAAGGAGAACTTGCAAAAATTATTTCAGAACCACTCAACAGTCTTTGAAGTACCCGAGGGCTTACCGCCATTTCGGAAGGTGAAGCACAAGATTCCCTTAAAGCCAGGAACCATACCCGTCAATGTAAGGCCATACCGGTATCCACATGTGCAGAAGAAAGAAATCGAAAGATTAGTCCATGAGATGCTGAGTGAAGGAGTAATTCAACCAAGCAATAGCCCTTACTCCTCACCGGTAATTTTGGTAAAGAAAAAAGACGGTACCTGGAGGTTCTGCGTAGATTACCGTGCTCTAAATTCCATGACTGTGAGAGATCGCTATCCAATCCCAACGGCAGAGGAACTCTTTAATGAGCTCGGTGGGGCAACTATTTTTTCTAAGCTTGATCTTCGAGCTGACTATCATCAATTGAGGATACACTCATATGACATTCACAAAACGGCGTTCAGAACGCACAACGGGCATTATGAATTTGTTATGCTTCCATTTTATTGGACCCCGAATCTTGTTGGTAAGCTAGGATTACTAAATAAGGATTTTTGAATGATTATTCATGAGTAAAGAAGTTAAGAATTCTTGAAATTGAAATGGAATGGAAGATATGGTTTAAGATACGAGATGGATTAATGTGGAACTAATTGACATGTTAATATGCTTAAGGTAAGGTGTCATAAAATTAGGTGGCATGATTTAATGGGATTCAATTATTGTATTTGGTGGACTTAATTAGCATGTTAAGGAAATTTAATTAACATGTTGATTAGACTAAGACTACATGACATGGATTAAGTATATTAAGGTGTTATGAAGGTTATAAATGTATTAAGTGTTAAATGGGCCTTGGACTCAAGTTGGGCTTAAGTGGTGATATAAAAGAAGAGGATTAAACAAGAATAATGAGTTTGGTGGCATGAATTAATACAATTAAAAGTGTTAGTTGAATTTAAGAGTTTAGAGTTCAATTGGGCCTAAGAGAACAATGGGCCTAAATCATATGAAAAGAAGAAGAAATGGTTTGGACTTAAGTGATTTAGTAGGATGAGAAGAAAGAAGGAAGAATAAGTCGGGCTTTGAGTCCAAATAAAATGAATAAAGAAGAGAGGATATAAATGAGATGGGCTTAAGTTGTAGTAGGAAAAATAAGAAAGAAGGAATTAAATGAAGTAGACTTGGGCTTGAGTCCATGAAGTGGAAATTAAAAGGAAAAGAATGGAAACAAAATGAAGAAGGGAGGAATTGGACTTAAGTGAGGATGGGCTTAAGTTAAATGAAGAAGAGTATAAAAGGAAGGAGAATAAGTGAATTGGTGTAGGAAAGAAAAGAGAATGAAATGGGCTTAGAGGATATTGGGCTTAAGTAGGTTAAAAGAAATAGAAGAAAGGAAGATGAAGGTGGAATAAGATGGGCTTGAGAAAGTAATGGGCTTAAGTTGTTAGTAGGAAAGTATAAGAAGGAAGGAAGAAGGAAAGAAGAGAAATGAGTGGGCTTTGGGCTAAATGGGCTTAAGTTAAGGAAAGGAGTATAAAAGAGAAGAAGAAATAAGTTAGTAGGAAGAAGAGAGGAAGAAAACGAAATTAAAGAGAGGGAGAGAGTGAGTTTCGGTGGTGGAGGAGAAAAGAAGAAGAAGAGGAAAAGGCTTGCAAAGGTTGGTGATTTCCAAGAGATTTTAAGTGATTTTGAAGAAAGTTCAAGAATTAAAAGTGTGGAGGAAGGCTAGAGCTTCTCTTTGAACCAAGAAATCACTTGGTTAGCTAAAGATTCAAGGTAAGTTATGATTTCAAGTATGAGTTTTTGCATGGGTTATGGTTGAGAAAGCTTAGAAAATGAATGGGTATTGTGATTTCAAGATTAATTTCATGATTAGTGTACTTAGGATTTGTTGTATTTTGGATGCCTTGTGATTTGGGAATTTTGTTGATTGTGAGGAAAATAGTGAGAGGCAAGAGGAATGGAAAGCAAGGGAAGGCCATGGGAACAAGGTTTTCAAGCAAGGATTTATAAGGTAGGTTTTATGTTTATAGTTGAATAATGGGCCATTAATATACTTTTCAACAAAAAGGAAAGATTTACTGAATTCTAAAATGCTTTCAAAATTCATTGTTTATGAATGCTTTGAGAAATTTGCTATCATTGATGTATCATGGTATGAATGATTTGAAATTGTTATGTGAATTGGATGATTGATGACTTGATATGTGAATTTGCTTGAGGAAGATGATGCATTGCATATGAAATGCACATGTTCATGAAATGATTTATAAAGATTTGCATGATTTATGCAAAATAAGATTTCCAAGATTTTTGCCTTTGGGCAATCAAGATTCAAGACATGATTATATGTTATGTGGGTAAGGTTAAGTCCACCCAAGAAACGTCTCGTGCACGATGACCATGAAAAGCCTTCGTCCGGCTGCTCGATTGTGGCATAGGAAGATCCAACACTATGGACTCCTAAAGATATGCCCATATAAGCTCATTAAATGAGATTATATGGTTGCCAAGAATTGTGGACTTGCCAAACCATTATGATGTGTTAGGTGGTATGTGTATATGATGTGCATTGTGACAAGTTGATTTGCATTCATGATTTCATGAAAGTTTGAAAAATGCATGGATTGCGTTTATGATTATAGGAACCTTTGAAAAATGAATAATTTGTGATTTCAAGAAAATGACAAGAGTTCTTAGTTTATGATTTTATGAACCTTTGAAAAAAAAATGAATGATTTGTGATTTCAAGAAAATGACAAGAGTTTTGAAGAAAACAATGTTTTATGATCCAAAGGAAATTTATATGGAAATGGGCTTCTAAAACTGTTTTGTTCATTATTTGGTTATAAGCATAGAACCTATTGGGCTCCCCAAGCTCACCCCCCTTTTTCCCAATTTCCAGGTTTTTAGCAAGAAGTCAAGAGGAAGTGGATCAAGGCATCTTGTGTTTGTTTTATTATGTATTTGAAGTTTGGTTATGTAAATGTATAGTTGTAATTCATATGAGCAATTGAATAAAGTAAATGAGATATTGTTATTGGTTTTGGATTTTGGCTAGGAAATGCCAATGAAATTGTAAAACTCCTATATATGATGATTAATGCAATATGGACTTGAGTATGATTGTGAATGTAAAATTTCATATAAACGAATATGGAGAAATGGTTGAAAGTTAGCATGATGCCTAAGTCTTGCTTATGAGGATAGCTTTGATGGTTGTCTAGGAATTTAGGGTTTGATGAACAAATTGAATCAAGAATTTATAGAATGATAAAATGAGTGTGATGCTGGAGTCGTTATAAAGTATGTTAACATGAGAGGGCATGAATATCATACAGTTAGGTAACTGTTATGAGATTGGGATTGACGGTCATGCATGTGTAATGAAGGTGAGAATGAGGCTTGTGTGAGGTTGAGTGGGCAAAGTCATGTTGAGAGTGAAGTGGATGAGTTGAGAGGTTTAGAAGTGTTTATGATGTTTGGAATAAGTCAAGAGAGAGTGTAGAGGGTTAGATTTTGAGTCCAGAATAGATATAAGTCGAGTTATTGGACCCATAAGTCGACTTGTGAAGTTTTTGAACAATAAGTCGACTTGTAAGTTAGATAAGTCGAGTTATTTTCCTCGATAAGTCGACTTGTTGGTGACAAGTCGACTTATTTGCCTCGATAAGTCGAGTTGTTCAGTATAAGTCGAGTTATAGGCTAATTTCCAAAGACAGGTCGAGTTGTTAGTCAAGCGTTTTGAGCATTGTTAGAGGCCGAATTTGGTTTTGCAGTCTTCATGAGAGTTGTAGATCTAGATGTCTACTTTCAAATGGTGAAAGAGAGAACACATTCTGACCTATATATAAAAAGTTATGGTAATTGTCCCAAAAGAGTTTCAGTTTGAATTTGGAAGTGAGCATGGTCTATTAAATTGGGCATAAACCCTCATATGACCTCCAAATGAGGTGAGGCTTGAACCATTAGTTTTCTAGGACATGTATCTGTTTCCATATAAAATTTGTAGCATTTGGAGCTAAATTGATAATAATTAAATAAAAAGCAAGTTAAGGGTTGGTTGAGAGAGCATGTTTCAGGTATGAATTCCTTTAGGTTTTGGAGTGTATCTTGAGTTATATGACTTGATTCAAGCGATTCTTGTCTTAAATAAAGCAAGAGTCTTAAGGCTATGATTCACAAGAGGATTTCAAATGAATTAAAGATATTAAGTTTTTCAAATTCGTGAACGAGTAGTGGAAATAAGTTCAAGTATGACGAATAGGAACATGGGCACTCTACGGAACTTTGGTAAGTAAATTTTGGGAACATTTTGAGTATGAGAATGGATTTGTGATGACTTTAAGGGTTCAAGGGATTAAGAATGAAAAAAAAAACCCTTCAAAGTAATACGCACGCTCAGGTTTCACGATTTTAAGCAAGAGAGTTGGGTTCCGAGAACGGGATCCAACACATTTGGCTTGACTAATGCACCCTCGGCTTTTCAATCCAAGATGAACGATTTATTCCGGGCAGTTCTGAGGAAGTATGTCCTTGTCTTCTTTGACGACATATTAGTCTACAGCCCGACGGAAGCACTCCATTTGCAGCACCTTGATCACGTTCTTCGGCTGTTGAAAGAAAAACAATTTTATGTAAAGAAAACAAAGTGTGAGTTTGCCTGCACTTCCATGATTTACTTGGGACATGTTATATCGCCAAAGGGGCTTTCAGTGGATGAGGATAAAATAGTAGCAATTAAAAAATGGGCTACCCCGACCAATGTTAGAAAATTGAGAGGTTTCTTGGGAATTGCGGGATATTACAAGAAATTTGTTAAAAATTATGTCATGATTGCCGAGCCATTGACGAGGTTGCTACGGAAGGAAGCATTTGTGTGGACTGAAGCAGCAACCCAAGCTTTTCATCAATTAAAAGAAGCTTTAATGACTACACCCATCTTGGCTCTACCAGATTTTCACCAACCCTTTACTTTACAAACGGATGCCTCGGGAACAGGGATCGGAGTCGTGTTAACTCAAGGAGGACGACCAATTGCCTTCTACAGTAAGCAACTCCCTCCACGCATGTTATCAGCATCCACATACGCGCGAGAGATGTATGCTATTACAATGGCTGTCAAACGTTAGACACAATACCTTCTGGGCACCCACTTTAAAATTGAGACAAATCACCAGCCCTTAAGAGCCTTGATGACACAGGTAATCCAGACGCCAGAGCAACAGCAGTGGCTCACAAAGTTGTTGGGATATGACTTTGAGATCATTTACAAACCTGGAAAGGAGAATGGACCAGCAGACGCGTTGTCCCGAGTTCATGGAGAGTTGATGGAGTTGCAGATCTCGAAACCTATCAGCGGGTTCCTGGCCACCCTGCGGAGATTTATTACAACACACCCACCCACGATGTCTCTGTTCAAAACAATTAAGGATAACCCCGGCGAAAAGGCAGACTACAGGATCCAGGATGGAATCATATTATTTAAGGGGCGGATTTTCGTTCCTTCGGAATCAGGCTTACAGGAGATTTTGTTTAGAGAATTCCATGATTCTGTCATCGGGGGACATACGGGAATGAAGCGCACAACTGCACGAATCTCTTCATCCTTTTATTGGCCACAATTGAGGCAAGATGTAGATGCTTATTGTAGCGCCCCCTTATCATAGGGTACACACCGGGACGTCCGTGGGTCGTTCCGACGCATATCCCACAGCAAGGAAGTGCTACGCTCGCATCTATCACTAAATACTCGCATGGCATCAATACAATTAAATCGCATTATGAAAATCACTAAAATTAAAAACCACAATAATAATCTTTCATTTCATAATATCAATCCAAAATATAGACAAGTCTATCAGTCCCCTAAAGTCTCAATACAATAACCCAAAAAGGAAAATGATAAAAACGTCTATACTAGGTCATCCTAAAAAATCATTCCAGCTGACCAACCTGTGTGCCATCGCTTCACTTGACAAAGCACTCGCACAGCAAGAAAACGTCTATCTCGGGAGCTAGAAACCTACTAACGCTGCCTTGAAAAATATTAGCAATGATGGGTGAGTTTGCGAACTCAATGAGAAACCATCATCGATGGTTCACCCAACTCATGCATATACACATAATATATCGCATAGTACACTTTAACGCATTTTAGAACACTGTACACAATTTACATATTTATACAACATAGCTCAAACATGTCACTTCACAATTGTCATACATCACACGCATTCTCAATTTCACTACACAGTCAGATGCATAATGTATGCAAATTCTCATTTTATGTCTTTGTTGTGACTGAGCGTTAACACTATCCCGATCTGGGCACTTTTCGCATAAATCACATTTTCAGCAAGTAGGAGAGCCCTCTGGGTATACACTACTGCTCACTCACATTAGGGATAGGAGAGCCCTCTGGATATGCACTATTCCCTTTTTCACTGATAATCGAGCTTAAAGCTCTGATCACTAATTGCTCCAGTCACAACTGTTTATTTACCGCTTATAATCTTGTCTAGCATGCACTCACACTTACATAGTCACTAGCACATATCTATCACTCCACTCAATTTATCGTATTCAGAACACTACTCATAATTCTATGCACTGATTCACAATCACAAGTACTCACATTTGCAACACATTTCAACTCACTCACAATTAGAACACTTATTCATAATTGCAGCACATTTATTTCGCATTTGTATCACTCACATTGTCAATTAATTCACACATTCACAGCACATATTATCACACAAAGATCGAGGAACCAACTAGGTTACTCACCTGTAACTTCCGAGCATCGCTGGAAGTCCCAGCGATATCCGTGGACTGTCGATCCAACGGTGCCTCTAAAACAATTCAAACGAATTCTCATCACTAGATACTCAATCAATTGAATTCACTAATGCACATGTCTTAACTTGAAATTTTATAATGCATGATCATGATTTTCCAGCGCTCTAATCCCAATTCGCTATCTCTCGCTTCACAACCCAAAATTCACTATTCACTAGCTCAATAATATCCACTGATTTCTCAAACCTCCAATTTAAATTCTAATCAGTCAAAACATAACTCTTTGGTTGCACTAAAACTAAAATTGACTCTCTTTCGATAATTACGATACCTCTAACCAAAATTCAAACTCTCAGTCTTTACCTCAATTGTAGACCTCTTTCTCTAGTTCACAACGATTCCGAATTACCTCAATAGAGGTCTACACTAAAAGTTCGCTCAAAAGACTAAACCATTTCACTTGAATTTCACCCCTCGCATGACGTATGACCATTAAATCGCGATGACGAAGGACACTCGCATGGCGTGGGAAACGTTCTCACGACGAACATTCCTTTCAGCCTCACCGTGGACGCCTACCAATCACTCGTCATAGCGTCAATTACTTGCTCGCCATGGCGTCTCAATGCTCGCCGCATTAACACGCCTTTTCTCACTACGGCGTGGCCCCATTACAGACGTCGCGACGTGCAACCATTTCATCTTCTCCGATCGTCATTTTTCGCCATTAATACTCTTAAAAACCTCCATTAACTCTCTCAACTACCCATACTAACACATTAAATGTCATAAATGCCATAAACAACCATAAATACAACATTAAACACAATAAACTTACCAAATCAAAGAATCAAACGGTAACCCTAAAATCGCAAACGTCCGAAAATCTTCCCAGCTCAAACTCTTACGGTTTTCACTCTCAAACCACACGAAACATCACCATCTCTCAACCACAAGCAAAGCTTCCACAATGAAGGAGAACCCAATGAAAATCTCCAAGGAAAAAGAGGTTGAAATCGTCGACGGAGAGCAAAAGGGGAAGAAGGAAAAAATTTGCTAACTTCCAAAACAAAACCTACTCTTATATATATATAGGGTTTAATTTAAACCTATAGATCATAATCCTCAAATTCATTCAATCTCAGTCTCTAAATTTCAATGGCTCATCACAATAATTCCTAAACTCACAAATCTAAATTTTCAAGCTATTAACCACTCAATTTCGGTACCGAAATCTAACTCATCGGTCTCTAAGCCATTTTCTCGGTCCGAACTCATAGCTCTAAAAATTTCAGAAAAATTCTCATAAATCCTCAAAAATACAAAACACAAAGTCCTATACTCAATTCTCAATTTCCAACTCTCAAGATTCAATTCTCACTCAACTCTGATTTCCAAACCCAATAAATCATATCTAACACATTTATCTCAAAATTCACAATTCAACTCATAATCACAATTAAATGCTGGAACAATCATGAATGCATGTCACTAAGAATATGCATGTGCAAAATGATCCATCTCTTTATAATCAGAGGCCACAAAGCACTCGATCACAATTCATGCAATAACAGAACTGCCCGTACCAATATGCTCATCGCATCGGTAACGGGATGTTACACTTATGTTCAACAGTGTTCGATCTGTCAACAAGTGAAGAGTAGCAATCAAGCACCACCTAGGTTATTACAACTGGCTTATGTTCAACAGTCCTTCCTTATTACAGATTCCTCAACAAGTTTGGGAATCCATTTCTATGGATTTTATAACTCATTTACCGGTTGTCCAAGGAAGGACTGTGATTTTTGTCGTCGTGGATAGGCTATCAAAGTACGCCCACTTCCTTGCCCTTCCTACTAATTTCACTGCTGCTTCACTTGCGGAAATATTTATGAAGGAAATTGGTCGACTGCATGGATTCCCTAGGGATATTGTCTCTGACAGGGACTTGGTGTTCATGAGTTCTTTCTGGAGGGAACTCTTCAAACTTCAAGAGACCCGTCTTTCTACTAGCTCGGCTTACCATCCACAATCCGATGGGCAGACGGTGGTAGTGAATCGTTGTCAGCAAGACTACTTGCGTTGTTATGTGGCCGACAACCCGAAGACCTAGCTCAGATTTCTCCATTGGGCAGAATATCACTATAACACCTCGGTGCACTCTGCCATTAAAATGACACCCTTCGAAGCCGTCTACGGACGAACACCCCCAAGCCTTCCACAATATCTTACGGGCAGCTCCAAACTCGATGCCATCGATACCTTGCTATCTGAACGGTCTAAAGTCCTTTCCCAGCTCAAAGAACATTTGGCTATGGCTCAACACCGAATGAAGCAACAAGAGGACAAGCATCGAACAGATAAATCCTTTGAGATTAGCGCATGGGTATTCGTGAAGCTCCATCCCTACCGTCAACGCTTTGTCATGGGCACTAGATTCCACAAGTTGTCAAAACGTTTTTATGGCCCCTTTAAAGTTGTCCAGAAAATTGGTTCAGTGGCTTACAGGCTTAATCTGCCACCTACTGCCCACATACATAATGTGTTCCACATATCTTTACTTAAGGAGTGTCGAGGGGACCCACACCACCAGCTGCCCCTGCCAGATGACTTTTGTGAAGGATATCCATTAATTATCCCTCAAACCATTTTGGGTTAGCGTAGGATCTATAAAGAAAACCAGCTGTCAACACAAGCTCTTATCCAATGGACAGACCAAACACCACCAGAAGGCACATGGGAGGACGTGGCAGAACTTCGAAGGGAGCACCCTGATTTTATCCTTGAGGACAAGGAATTTCTGGAGGATGGTAGTAATGTTACAGCGCAAGTAAAAGTAGCAGTCCAAAGGAAGAAGAGCTCTCGTATTCACGTGAAACCAGCGAAACTAAACGATTACATATTGTAGTGAGCTGGAATATTATAGGAATACAGACAAATATAGTTATAAGCCAAACGGATTTGGTTGTAACGGTCTTAACTATTTAATGAAAGGAACCTCGCGATGAGAGGCATACAAAATTTCAAGAAAAACTTCTCTCCTTCTAATTCTCTCCTGCCTATTCTAAGTTCTCGGTTACCGATAACCCAGCACAGAGCCAGGCCAAATTTGCCGCCAATTACTGACAGATCCAAGATTCCAATATGACCAAGCAACATCATCCTTAAAACTGGGCATGAGAACGCAAGTGCAGCACGAAGTAACACCAACGGGTTCGCCAGTTGGGAAAAAAATGTTGTCCGCAGATTCCAAGATACGCTGAATGATAAGAAAGACGAGCAGCGCCAGGCATGGTAAGATATCAAGGGCGCACTGCTGGTTTCTCTAGTTGCCATTTCAGAGAACACCTCTGCTTGCTTGTAAATATGGATAAATTACGCACTTGGTAATCAAAGTAACAAAACAACATGAAAGAGCTCATCCAGAGACCTCTATCCTTTGTTTGTGCTCTCAAACATTATCATTTTGTATAATCTTCCACGGAATAACAATAACTAGTAATTGCATTAATAACACAAAAATGATTCTATGAAAAGGAAAACACCATCATCAAATTGCTATAGAATGTGTCCAACAATGTCATTCTATACAATAATTATATTAATTACAAAAATCTTCCCTCTCTCTTTTTCTTCTGATCAAACTACTTCTAATTGCTAACAGTCACAAGTGGACTTATTCCTGCCTAGAATCAGACTCTGTCTTCGGCTTTTGTGGTCAAACCCTGCCTCCTCTACCAGCTTAAAAGCTCTTACTTCGTTCTAATACTCACTCAAACAATCTACCTTCTTCACCAACTTCCCTTCAACCTCCTTCCTTGGTGCAGAACTCTCACCAGAACCGATAACTCAACCTGCCTCTATACCTTTCTTTGTATCAGTCACCCTATTTCCTCCTGCTTCTGATGTAGCCTTTCCTCTTCCTAAATCTATAGTAGCTCCAGCCAAAGCTAAAGCTACTGGCCCAGCAGATGCAGCCCTTCTTTCTCCAAACACTATAAATGCCAGTTGTTCAACCCCTCTCCCTCCAAATCGACCCATGCTCCTCCCTCAATCTTTCTAAAACCTGTAAAAAGAACTCATCTATCCAAGTTCTCAACTTTGCTCCCAAAATCACAAAGGCTTGGAGCCAAGTTGTTTGAGATACCTTCCCAACTGAGAAGCTGAGATACCTGCCTCCGGGGAGAGAGCACAATTGTCTCACCACCCCTTGAAATGCTTAAGATAGGTGCCGGAAATGATCAAATAATTCTTTGTAGAAAAAAAAATTCTGTTTTCCCAGTAGTTCATGGATGGGCTGTGGTCAACTAGAGAGAACACAGATTAGAAGAGGTACTCATAAATGAAGATTCCTTTCTTCTTCTTCTTCTTCTTTTTAAGATTCCCTAGTGAAATCTGGAGGCTGAAAATAGTCGAATCAGGGCCACTGTTCCTTCTAAAATGGAGACTTGTCATGGGACTAGGAAATATGAGACTCAAGCATGTCCCAATATAGGTGAAATTCCACAATATTCCACTTGAATTTTGGTTCACTGCTGGATTTAGTTACCTGGCAAGTTCAATATGCAAACTTTTGTCTAGCAGACCGCAACCATGAAGAGAATGGGACATGCAAGAATATGTCTAGAAGTTGATAGGGACTGTCAACTACCTCAAATACTGAAAATCATGAGACCAGATGATGATAAAATCCTGAAGGAAGTTGATATCTTCATTACCTACCAATGAAAGCCATCAAAACATGAGAAAACCCAAACGTGGAAGGCAAAGTTAAAAAATTCCTTCCTTGGAAATATGATTAGTTTCTTGGTGTTGAAGCAGTAGCTCAACAAAGCATTACTCTAACCCAAGAACTCCATCAATAAGCAACCATCAGGCTCACTTTAACGGAAGAACTATTGTGTCTTTCGACCACAAGGTAACTCAAGTCTTGTATTCTCATATTACAAATCAACTTATCCCTCATACATACGCCTCTTCACATTGTGTGGAAGCTCTAACCAAGTAAAAGGAAAATTGGGCGGGATAAAGACTTCATCTTCCACAGCGAGTGCAAGAAACTGAAGATATTCCAACTCTCATTCGCAGGTGGTACAAACAGTAACTTTGTTGCAACTCTAATGAACTCTTTGAGACTATTTACAGATATATCGATCCTTGCAATCAAAAAAAGCAAAAGTTGCTTACATGTGTCTGCAAGTGAAGCTGATCTAGCAAAAAAAAAACTCTCTTTTTCAACAAGCTTTAAGGTGCAGCAGCCCCTTCTGAAATACTTGGAAGCTCTAATAATAACCAAAAGGCTCCCCCAAGACTGCTGCCTCTCCTATACTAGATTCACAGAAGAATTAGCATCTGGATAAATACATCATTATCATATGTTGGTAAAGTGCAACTGATTATCTCCATTCTGAACTTCCATGTACTAGAGCTCCCACCTTTTCTCTTCCACTTAGCTTGATCAAGATTATTTACAAAATCTTAGAGAATTTTATTTACTAAAGAAAAGCTATCTACTCAACACAGGCAGAGGTTCAGTGGGTTGAGCTCTGTCAACCTAAGGAAAAGGGGGGTTTGGGTATTGTTTCCATTCAAGCCATGAACAAAATTCCCTTAGATAAAAGAATATGGAAGCTCTTCGATGATCAGGAATTGCTTTCTATTCAATGGTCCACGCACAATTTAAAAAAGGAGAAAATTTTTGGAAGATTTAACCTAGATCAGATACTTCATGGGCCTTATATCACATCCTCACAATGAGCACTAAAATGAAGAATATAATAGGTAATGGAAATGCCACTTGGATTTGGTTTGACAATTGGCACAATGAAACCCCCTGTACAAGAGTCCAAACTTTCAATCTATCAAACACATTGTATTAGAAGAGGCAAGAGTCAAGATGATAATCCAAGGAAGCAATTGGAGCTGTCACCTGAAAGGCTTCTCAACTTTTATGGATAACCTGCCGAGATATAATCCTAACCCTTATTACCTGAAAGGCTTCTCAACTTGGAATTGTGACAGATTCTGTGTGGAACAAGATTGGCAGAACCTTGTCGAATGGGCAAGGAAAGTGAACTACCAAAGCAAAGACGATCTTGTTATATTCAAGTTGCCCTTCAGCGTACCATTATGCTGTCTACATAGAAAAAACATGATAATATTCAGAAATGAAACAAAAGATTGCAGGAATTCTGTCAACTCTATCATGGATAAGGCAAATAATCACCACAAGAGGAATCTCTAACCTGAATAGCCCAAGCATGACTGTCAGGTGGAACTTAATCTAGAGTCACAGTTTTTATTCCTCATCAGTAATAGCTTGTGACCAGATGTAGACTGCTGTAGCATAGCTGGAATTATTTTGGTTGCAAGGCTCTGTAGTCTAGTTTTTCTCAACTTCCAAAGAAAACTGTAAAAATGATTTAAAAATGCCATGAAAACTAATGTCATTAGCTTCCATGAGGTGCTATAAAAAAGGCTCCCTGATTAAAATTTTTTTTAGGATTATGAACTTCAATTAAAAACACATGGTTGGCTAAGTTTGGAGTTGACTGACTGCTCCTATTGCCTTTGATCCTAACGTACAGTAATTCATAAATATGTGCAAATGTACAAACACATGGTTAAATAAGTTTTGGAGTTGATTGACTGCTCTTCTTCCCTTTAAACCTAATGGCCAAACTATACTCTTTGTTAATTTAATCATTAATTTATATTCAAGAAAAACAAAGAATTGTCTGTTTGTATATGTTGTCCCTTTTTCTCAATATATATATATAAGTACAACTTGCCTAGATATTGACCATATATATATATATATATATATATATTGAGAAAAAGGGACAACATATACAAACAGACAATTCTATATATAATATATATAAGCTTCATTTCACAAGTAAATATTAATTTCACAAATAAGTAGAACTTGCTTAGATATTGGCCATTTTCCATTTCCTTTTCAGTTTGGTTTTTCGTTGTCATTTGTTCTCTTTTTTTAATGAAATGGAAAGGTTTACTTTTATAATTCTACCGTATTTACTTATTCTTATATAGAAACAATTAGGATTTGTTTTCAAACATACTAATTTTCTAAAGAGTAACACTTTCATTTTGCTACTCGTTAACCAGTTTATTTATCCATAATGTAACAATTTCACCTCATTACATCTATCCTATCAATAATATAGTTACAGTTTTAAACATAAGATATATCACAAATATCAAATTTGTTAAATTGTCCATGAAAAGTAGCATCATTCATCTATTTCAGATAATTAGTCAGACCCAGATATGAAGAATACTTCGATAATTGATTATGTTAGACTTGTTCTCACTGTTCCATTTAATTAAATCAATTTAGAAACAACGATAATAAAATGTCTCTTGTGCTAATCAACAAACTATTTTGTAAAGCAATTAAAGCCTTGCACAAGCCTACAAATTTTCACATGGTTCTACCACATAAATGTATGTATGCTCTTCTAATGTGTTAAACGTTGCAAAAGAAATATTCAAACAGAGCACTGGAAAATGAGAAATGAACGGTACCTGGTGGCAAACAGTCATCAGGTCAGTGGCATGGTTAAAGTCAGAATGTGATAACTCAAATATCAGCTACAGTTTGAGCATCTCCACTAATCTCCTTACCAGAAATCTCTACAATTACAAATCCCGTCCTTGAAATGATGGAATCGACTTGCATCTCTTACCGTAATCTCTCTCTTTGAAATAAGAGAGAAAAATTTTATCGCAATGTGGCAATCACCACAAACTCGTAAATTTTTGGTAACTAAGATGGGTTTATTATGACTCAGACTAAGAATCCCAAATGCAATAGCCAATTTCTCACTGTGATATAGGAGGATTCCTTCCTTCTCTTCTTCCTCAACATCTTGGAGAACAAAGCTTGACTCAGAACAGTAACCCAACTTTTTAATCTCCACTAGCAATTCCTCAAGTTTTTGGTTTATCTGTGCTGATTGCGGGTGGGACCTATCTCCACCAACAAATGCGTGAACAACCCCACCAATCTCAATCCAGCTACATCCAGGAATTTTCTTAAATCCTAAGCCCCTTTGTGCAATTCTAACCTCTGCTGCATCATCCCATCTCCCAACAGCACTATACATATTGGATAAAAGGACAAAGTTTCCAGTAGATTCAGGGCCTAGTCTCTGGATTTTCTTTGATACTTTCTCCCCAAGTTCAATATTCTTGTAGACATTACAAGCAGCAAAGACGGCACTCCACACACGAACATCAGGCTCAAATGGCATATTTTCTATGAGATGCCAAACCTCTTCAAAAAGTCCTGCTCGGCTCAAGAGATCGGTCATGCATATATAGTGCTCTATTCTGGGTGTGATTTCAAAGTATTGAGTCATGATAGTGAACCAGTGTTTACCTTCAGCAACAAGTCCTGAATGGCTGCAAGCATATAAGAGACTAATGAAAGTCACATCATCTGGCTCTAATCCTTGTGTCAGCATGTTATTGAACAAATTAAGTGCATCCATGCCTAGCCCATGAATTCCATAGGCAATAATCATTGTATTCCAGGAGACAATATCTTGCTCATCCATCCTATCAAAAACATCCCTCGCGCTAGTAATCCTTCCACACTTGGCATACATGTCAATGAGAGCATTACAAACTGAAGTTTCAGCAGTAAAGCCTCTAACAATTGCATAACAATGGCAACAACGACCACGTTGAAAAGCAGCCAGATGAGAACAGGCAGGTAGGACACTTACCATGGTTGCCAAATCAGGACCTATTCCTGACAATAACATTTTGCGGAATATTTGTAATGCCTCTTCTGCATTACCATTCTGCATGAATCCTGAAATCATGGCACCAAATGAAACTGTGTCCTTCATATCCATTTCATTAAAAAATCTTACTGCGTCCTTAATAATGCCACACTTTGCGTACATGGAAAGCAAAGTATTGCCCAGCATTAAATCTGAATTTAAACCTGATTTGATTGCATAACAATGCAAGCATCTTCCTGTTCTCAAATCAGTCAATTTTGCACAAGCCCGTACAACAGCTGCAAGAGTTACTTCAGTGATAGCAATCACCGCACCATCCTTGAGCATCATAATCTCATGAAATACTTTCAATGCCTCCGTCAAAAACTCATTTGTAACATAAGCGCCAATCATAGCACTCCAAGTCACCTCATTCTTGGCGACACCCATCATGTCAAAAATTCTCTTAGCGCTAGTTATGCACCTACATTTGCCGTACATATCCAAAACACCTGTTTCTACCACAACATCATTATTATAGCCTCTCCTCAAGCAGAAAGCATGAACCGCCTTCCCCACTCTCAAATCATTCGCTTGAGCAACAATTGGGATAAGAGACACCATGGTTGAAGAAGTGGGGCTCACACTCCTTTGCATTTCTACAAGAAACTTCATCGTCTGATCATAGTAGGCTGCCCCATGAAGAGAAAACCCCGCAATCAAGCAATTCCATGCAACAACATCTCTGTTAGCCATGTTTTGAAACAACTCCTCGGCTTTCACCAAGCACCCACATTTAGCATACATGTCAACCAATGCAGTGGAAACATAGACATCAGAGTCAAGGCCAAGAATTTTGGCATGAGCATGAATCTCTTGACCCTTTTCTCTCGCTTGAAGAGCCGAACAAGCTTTGAGGACAAACGGGAAAGTGAACTTGGTAGGCGTGACGCCGAAATCCAACATTTCGTAGTACAAATCAAGAGCTTTAGTATAGGGTCCTCTCCAAGAATATGCTCTTATCAGCATGTTCCACAACTTAGCACTTTTCGGCTTTTTTGGAATTTCATCGAACACTTTACAAGCGTTTACAACCTCATCACACACAATATAAAAATGTGCCAGTTTCGCTAACAACATACTAAAATCTATAGAGTGATTACTTTTGAAGTTGGAATGTTTAAGTAGATGCTGATGGACAAGTTTGCCATGGGACACAAATTTTGAACGAAAGCAAGCTTCCAGAAGGGTGCAGTAATCATGGAGGCTCAAATTCTTCTGAAACCTCAGGGGGCTACCCGCACCATACCGCATGTCCTTCGCTCGACACCACTGAAATTGGAGAAAACTATCCAAGCGGAGACAAGATGTACCGTTTAGGTTATGATTGGTGGGATGTTAATTAAAGAAATGGAATATAATAAAATGGAAAGGAATTTAATAGTTTATGATATAATGGAATGAAATATAGTAAAAAGTTTTTTTTGTAAAGGATGGAATGATTCATAATATAATGTATTGAAATATTGTTTAAAAGATGGATGAAATGAAATGTAACGTATAATAAATAACTTTTATATCCCTTATATTAAAATAGTTATTGCATGAAGTTTATTATTTTATTATTAATTATACAAAATATTAGTATTAATTATTTAACATATTTTATTTTATTTTATGTGATTTATATTAATAATTTATTTATATAAAATATATACAAACAATTAAAGAATACTTTTTTTACATATTTTTATTTTCCTTAATAAAATTTTTATTAAATTTTTATTAATTTTATAGAATTTATTATTAATTATATAAAATATTATTATTAATTATTTAATATATTCTATTCTATTCTATGTGATTTATATATAAAATAATTTATTTATATTTATATTTATATAGAAATATATACAAACAATTAAAGAATAATTTTAAATATATTTTCTATTTTCATTAATAAAAATTTTATTTATTTTTTTAATTATATACAATTTATTATTAATTATAAAATTATTATTATTAATTATTTAATAAATTTTATTATATTAAATTTTTATTTATATTTAAAATAATTTATCTACATTTTTTATATAGAAATATATACAAACAAGAATAATTTTTAATATATTTTTATTAATGAAAATAGAAAACATATAAAATTATTATTTAATTATTTTATATATTTTATATAAATAAAATAAATAAATAAATTTTAAATATATATTTTATATTTTATTATTAAATATATATTTTATTATTAATAATATAAAATATTATTATTAATTATTTAATAAATTTTATTATATTAAATATTACTATATTCTATTTAATATATTAATATTATGATTTGGTCAGAGTTGGTATTAAGAAGAATTATTGAGGGTATATTAAATAGTATGTATTTATTAGTTTACGCTCCATCCTAAACCCCCCAAATCGAAAGTTTCTTATTTTCACTGTTTAAGATGGAATGGAACGTAACATGAAACCCTCCACTTCCATCCCAGTCCATTTCATTTCATTATGAAACCTTCAAATAAACGATGGAAGTATGTTACGTTCCATCCCATCCCATTATTAACCCTCAAACCAAACATAGCCTTAGTCTCGAGTGGAGGGCGTTGGAAAATTAGGACAGGTTGTGCGCAGCGAAATAATTTAAAAAATTATTTTCTTATTTTAATTTCTAGAAAATTAAGATTATTTTAATTTTATAAAACTATTAATATATAAATCATAAGAAAACATTAATATTAATTCGTACTTTATTCTAAAGTTTGATCATATTTATCTCGTATCGTTCAAATCGTTTCCAAAATCAATCAATCTCAACCATTGTAATTGCACCAAGTATCTAACTTTTAACGGTATAACAAATTGAGTAAATTCTATTTAACTCTTCGGTTAAGCAAGATGTGTTAGCTCCATTAAAGCATGAGTCTATTTATAATAAGTTTTGAACATGTTAGTAATTTAATTAAAATTATTTTTAATTAATTATAATGAAATGTCATTTGTTAATTATCTTGTATTTAATTATAAAAATTTTCAAACTTTACGATTAAATTCAACTTGATTAAAATATATTTGCTTTCTTTAACAAGTTATTTATGTGAGACTCGTTAGCTTCTCAAATATGTTGAAATAGTTATAAATTACAATTAGAATTTATAATTAGAATTAGAATTAAATAAATTAAAACTCTTAATTAAATAATTTATAATTATAGATCAAGATTGGCGTCTAGCAATATATCATGACCATCTAAATATTTAGAAATGTCAAAATAGTTTTGATTAACCTTTTCACGCATGATTTTTTGTATAATTCAATTCTTTTATCATATAATATTTCAATTAGACATAAAATATAGAATTAATGTCTACTCTATTTTGAGTGCAATTATATTAGTTTCTTACTATTAGCCATTGATTCAATAAATGACATTTGTAAAGTATATACAAAACATCATTTTACCTTGACAAAGGATTTCTCAAATCAATATTAATCGAGAACAACAGAATATTCTCTCTAATTACTTTAAGGTGATGAATCCTAACTTGATCACTCAACTATCTCTATATAATTCATGCTACATCTAATGACTACTAACTGAACGACCTATGATTATATTAGATCATAATTAGTATCAAAACATAACAATTCCTATAAAAGATAACTTTGAAGATCTCAAGTTAAAGGATCACTTATACAATCATCACAATGAGATTTTCTATAAATATAAAAGTAATGTTTCAAATGGATTTCTCATATCAGATCAGTTCAGTGAACTTAATCTATAACAAATACCAACATGTTTGTTTAAGTATCTTCATGCTTTATAATGACCTATATACGTCCATGAAGGGTATAACAGTCAACGCCAAAGGTAGTTATATGATGGTTGTTATATAGAGTCCATACAAAAAATGAGAAGATATACAACGGGATGTATGCTTTAAGTTGCTAGACTTCTTCTATTAAAAAAATAGATATATATAGAAGAGTAGAAACGAAGATCTTTGCAATAAATTGGTACTGAAAAGTTCTTTAACCGGTAAAATTATAACAAGAATCCAAGTACGTGAATCTTTGTTTTATATGCATATGAAACGATCCTGTTGAGCATAATCTTTGTAATTATGTTTTATCATGATTATTATCTAACATTGATATCAGAGTAGGTTAATGTTTTTTTATGTTTATGCTTGCATAAATCTGTGTTTTTTTTATATGCTATTTCTTGCTATACTATACATCTATTTTACGCTTATGGTTTTACTCATTCTATTTCTTATAATCCAACCTAAAAATGCTGGTTTTCATTATGATTGTTTACAGTGAAAAATGAATGGTGTTTTATTTTTCGTTTCTTCTCATTCTGTTTCGGAAAAGACAATGTTGTTTTGTTTTTTGTTTCTTCTCTTCAACATGCTTTTATTTTTTTCTAAAGCCAGAAGAGAAGAGTTTAAAAAAAATATGGAGAATGAAACGCAGATGAAGAAGAAGAGACTTCTTCCTAAATACAATCTAACGTTGGATAAGACAACGTGTGCACATGTGCATATATAAATATATAATTCGTGGCTGTCAACAACATATACATTGTTATATATATAAGTATAATAAAACAAAAAGTGTTATAAAATAGTTCCTTTTTTTTCTGTGTGTGGATATATGTATAATAACAACCTAGAATGGGTTAAGGCTTTGGGCTTTGAAATTCAACATATTAAGTATGTGATGCTTTTGGGCTGTAAGATATGTAAAGAAGTAGTTAAAGTTCCATAAATGGGTCATGTCTATGTGATGTCTTATAGGCCCATAATATAACCACATTGAAGTTGGGCAAGACCTTATTATCTATATTAATAAATTAAATTAAATGTAGCATAAAGAATTATAAATAAGTTTTCTAATTTACAAAAACTAATTTGTTTAGTTAAAATAAGAAAGGATTTTCATTAGAAATTAGTTTTTAATTAAACCAAGATAAATTGATTAGTTCAATTATAATTTAAATTAAAAACAAGTTTCTAATTCTAGTTGAATTATTCATATTTGAATATTAGAAATAAGTTTCTAATTGATTAGAAATTAATAGCATAATTTGAATAGTTCAATAAATTGCTAATAGAATTAAATTGTTTCCATAATACGAGCATGAGTTCACTATGTGTTAGACAAAATAATTTGTTATTTTGGGCACTCTTCTAATTCCTGAATTTTTTTTTCAAGAAAATGCCTATTATTAAGTGAATGCCTTAGCTTATTCGATGTGAGGCATAGAAGAGACGAATTGGCAGTACGTATGTAAAATTAGTTAACATACGTTTAATGTTTGGAGACAGGCTAACACAACATGTTATTTCAGTTAATAATATGATGCAAGAATTATATCTTGGAGGTTGCTTAGCTTATGCAGATGTTGAAGTAAAATACATGACATTGCTTGCGACATTACCTCAACCTCAAGGCGAACTGTTACGAATGCTCTGTAATACTATGTCTAACAATAAGACTTATAATTTATTAGTGATGACATTTATTAATGTAACATCTCATCCCCGATGGGAAGGTTATATTGATAAATTGGGACAGGCTAGTTGATTGCATTGCATATTTTGATGCAAACATTTATTTGACCTCTAATTTGAGAGGAATGAGTCTTTTTGCACATGCTCATAGGTACATGCATTCATGACATTTCCCGATTTTTAATTGTGAATCTGATATGTTCTGGTAAGTCTGAGACAATTGTGTTTGAAATTGAATTGGGAAAAGCTTAGGAGGGATTTTCAGTTGTTAGTGTGAGCCTTAGAAATTTTCTGGAAATTTTAGGAGAAAAGGGTTAGACCGGAAAATTTTCCGAGTAACAGACTGGTTGACTTTATGGTACTGAAATAACTGTCCAATGGTAATGGGAAATTTAGATTTATGAGATTAGGAATAAAAATGTCGAGCCATTGGAAATTTAAAGACTGAATTTAAAAGAATTTGAGGATTTAGGCCTTATAAGCCCTAGGCTGAAAATCAACCTTTAAATGCCTTAGTTTTGATTTTAGCAGTAAACTCATTTCTCCATTTAGGGCATACCTTTTCTTCTCCCTTCGACGATTTTCGATCCTCCTTACCCTTGCTTAATCCTTGATTTGTTGCTTGCTTCTTCTTCCTTGTGCAAAGGCTAACCCTAATCCTTGAAAAGATGAAGTTGTGTATAGCTTTGGGTGAGAATCGTGGGTGTTAGGGCTTGGAGAAGATTTTCGGGTATTTGAAGATTTGAGGCTTGATTGGTAAATAAAATGACTTTAATGTTGTTGAAATGCATTAATGAGTTTAAATATTAAAGATTGTGGTAGTTGAGTGGAGTTATTACTAGTTTTAGAGAGAGAAATGGCGAAAAATGCGACTCACACGTCGCGGCGTGCCTGTTGGGACCTGATCCGAAGACCGGACCCCAACTGCTTATAACTTAACACTCTTACTTTTGCTTTAATTTTACATCTATTGGACCCGTTTCCAGAGCCCAATTTCCAGAGTCCTAAAGCCTTGTGCTTATTTCCTTACAGGGTCATTAGTTGTAACTCAACATTCGTGGCGAGCGCACACCAATTAATCACAAAAATAATGAGTTGATTTATTCATAAAAAATGTAGCCTTAAGTCTCGAGTTCGATTTGAAACAAGAATCACCTCAAACGGAGTTATATAACTCAAGTTATGTTTAAAAAGCCTATAAGAGCTCATACTCCAAATATGATCTCCAAACCGACCTCTCACTTATTTTAACGCAAACTTCTTCAATTTAACTCCAAATGGTACCAATTTTTGTAGGGAGAAAGATATATGTCCTATAAATCTAATGGTTCAAGTCTCACCTCAATTTCAGGTCGGATTAGGGATTTATGCCCGAAAGAATAGAATATGTTCACACCCAAAATCAAATTGAACCCCTTTTGGCGTGATTTCAATAACTTTTAATATAGATGTCAGATTGAGTTTGTTATTTTACCATTAGAAAGAAGACATCTAGATATACAACTATCATGAAGACCACAAAACGATATTCGGCCTCTAACTTTGTCCAAAAATACAATCTTTCCCGTAGCTGTCCGTTAAACGGACATGGATGTCCGTTTAACGGACACATTCGGGTGAAAGTGACCCTCTGTCCATTTAACGGACATCCATGTCCGTTTAACGGACATCCATGTCCGTTTAATGGACATTGAATTGTCCAAAACTCCAAAGCCTCTCCTAAACCTCTCATCTTCAACCTAACTTCATAACCACTTGTATACTTCACAAATTTAACTCATTCTAAAGCATAAACACTTCATAACACTTCAAATTCCAAGTTCAACTCACCAACTTCACAATTTCCAACTTAATTGGTTCATCAAAACCATGAATTTCAATCATTAGTCATCAAGGCTATCATAAACTCACAAGCTATATGAGCAACAAAATGAACCTTAGCTATTATCTTCCAATTCTCATAACTTATTGCTCCAAATCCTAAAAATTACATATTATATCTCAATGAAAAGATAAAAAAGTGCTCTACAAATTTCATTAAAGATGCAAAACTCAATTCCGTCATTAAAGGAGGTAAAAACTCACTCAAATGTATTGCTCCTATAATGACCAATGAAACAATGAAATAGCCACATGAACAGTAACTGATATAGGTTCAACCCCCATAAGTTTTTACTCCTAACTCCAAATAAGGCACATCATATACCATTAGAAAGCTCCAAACGTATGCTACATTCTTCAAGAAGACCTCCCAATTCAATTCCAACACTAAGGGGGTCTAAATCACCGTAAAAGATTTTGTCAAATTTTGAAAAAATTTGACAGCACCTCCTTTAAAATTTCACTATCCAAACTTCGATTCGATTCAACCTAACTCAAGTACCTGGATAAAAACCTAAATCTTCAATCTCTCATAACACCAATCAATCCAAATATCCCAAAGGTTCAACTTCGATGGCAGCCACACACTCTTAGCATTCTAATCATACCCAAACTATAAAACAAAACATTTTCCTTCTTCTTGTCAAACTCAAACCATACAACAATGCATTGTGAATAAGACATATGCAAATTACATGAATTACATTCAAACCCAACATTCTTGCATTTACATGAACAATCTGAGTTATTACAACGCTTTAGAGGGCATTTTCCCCGATTACAATCTAAAAGATTAAATGCCAAAAATACAAGGTGGATCAATTCTCCAAAACACAACCTAACTCTTTGTTTCCAAGAATGACTTCTAAATTAAAAACATTGAAGTGATGCCTCAATACCAATACTGTAACTCATGTTTCCGTTCGTTACTTGTGGAGCGAAAAAGGGGTGTGAGCTCGACGGCTCAGTGAGTAACAGCTTAATAATTAAGAAATAAGCTAAAACGTTCTTTATTTCTTCATTTTCAAAGAAATTTTCATATGATAGAAACCTTTCAAAATTTATCAAAACTTTTCACAATTCCATTTCATCATTCACTTTCAAAGCCAAAATCACATTGTTCGGAACACCTTCAATTTTTCAAATCCTCTGAAAAAAAAAACTCATTTCATCACACCAATCACACAACAAGATCACATAAGCATAGAGAAAGTGATAAATCAATTTATCAAAAGCAATTACCAAACAACATAACATATACAAACAACTTAGACAAGCATATCACATAATCACATATAAGATGGTTTGGGTTGATCCAAACAGGACGTACTACACATTTTCGCGAAGCGGTCATGTATAGCCGTGAACATATGTAGGAGTCCGTGAGGAGCTCCATGGCCACTAGCGGACAGGCGGGAGAAGCCTATAATTTGACAGGTGCACCTATCACACATAAGGGACCACCACAAACTCAAACAAACATTTATATCACATAATTCACACAATTTATGATCATTAGCCTCAAATGGCAAAATCACTTTCATATAATCGTTGAAATCATCCCTTTTGGATCTTTTTCTCTTGTCAAACCATTTCACACATATTTTCATAAAGTCTTTACATTCAAAACATTTCATATAAGTTTAAACTATCACAAATAGCAATTCACTTAAAAATTTAGAAACCGTAGGAAAACATTATATGACATTTATTTCAAAGCAATTAAGTAGCTTATTAACTCAACTATTAAATTATCACCCACCTTAATTCCTTTAGCTAGGAGCTTGAACAATTGGCCTTACTTCTTCCTCCAATTGCCTTAATTCACCTTCATCAAATACATCCAACACAAAAGAATCCCATATCAACATGAGATATCAAAATTTTCCATCTCTAAGGACATTAAAGCATGGAAAGAACCTAACTAACCTTACCCATAAGTATTCTAAGCCATTTATACCTAAATCCATCCATAAAACCAAAAGATTTCACTTTTTTCTTACCTTAAAGAGAGACCCACGAAATTGGGTTTTTGTTTCAAAGGATAACTAAAACTCTTCCTCTTCCCTTTTCTTCTTAAAGAAACTCTTCAATCTTCCTTTCTAAGGCATAGAAACCTAAGCTCCTTCTCTTCTTCTTCTTCTTCTTCTTCTTCTTCTCTTCTTCTTCTTCTTTTGGCCGAAACTCTCACTCTCTCCTTTCTCTTATTATTGTCGTGTCTTTCCTTTCTCAAACCTAACACATGCCTTTTAAATAAAAACCTAAGCTAAAACTCTCAAAACTACGTAGTTTAGGCAATCCCTTCTTAAAACTTAACAATTTCCTATTGCTACATCTTCACCCACGTAACCCATCACTTGTTTCATTTCCTTTTCATTTTAATTTCCTATCTTCTTGTTTTACTTAAATTCAAAGGACCAAACTAGCCCTCCTCAAAAGCCTTTGGTCTTTAATACATAGGTGATATACCTAAATTGTCCTCAAGCCATGTTATTCATTTAATATCTAATAACATACTCCACTCTAATTTAAACATAATCCATCATTTAATTTCCATTTCTTTAAGCACTAACACCTCAAAATAATTTAGACAATACCTCAAAATATTTTAGACATGTTTAATTTAATTAAAAAAATTCAGGGGCCCAACATTTCTCCCCCTCTTAAAAGAATTTCGTCCTCGAAATTCATACTTAAATAAACATCAAACAATACAATTTCTTTACTCATTTCTTCCAAATAATCCTAGTCATTCGCATATTCAAATTTCTCACCACACATATTCATAATGTTTTCCACCTCTTATCTTAAATACCATCCATATTATTTCCAAACACCAATATTTCTTATCGAATTGGTTAGGAGTGTAGGATGCTCCTCCGTTTCTCATTTAACTTCATCACTCGAAAACTTTCTTTCAAATGATAGTATTCAATAGACTCACTCGGTCTTTCAATTCGTTATTTGGTCATTTACTTTCTTAACTAGTTCCTCCTTATGCTTCAGATCACTCACAATTTTTTTTCCACTTCCTGTGCCGATAACACCATAATCTTATCACATCAATATTTACTTAACATACTCACATATATCATATTTTGAATCCATTTTTCAGTAGCATTAACTCATAATACGTTCATACGAACCAATTCATAGCGGCTTAGCGAATTCTTTTTCCTAACTTGAGCACACCTGAGCAAGGTGATACCATCAGAGACAATTCAGTTTTCAATTAGTAATTCACATTACTTTAGTCTCAGTTCATGTAACTCTTATGTCAATCTTCCGTATTCTATATCTTTGCCGTGAATCCACCTAATTCATTCATCTTTCTTGATCACTTAATTTCTAATACCTCTTTAATTGATCTGACATTCAATCATTTTTAAGCCTTACTCATAATAAAACAAAAGCAATGACTCTTTCTATCTTCTAACTCCTCATACAGTATTCTATTGAAAAACACTATGACAACGATTGTGATGCTTAAAGTCAAATAGAACTATACATTGATCTCATGTTCCTATAAACTCTAAACTATAAATTTTAAGCATATCTTCGACAGTTAAAATCGTCGACAATTCAAACTTTCAATCACTTGACATATTTCTTCTAGGATGTATAGCTTAAATCACCATTACTTTTCTCACAGTCTCTTTGTTTAATTTTTTTCCTTGCCGGTACGCATACTTCTTATCTCAATCACCCAGTATCATTCTTCTTATTCGAACCCAAAATTCATACTCATTTTCAATTTCTTAGTAAGATTCACAATTTCTGAATCTTAAATTTGGGCTTGGTTCACATGAACTGATCTGTACTTTTAGTGACTAATCATTTTGCCTCAAATTCAATTCCACATTCTACATTTTTTACTGCACTAGATTTGATAACCTCAAAATCCAAATTTATGATACACTGCTATTAATATCTTTATTCAATGCATCTGATCATATCACTAACTTTACCAGTTTAGCACTCACTTATAGAATCATAATCCTTCGAATAACTCTATCTATTGCCTCAGTCTCATATTCAATTCCTTCAACTCAAGCATCTTTATTGATTTCACATACTTCTTCTCATTCAAACTTGACACTCATATCTGTTTTCAATCTTACAATCTCTTAATCCTTAATTTGAGGTAAACCAAAACCCTCTATTTTATGCTTTCCTTTGTATTAGTTCTGATAACCTCAATATTGCATTTCTACTTAAGGCATCTGATATACCACTTAGCTTCACTTGGACTTTCTCGCTAAAACAATCATAGCCTTTCGGTATTTATATCAATCTCCTGCGTCTTATTTCTACTTCTCCCAATTCATCGATTGGCTCAAACTGTTACGATCTACACTTGCATATTTATATTGGAGATATTCCTGTACATACACTGTTTTCAAACTTTCAAAATACCCATTAATGTAGCAGTTCTAAATCATGTATCAAATAATCAACTCATAGGACTTCAAATTTCTCCATACATACGAAATCACTTTGTTACGTTGCATTGAATTTCAGCTAAATGTCTTATACAACCTCAGTGTATACTATAAAATAACCAAATCTATATGATATAATTTACCTCAGCCTAGATTCCTTCAAAATTCTCTTTACTCACGTTACTCATACGCTTTACAAATTTTTCTCCATGTATTCAAACTATTTTTCTCAATTCTTCGAATGCCTTTAATACACCTTCAACTCTTGAATCTCTTTAGTCTCCAATACCATAGTGCTATTAGGCATTTGTTAACTCAAGTAATTATTATCAAATTTCATATACCTCCTGATTAGCCCTCGTGATTCCTTAAATAACTAATCCTTAATGAGGTACATTGTCTCACTTTCTTTTCAATTGTCTACTTGACTTTCTTACGCGAATGATTTTCTCCATTCCTTGAATTTCCTCAGATCTCTCTTGGACTTATTTTCATGTTTGCTCATTTCTACAAATTTCTCCACACATTGTAATTTATTTGCAGACTTAACTTCTTGATTTTAAGACATTCATCAAGTTGAGTTTGCATCTCCTCAACATACTTTCACATAATGTAACTTGAACGTACATACTCCTCATACTAGCAAATTCATGTCTCCATAGATTCAAGAATCCACTTATATGACCCCTTTACATCAAACAATATACATTTTTTTTGTAACATATTCAACCTCCCTGATTGATGCTCCATTAGGGAGTGTACTCACTTTCGAATCTTTACATATTCCTTCATGATCAGTTCTTTCATTGATCATCCTTACTATAAACTATCTGATCTGCTTATTCTAACTTAACAAAATTTTTCTTCAAAAGAGGGTTTCTTGTTGCCATCATCTATACTCTTTATGCAATCTTGATCAATCACTTATTACCAACTAGTCGTAATACTGCGGGAAGACCAATTTTATCTTCCTCACAAGGTCATAATGTTCAAATCACCCAAAACCCAAGGGAGTAAAGAACATACTAATTGTCGCACACGCTTGGGTAGCGTCATCAAATTCATCCTATTTTGACCATTTACCAATTCATTGGTCTCCATTAACCACATGCAATATTCTTCTCAGATCAATTTATTTCTCATTGTGACATTTTTAACAAATCTCAATCTATTTTCACATGATCATTTTGAACACCTTCATATGTTACTCTAGTTTCCCCTCAAACTTTAGACTATGGGAGCTATGACTAACAATTATCCAATAAGTCATAAGTTTCTTCCTCTATCATCTCCACATATATATATATATATATATTTATATATATTACCTATGTGCTTAATATACTCACTTGTGTATGATGAAGGGTCATCATACAGATACTCACAATAACAACCATTTATCCTTCTTGGACTTGTATTAATATCACCTTCATTCATATACCCTTCCCATTATCCTTCACATTACATCTTACATATATCTATTCACCATTGATTCAAAATTATCACACAACTTATAAATGTAAGAAAAATTATCACGCAACTTACATATCAAACAAGTAGCACATTTTTCAACTCAATCACAAGAAAGAAAAGCAACATTTTAAAGTAATTGAAAACATTTCATCCTCTTGATTCAAAAACAAACTTTTATTTCTTGATTCGGAAAAAGAAAACTTAAAGGCTCATCACTCAAATTATAAGCTTGTACCCACTGAGGTTCCGATTTGTTTTCTATACATTCCACTTGTTTACTTTAAGCTCAACGTTTCCACTTATATCCTTGTCTTCCTCAGACAAGCCATGTCCATACATTTACATCTATATCACCATAATGTCATACATTGCATTCCCCTCCACTTCACTTACATTGAATTATTTTCTGTCATATTATCCATATGATATTTCGCATGTCCATTTATCCAATGAAAAATTTATCATTTTCCTCACTGATTCGGTCATCCCAAACTCTTAACAATTGCTTATCTGAGCAATTTATACACATGTGCCCATGTAAGATCTCAATTCTGGCGCTCTGATACCATAAATGTTGGGACCTGATCCGGAGACCGGACCCCTACTGCTTATAACTTAACACTCTTACTTTTGCTTTAATTCCACATCTATTGGACCCGTTTCCAGAGCCCAATTTTCGGAGTCCTAAAGCCTTGTGCTTATTTCCTTACAGGGTCATTAGTTGTAACTCAACATTCGTGGCGAGCGCACACCAATTAATCACCAAAATCATGAGTTGATTTATTCATAAAAAATGTAGCCTTAAGTCTCGAGTTCGATTTGAAATAATAATCACCTCAAACGGAGTTATATAACTTAAGTTATGTTTAAAAAGCCTATAAGAGCTCATACTCCAAATATGATCTCCAAACCGACCTCTCACTTATTTTAATGTAAACTTCTTCAATTTAACTCTAAATGGTACCCATTTTTGTAAGGAGAAAGATATATATCTTATAAATCTAATGGTTTAAGTCTCACCTCAATTGGAGGTCGGATGAGGGATTTATTCCTGAAAGAATAGACTATGTTCACACCCAAAATGAAATTGAACCTCTTTTGGAGCGATTTCCATAACTTTTAATCTAGATGTCGGATTGAGTTCGTTCTTTGACCATTAAAAAGAAGACATCTAGATTTACAACTCTCATGAAGACCACAAAACGATATTCTGTTAAGTCAAAATGATTTTACATAAAAAATGATTTTGATGTATAACAAACATAGTGAGATCAAATACAAGAAAAACAAAATAGTCACAAACGATATGTATTTAATTGAGATGCAGGCGAAGATGACGATCTGATCGAAGTTGACATGAGACTAAGTTAAAAAGTCGATCATGATTTATTACGCATAAATCAAAACACATACGAAGATTGTCAAAGTAAAAGTCAACATGTACGCAGATGACACAAGACAATAAAAGACACAGACGCAAATGTAGATACAGACGCAAAAACAAAAGCAGATGCAGACGCAGACGCAGACGCAGACGCAGACGCAGAAAAGAAACAGACGCAAGAGTCAGTTCGAGTTAGTTACTGAACTCAACTGATTAACTGCTTTTAAAGATTCAAGATTCAAGAATCAAGAAGCGCTAGAGACGAAGGCTATAAATACAAGTCAAGTTAAAATCAAGAGCTTGCTATTTTGAGAAAAATTACACAAAGAGAAAAAGCGATTAAGTGCGAATTAGCTGAACGCTATCCTTCTGTAACAGAGTGTTCAAATATTTTCTGAAAAGAAAAGTTGTACAGATAGCCTGCAGAGGCTAAGTGTGAAAGAATACTGGTTGTAGAGACCAAGAGGCTCGTGAAAGAATATCAGAACGCTTGAAGAGATAGTGAAATCTCGTAAGAAACTCGAGGATCGGACGAGCCCACAGTTTGGGGTGAACCAGATAAATCTGCGTGTCTACTACTCTCACTCTCTATCTCACTTTTAGTTTCAAAGTTGATCTTTATTTACTATTCATATACTTAACATTGAAAAGTTTGATCAATCAGATGAATAAGAATTTCAGTAAAGAATCTTAATTCTAACAAGTAATTCTAAAAGATATTCAAAAGGGAATACAATTCAACCCCCTTCTCGTGCATTCTATTGTGTTTTACGTCTTTGTATTAACGTGTGATTCACTTCAATTGGTATCGAGCTTGGTATCCAAGAATCACTTTGGCGAAGTGTGGATTAAAGATAATGGCGAGTCACATGTATACATCATTGAAGGAGCCTCGGTCACTAGACCTCCAAAGATTCAATGGAGAAGACTATCATTACTGGAAAGATAGGATGCGGTTATTCATCAAATCTACACATGTAGACCTTTGGGACGTAATAGAGAACGGACCCTATATACCTGTAGATGACGAAGGTAGTTCTATTCCACGAAGCAGATGGACGGCTGATCAGAAAGCAAGAATACAACTGAATTCAAAGGTGAAATTTTTCTTAACGTGTGCCCTAAGTAGAAGCGAGTACGACAAAGTGCATGGTTGCGACACAGTAAAAGAAATGTGGGACACATTGTCCATTGCTCATGAAGGCACAAGTCAAGTTAAGGAATCCAAGATAAGTATTCTTGTACATCAATATGAACTTTTCAGGATAGAAGATGAAGAATCTATTGATCAAATGTTTGGAAGATTTCAAACAATTATCAATGGATTGAAAGCTCTTGGAAGGACATACAATAATCAAGATCACGTTCGCAAGATTCTAAGAAGTCTTCCTAAGAGATGGAGACCAAAAGTTACGGCATTGCAAGAAGCCAAAGACTTGAGCATATTAAAGCTATATGAGTTGCTGGGATCCTTAAAGATTCATGAAGTTGAACTCAACGTCAAGATAAGCCCAAGCGAGAGAAGTCAATAGATCAAGGTTGGACAAAAGAATCATAAGACTCGAGAGAAGGAGGAAGTCATCAAAAGCATTGAAAATTGAAGAATCAAGGGATGACAACTCTAGCCAATCGATTCGAATCGAGTGATGAAGATGACGAATTATCTTTCATTTCCGAAAGATAAGACGATGTGGAAGAAGAAGCCCGTATAACCGGACATTCGTAAAGAATGGAAAGATGAAGCTAAGCTAGAAAAGTCTTCTATCATTTGTTACGAGTGCAATCACCGACACTACAAGTCCGAATGCCCTACTCTCAAGAAGAAACCCAAGAAGAGTAGAGAAGGCAAGAAAAGCATGATGGCAACATGGGAGGACCTAGATTCATCTGAATCGATCTGACTGCCCGAAGTCATCGTAACATGCAAACATTTGCCTAATGGCCGAGGAAGATAGTGATGAGGAGGTAAAATCCGACTACGAAAATTTGCATGATGCATATTCAGAACTGTTAGAAGATTCTCATGCTATTCTGAAACAGTACAAGTTGTTGAAGAAAAAGTATGCAGAGAATATTAGAAATATTGAGAAAATAGAGAGAAAATATTTGCTTAAAAAGGAGTTAAGTTAAAAGGAAACTTGTAGATGATCGATGAGATTAATCAACTCAAACCGAGGATCAAGAATCTATCACCGATCTAGTTACTTTCACAGAGAGTACAAAGAAAATGAATGATATGCTAGGAAAATATAGACATCCTAGTGATAAGATGGATTAGGGTTTATGGAAACAATACTACCTCGTAATAAATTTGTATCTCAAAAAGGAAGAAATAGAATAACATATTTTAATCAACGTCCGAGTAATATGCATCAAAGATCATATCATGTGCATACTACTAACCATAAATGACCCAAGAAAATTTGGGTACCAAAAAATAAAATAGTTTCTCCTGCAGATATCCTTCCTTGGAAGATACGGCAAAGACAATTGGTATTTAGGCGGTGGATGCTCGCGACATGACGGAAGAAGGTCTATGTTCCTAGACCATCAAGATAAGAAGGAGGATCAGTAACTTTCGGAGACAACCAGCAGGGCAAAATCATTGGAATCGGGAAAATAGGTAAAGATTCCTTTGCATGCATAAATAATGTACTACTTGTTGATGGTCTAAAGTATAACTTGATTAGTGTGAGTCAGTTGTGTGATTCTGGTTTTATAGTTACATTCAATCAAAATCTTTGTGAAGTCAGAAACAAAGATGGGTCTATACTTTTCTCTGCCAAGAGAAGAAACAACCTTTACAAAATCAACTTAGAAGATTTTCAAAGTCAAAATATCTCATGTTTTCTATCTTCTGAAGAAGAAAGACTAATCGGCATAAAAGCTAGGTCATGTCTCTTTGAAACATATTTCAAAATTGGTAAAACATGATTTGGTAAGAGGTTTACCAAAAATAAGTTTTGACAAAGAATTTTTCTGTGAAAATTGTTTGAAAGGAAAACAGGTTAAAACCTTTTTCTCTTCTAAAAATTTTGTAACTTCTTCAAGACCTTTAGAACTATTACATATGGATTTGTTTGGTCCTACAAAGACATTAAGTCTTGACAGAAAGAAATATGGACTTGTCATTGTTGATGATTTTACTCGATTTTGTTGGATATTGTTTTTATCACACAAAGATGAGTCTTTTAAGTACTTTAGAACTCTATCCAGAAAGTTACAGAATGAAAAAGGAATGTCTATAGCTAGTATCAGGAGTGATCATGGCGGAGAATTTGAGAATGAGAAGTTTAGAGTTTTCTGTGAGGAGAATGGAATTTCCACAACTTCTCGGCCCTAGAACTCCACAAAGAATGGAGTTGTTGAGAGAAAGAATAGGACGATTCAAGAGATGGCAAGGACTATGCTATGTGAGACTAATCTTCCTAAGTATTTCAAGCGTAAGTCGTGAATACAACATGCTATATTCGAATAGGATCTTGTTGAGACCTATATTGAAGAAAACTCCCACGAGTTATAGAATAGAAGAAGACCAAGCATATCCTACTTTCATCCATTCGGTGCAAATGTTCCATTCTCGAATACGAGAGAGTGTTGGATAAATTCGATTCAAAGACCTATCCAGAATATTTCTAGGTTACTCATTATCGCCTAAGGCATTTCGAGTTTACAACCCGACTTCAAAGATGTTGAAGAGACGATCCATGTCAAATTTGATGATAGTTCTCAAACCCATAAGGAAGATGACATGGAGATTGAAGGTCCTTCAAAGAACCTAGATGATGCCTCGTAAACTCCCTCGTCGACACTCATGAGAATAAGATTGAAGATATTCGAAACTATAGAACTAAGACGAGATTGGAAGTATAAAAGTTCTCATCCGAAGAGTTAATTATCGGTGAGACCTCGAAGGAGTTAAGACAAGGTCCAGATTCGCACGAGAAGCTAATGTAGCTTTTATCTCTGAAGTAGAACCTAAGAAGGTTGAGGAAGCTCTTCAAGACGAAGCTTGGGTGTTAGCCATGCAAGAAGAGCTGAACTAATTCACAAGGAATAACGTCTGGTCCTTAGTTCCAAAACCTCCTAAGAAATCCATTATAGGAACAAGATGGGTTTTCAAGAATAAGTTAGACGAATCGGGAAGAGTGAGTCGTAATAAGGCCGATTAGTAGCACAAGGTTACAATCAGCAAGAAGGAATAGACTACAACGAAACATATGCTCCAGTAGCGAGACTTGAAGCTATAAGGATTTTGTTGGCATATGCAATCTATCACGATATAAAGTTGTTTCAGATGGATGTTAAGAGTACATTTCTGAATGGCTTTATAGACGAAGAAGTCTATGTGAAACAACCTCCGGCTTTGAAGATGTTAAAATCCAGATTATGTCTATAGACTTCACAAAGCCTTATACGCCTAAAGCAAGCCCCTAGAGCTTGGTATGATCGTCGAGTACCTTCTTAATAGAAAATGGTTTCAGCAGAGGTCAAGTTGATAAGACGCTCTTTAGAAAGAGTTTTCGAATGATTTTATCTTAAGATGGATCTACGTTGATGATATTATCTTTGGTGCTACTACAAAAGAGTTGTGTTTAAAGTTTGAGAGACTAATGAAAGAGAATTTGAAATGAGTATGATGGGTGAATTAAAGTTCTTTCTTGGGTTTGCAAGTTAAGCGCACTAAAGAGAAGATCTTCATTCATCAATGTAAGTATGTGAAAGAGTTCTGAATAAGTTTGACATGAATAATGTGAAGCCAATGGCAACTCCGATGCATCCTTCAAACCTTTGTCGAAAGACGAACTTGGTAAGAAGGTGGATCAAACCCTATATAGTGGGATGATCGGTTCTTTATTGTATCTTCTGACAAGTAGACCGATATTCATTCGGTGTATGCTTGTGTGCAAGATTCAAGTCGATCTAGAGAATCTCATTTTTCTTTGTTAAAAGAATTTTGAGATATCTCGCAGTACTACCGATCTTTGCTTAACGTTTGAGAAAGGTAAAGATTTCAAGTTAATCGGATCTTGTGATGCGGACTATGCCGAGATAGAATCGAAAGAAAGAGCACAAGTGGAGGATGTCACTTTCTTGAGGAAATCTAGTCTCTGGTCAAGCAAGAGACAAAGCTCAATTGCTCTATCAACCACAAGGTAATACATGTCCGCCATGAATTCTTTGCTCATAGACGTGGATCAAATATCACTTGAAGACTATTCAGTTAAGGAGGAGGAGATTCCAATTTATTGCGACAACACCAAAGGTAATAAAACGTCAAAGAATCCAATTCAAAGATTTCGAGTAAAGCATATAGAAGCTTTACATCATTTCTCGAGACTACGCTCAGAGAAAGGTGGTGCTTCTAAAGTTCGTTGAAACAGAGCTTCAATGGGCGGACATCTTCACTAAACCACCGAGTGAAGAACGTTTTGTAAGATAAGACGTAATCTCAATATGGTGATGCTAAATGGCGGTTAGGCTAAAATAACGTGAGAAACTAACGGCGTTATACACTGTGAGTTACAACTGGTAACTTTTCTCACAAGGAAGATTTTTGGAGGGAAATATCTGATAAACTCGAGGTTCTTAATGATTCGAGAACCCATCAGTCCATAACCCTATAAGTAGACTGAAGATGATATTATAGCAGTCTTTTCATCATCTCCTGACGGTTCATTTCTACTTTACCAATTCTCTCAAAATCTTCTCACTCAAAAGCTTTCCAGAAGATAATCTTTCGCTCTATACAATGGAAGCAACAATGATTTATGGAAGACTTGTGAACTTTGAATCACTAAGGGGTGACGGCATGGATGTAGAACCTGAGATTATAAAAGCTGGCTGGAAGAACTTCTTTCAGATACAAGAACCTGTCTATATAAATGAGGTATATGAGTTCTGGAAGAACGCTCGTCTGATAGAAGACACTATTGTATCCTCTGTGGATAGAATATCAGTTATTGTCACAAAGGATTTGATAAGGAAAGTAACTGATTGCCCATCCGTTGGTGAAAAACTGTCTACCAAGGCCGGATGGATGTCCTCAGTTGGAATGAAAGAAGAAGATGTCAAGAGGCAGCTCTATGGCACAAATGATTCAAGAGAAAGGAAGACATCAAATCTGATTCCAAAGGCTAGGGTTCTGCATGCAACTGCTCAATTGCATTCTTCCTAGAGTTGGTTCAAGGCATTTGGTGACTACTTTAGATTTAACAATGTCGTTCTTTCTTCTCAATCGAAATCCTATAGATCTACCCTTCTTAATCTTTCACTATATGGTTAAGGGGTTAAAGGAAACTTCCAGTTATCCTTATGGTATGATTTTGACGAGGATCTTTATGGAATCCAGTATTCATCTGCACCAAGGTATAAGACGAACTGTTCCAGTGAAGAGCAAGATTGATGCTCATACTATTCGGCGAATGGGTCTGAATACAGTAGACAAAGATCACGTCGGTTCTTCAAAGAAACCAAGAACTGAGGGGGAGTGTATATTGAAGAAGACTCTGCCTCAAGTTCTCAATCGCTCAGAAGTATCAAATCGCCATCGCGAATTAAGGAGAGTGCTAGGGAGACCTCTCATGAAAATGGCGAGTCCTCTTGTCGCAGAAAGTCAATCTCAGAGGGCAAAGCAAAGTGCGCCAAAGAGACCAGGAGAAAGTCTCTTGAGCGAAGTTGTGAAGAAAGCTAAAAGATCTCCAAGAATCAGGACTCTGAGGCAACAGGAAGAGAAGATTGCCAGAGAACAAAGGCGAGAAGAAACTTCTAAATCTTGTGCAGCCAAAGCCACAAGATCCTTAGTCTCTATTCGGAAGAGGATACGCCGTAAGATCTAAAGAGACCGAGAGGAAGAGAAAAGCAACATCTGTTAAAGGAAATTTTCCGTGAAGAAATCAAGAAAACTAATCAAGCGAGAGAAAAGACTAAGAAGGTTAGTCAAAAGAAGAGAATCTCAACCGCCGAGGACGTTAGTCTACAAAAGAGATCACGACATCGCTCAAGTTGAAAGTAAACCGAGCATTGTACAATTCAAGAAATTCCTAGTGCTCAACAAGAAGAACCAGTGGATGAAAGCACGGTTCATGAGACACCTGGCATTATAAAGGAGGAACCAGCAGAAGAATGGTCTGCTCAGAGACTTCTAAGGAACACAACCGAAGCAAATGCGCAGATTAGATTTGGCTGATGATGAACCAAGTCTGAAGGTATATAACTACCAGAAGTTCTTGAGGAAATATAGGCTGGAAATCAAATTGGTAGAAGTTATTACCAATCTGAGCAATGCTATTATAATCGGTGTTGAACCAGTGAAGAAAGTAGTAGCTCTGGTGCAACCTATGTTGATTAATGGTATCATGTGGCAGTTACTAAATGAAAAAGAGAAGTCTTTTTACGATACCTTGAGGCTTACTGATCATTTGCCATATCCCTCAAGACGTCCCTGCCCACCGTGTACTATGTTCCCAATCACAGAGAACACAGAGATAAAGGTTGTTCCAGATATTCAACCAAGGTGTCCAAAAGATTTTACAAAGAGAAAGTCAAAATTATTTCCTGAAGATAATGTTGATGATGATCTGTCGGCAGATCAAATTGCAGAAGAAGTGCGGAAAATTGATGAAGCATGCATTCCTGCACAAGACCCAGATCAAGCGAGCTGCAGCCATACAAATCGTGCGGAAGGCCGGCCCAAGAGGGGAAGTATAAAACAAGAACATTTATCGAGTTCCTTGCTCGGAGCAGCTTCTTCAGATAGCCCTTTGTCTAATACACTGTCTATCGAAGAACATGTCCTATCCCTGCAAGGAAGACAGTTGTTGATGCTGCCAGTTCCTTTTGATCTAAATCTTCCTGAAGCTGCAACATTCATTCGTCCACCGACTTTTGAGATTAATGAAGACTACACTCCATCCTCTGATGCCTATACTACTACAATTCCTTTCGCTCCTCCATCGCCAGAAGCGAGATCAAGCCTCTTCGCCGATGAAGTCGAGATTACGTGGTGAACTCAATGACATGAAGGAGACGGTGAATGATCTAAAGAAGATGATAGCGAGCTGGCTGAAGAACCGAATCGATAATCATTTTTATTATAACAAATATGGGAGAGCAGAAAAGAAGAAAATAATCGGAAGAGGAGAGGATGTTCAGATGAAGAAGGTGTGACCACAATGATTTAAGACAGGAAGAAGATAAGTTTTTTGTTGTTGTTTTGTTTTCTTTTCTTTTCTTGTATGTAATTTGTTATATTCAAAAGGGGAGATTGTTAAGTCAAAATGACTTTACATAAAAATGATTTTGATGTATAACAAACATAGTGAGATCAAATACAAGAAAAACAAGCGATCCTGACGATATCTGCATTTAATTAGGAGATGTATTTAAGATGACGTATATGATTTAAATTGACATGACTAAGTTGAAAAGTCGACATCTGACGCATTACGCACAAATCAAAACACGTATTTAAGATTGTCAAAGTAAAAAGTCAACATGTAGCGTAGATGACACAAGACAATAAAAGACGCAGACGCAAATGTAGATACAGACGCAGAAACAAAAGCAGACGCAGACGCAGACGCAGACGCAGACGCAGAAAAGAAACAGACGCAAGAGTCAGTTCGAGTTAGTTACAGAACTCAACTGATTAACCGTTTCTTTAAAGATTCAAGATTCAAGAATCAAGAAGCAGTTAGAGACGAAGGCTATAAATACAAGTCAAGTCGAAATCAAGAGCTTCTTGCTTTGAGAAAAATTACACAAAGCAAAAAAGCGATTAAGTGCGAATTTATTGAACGCTATCCTTCAGAATGAGTGTTCAAATATTTTCTCAAAAGAAAAGTTATACAGATAGCCCGCAGAGGCTAAGTGTGAAAGAATCTGGTTGTAGAGACCAAGAGGCTCGTGAAAGAATCCGTAACGCTTGAAGAGATAGTGAAATCTCGGAAGAAACTCGAGGATTGGACGTAGCCCACGGTTTGGGGTGAACCAGGATAAATCTGCGTGTCTACTTGTAACACCTCACTCCCGCAAGACCCGAACCCGACATCGACGGTGATATCAGATCCGTGTCCCCGCGAGGGTGGCGTGCTACATCACTCAAGAGAAAACTCAAGATAACATTTTTTTTACACAATCGCATACATATTATCATTAACGCGAAAGCAATTTATATAATCAATACAATGGCCTTGGGCTCACTTTTTACATTTACAATTTATTTGGTCAATTGACTTTACAACTTATCCAAATTAGTAATACAAAAGTCCAAGAATAGAAACACTAAGATGACGCAAACCGATCCCGACCACTTCTCCGCTTCTTCAACGGCAGATGTCATACGCCTGCTGCCTAACGGGTATTCTTCTAAGTCCTGAAAAATAGATGCAAATTTTAGGTGAGTTTTGCGAACTCGGTGAGAAACCATCATCGATGGTTCACTCAACTCATGCATTCACCAATCATATTAGCACACGGTAGCATTAATAATATCACATATTATCACATTTCAGCCCAATTTCATATACACATACAATTTCATCATTTACATCTTCGGTCATTTACAATATATATATATATGCAATGCGCATGTGACACTGCTCCATTTTCATTTCGTTGTTGTGGACTGCGCCAAATCGCCCCAAGAACGGGCACATTGCGTTGAGCGGTGGCTCAAAACATTGGGCTTGAAGCTCGATACATTGAGCTCTGCGGCTCAATACGCTGGACCGAGGTCCGTGCGCTGGTGAAAGCTCTCATACGTTAGGCGTGATATGCCCCGTCGATGGGTCGCTCCGGCCACAACCGCTTTTTATCCGATCACACATTTATGTTTATGCATGCAATGTACATATTCCAATTTCCATTTACATATCATTACTATTTGCCAATTCTTGGACTTTCGGTCGAAGATTTCAATTATCTACATTTCCAATTTATTGCATCCTACTATATCACATTTACAATCCCATCCAATGTATCGAAACGAAACAGACAATTAACACTTCAATATCAATTTCCCATTTCCTCGGACCTCTGGTCCGAGATCTCCAATATAACATTTACAAACAGTTACTCACAAGTAGCACTTCGTTATCTCATTCCAAATATTTCAGACACCTATGGTCCAAATCAATCAAATTCAAATACACATAAACTATAAACCCTCCATTATCTCCATATGGCATAATTGTAAAAACTTAAACACATAAAGGTTGAGGAACCAACTAGGTTACTCACCTGTACTTCCGAGCTAACATCTGGAAGTTTCAGTAACGTCGGTAGATCGACGCTCCAAATGTGCCTCTATAACAAACAGAGAGGAATCCGATCACTAATTATCCAATCCGAATTAGTATAATGCACATGTAAGTGTATAATGCATGTGTTCATGAGATTTCCGGCCCTAAATTCAAATTTTTCCCGTCATAAAAATTCCATCAAAAATTAGAAAACTATCTTGGCCGACGGAAGCAATTCGGACCTCTATAGGTCCCCAATTAAACAAAACAGCGCTCACCGAACAATTACCCGGGGCCACGTCAATTTCCCGTCCAAAAATTCCCAAATTATCACAAAATGAAATTAAATATTATACGAATCCGATGCCTCTGGAATCAGGTCAATCGGACGTCGGACGGGAAAGAAATTGACAAAAGAATAAACGGACCATTTAATGCCAAATAATAATCAAAATAATAAAAAATAAATATATATATATATATATATCGATGCTGCCTCATGGGCGAGGCGCCCGCCCTCATGAGGCTTAATTCGCCTCCTAACGTCGCGAGGCGAGGCGTCGCCGCAACCAGCCTCCTAAATCTCGCCCTGAGGCGTAAACGTCGCCCTCGCGAGACGGCGAAGTTTCACTTCTTTGCCTTTTTTTTTCCCAAATTTCAATCTTAATTTCCAATTACTCTAACTTTTAGCACACAAATCAGAAAAATATCCACTATACCTCATTGGAAAGCTTATGAAAAGCTCTACAACTCTCAAGAAGACCATAAAATCAATTCAACCTCTAAGGTGTCAAAATCCCATCCAAGATACTGCTTACTCAAAACTCATAAATATAGGACAGTAACTCACAAATGCAAGGACTCACTGATTAGTTAGCTAAAATTCCTACATAAATATGCTCAATAAGATCACAATGTCAGCTACAATTGACATGAACAACCCAAAATCAAATTCCATTACTAAACAAGTCAATTAATTCACTCAATGTTACTGTCCCTGAAACCATGCAATTTGAACAGTAAACTTATAACAAACATATCTCCCTGTACACAAGTCAGAAAAATCCAAACTTTACATACCTAAAAAGATAAATCCTCAAACTTCAAGTTTCATGAAGAACTCAAACTCCAATTCGATTTCTAACAATTCCAAATCTGTTATGCAAGTTTCTGACCTAATCAACACTTAAAACCACAATGTAGGTTCAGCTTTTGCAAATCCATATCTCCCACATCTCATTTCCACAAATTACATGCCATACACCAATTTCAATATCAATGTGTTATCTAAAACTCTTCAGTAGACCCCTAAAATCAGTTCAGTTCACAAAAATTACTAAAATTCTTCCACACCCGAATGTGTACTAAATATGCCAATCCAACTAGGTTTCAGTCACTGCATATAAACAGTCACTAGTAATCAGGTCATATCTCCCAATATACAACTCTAAAAATAGCAAGATTAGTGGCAATGGAAAGCTAACTCAATATGGCACAACTTTCATGAAGACCACTTTCCCAAATTCCATCTCAATTAATTTAGAAAATCAGCAAAATAATCAGGTCATATATGCGGGTACTGTTCACAGACCCTACAACCAGAAACTTTCCATGCAAAGATCCACCCTTCTAACATTACAATTTAACATCACCTATTTCACACAAAGTTGAAGCCAACATCCCAAAGTTTCATTGGGCACAAACCTCACCTCATTTGCTCACTTACACAATTAGTTATGATCAAAACATTACAATAGGTTCAAAACTCAATTTCCAGCTTTCATCAACAACCTAACTTCTATCACTTCTAACATCAATAACACATCACTAAGCATCCAATTGAACACAAATTCAGCCCTATATCATTAATACATTTACTAGGAAATACCATCTCAAGTTGGCAGCCCTCATCTCTCCATTTCCATGCAAAATTAGTCAATCAAAATCAAGCTAAAACACTTCTAAACCACATCATTTATGTTCACTTTATCAAACCATACTTAACCTAGCCTTATACCCACCAATTCCATCTACAATTTTCATTCAAATCATGGATCAATAATCATAATAAGTGCATCATAGTTCTCATTAAAAGCCTCTAACAATCATGGTTCAATAAATACATAATCAAAGCATAATGAAAACCTAATAAGAAACTTACCAATTCAAACTTTCAAGCTTCCCCACTCTCCAATCACTTCACTTTCTTCCTTCACTTCCAAAACCCATACATGGCTATCACCTTGGATAAAGACTTAAGCTCATATGCAAGTAAAGAGGGCTCTTAAGGTTGGTGGAAGGTGACTTAAGAGAGAAACAAAAAGAAATCGATGGAGATGGCAAAATGGAAGGTAGGTTTCGGATGAGTGAGTGCAATGTGGAAACAACTTTGATTTTTCATTCCTTTAACCATAAGCCACCGAAAACTCTAGGTTAAAAACAAACAAAAGCATTTAATCCTTTTAGGACAAATGGCATGGATTGGAGAAAGGGACAAAATAGAAATAAGACAAAATTTAGCTAATCCTAGTTAATTAAGCATTAATCCCAATTAAACTCTAATCATGGTACTAAAATAATTCCCTAACACCATTTAGCCAATAATTTAATGCCATTAGGCAATCCTTCTCAGTACAAAAAGGCTCACTCAATCAGTCAGTTGAAATTTTTCGGTCCGAGAAAGAACCCCGAAAAATTCCAGAAAAATTCCCATAAATCCCTAAAAATGGAAAACAATTTATGACGCACTCAAAATAATTTTCCAATTACAACTATCCCATAAATTTCACAAAAGGTCTCAGTTTGAAACCTAAGCCGGAAAATGTCATGAATGCATGTTATCATATGTATATGCAAAACAACCATCAGTCATAGAGGCGATAAGTTGTATGTGCATGCCGAGATATAATTTAATACTCCTAACCCGTCCCAAATTACCAACATACCCTTCCCATCGGTGATGGGATGTTACACTACTACTCTCACTCTCTATCTCACTTTTAGTTTCAAAGTTGATCTTTATTTACTATTCATATACTTAGCATTCAAAAGTTTGATCAATCAGGATGAATAAGAATTCTGTAAAGAATCTTAATTCTAACAAGTAATTCTAAAAGATATTCAAAAAGGGGAATACACAATTCAACCCCCCATTCTCGTGCATTCTATTGTGTTTTTAAGTGCTGTATTAACGTGTGATTCACTTCATATTCGGCCTCTAACTTTGTCCAAAAACACAATCTTTCCCGTAGCTGCCTGTTAAACGGACATCCATGTCCGTTTAACGGACACATTCGGGTGAAAGTGGCCCAAATGCTTCGAGAATGTCCGTTAAACGGACATGCAAGTCCGTTTAAAGGACATGAGCAGGCTAAGGGGTGTTTTTCCACCCGAGCCATGTCCGTTTAACGGACATTGAATTGTCCAAAACTCCAAAACCTCTCCCAAACCTCTCATCTTCAACCTAACTTCATAACCACTTGTATACTTCACAAATTTAACTCATTCTAAAGCATAAACACTTCATAACACATCAAATTCCAAGTTCAACTCACCAACTTCACAATTTCCAACTTAATTGGTTCATCAAAATCATGAATTTCAATCATTAGTCATCAAGGCTATCATAAACTCACAAGCTATATGAGCAACAAAATGAACCTTAGCTATTATCTTCCAATTCTCATAACTTCTTGCTCCAATTCCTAAAAATTACATATTACATCTCAATGGAAAGATAACAAAGTGCTCTACAAATTTCATTAAAGATGCAAAACTCAATTCCGTCATTAAAGGAGGTAAAAACTCACTCAAATGTATTGCTCCTATAATGACCAATGAAACAATGAAATAGCCACATGAACAGTAACTGATATAGGTTCAACCCCCATAAGTTTTTACTCCTAACTCCAAATAAGGCACATCATATACCATTAGAAAGCTCCAAACGTATGCTACATTCTTCAAGAAGAACTCCGAATTCAATTCCAACACTAAGGGGGTCTAAATCACCATCAAAGGTTTTGTCAAATTTTGGAAAAATTTGACAGCACCTCCTTTAAAATTTCACTATCCAAACTTCGATTCAATTCAACCTAACTCAAGTACCTGCATAAAAACCTAAATCTTCAATCTCTCATAGCACCAACCAATCCAAATATCCCAAAGGTTCAACTTCGATGGCAACCACACACTCTTAGCATTCTAATCATACGCAAACTATAAAACAAAATATTTTCCTTCTTCTTGTCAAACTCAAACCATACAACAATGCATTGTGAATAAGACATATGCAAATTACATTAATTATATTCAAACCCAACATTCTTGCATTTACATGAACAATTGAGTTATTACAACGCTTTAGAGGGCATTTTGCCCGATTACAATCTAAAAGATTAAATGCCAAAAAGACAAGGTGGATCAATTCTCCAAAATACAACCTAACTCTTTGTTTCCAAGAATGACTTCTAAATTAAAAACATTGAAGTGATGCCTCAATCCCAATACTGTAACTCGTGTTTTCGCTCGTTACCTGTGGAGGAGAAAAGGGGTGTGAGTTCGACAACTCAGTGGGTAACAGCTTAATAATTAAGAAATAAGCTAAAACGTTCTTTATTTCTTCATTTTCAAAGAAATTTTCATATGATAGAAACCTTTCAAAATTTATCAAAACTTTTCACAATTCCATTTCATCATTCACTTTCAAAGCTAAAATCACATTGTTCGGAACACCTTCAATTTTTCAAATCCTCTGAAAAAAAACTCATTTCATCACACCAATTACACAACAAGATCACAAAAACATAGAGAAAGTGATAAATCAATTTATCAAAAGCAATTACCAAACAACATAACATACAAAAACAACTTAGACAAGCATATCACATAATCACATATAAGATGGTTTGGGTGGATCCAAACAGGACGTACTACACATTTGTTGGACCCCGTTTTCGAAATCTAACTCAAATCAAAACCATAACACTTATTAACCTGCTTGATACCACGATGTCGGGCCCCGTTTCCGGAGCCTAACCTCGGTACAAAATACCATCATACTAGAGTGTGGCACCCCCTTCATTCTCATCCACAGGTGATGAGAAGAAGATCGGGTGCAGGGAAATGAAGGTTTCGATTTATACGTATGTATATTGTCTTGTTCTAAGTTAAATTGGTATTGGAAATTTTGGGATCGGTATATTTTGTATATTTGGATTTTGATATTGATATTGTATTGTGGCTTGGTATGCCATGAGAACTTGTAAATTCTATTCTTTGATGTAAATGAATTATATATGGCTGATAACCAGTGGAAGTACGCATTTGTGTTTACGGACCGGATTGAGTGGAAATTTGGTTTACTTGAGGGAGTTATGGTTATGATATGATTTTTTGATTATGAATTTTGGTTATGCATATGTATTTATATACCGAAACGAGATGTGTTATGGAAAAAGGAACGTAGAAATGAAATAAGATTGTAAGCTTCACGATTTCTGTGGTGTACGCCAACGTTTTTGGTTCAATGGTCGGACTCCAAGATCGGGGCTCATCATGTTTAGTAGTAGGGCAAGAAAAGATTTCAATGAACCACGCTCTAATATGATGGTATTTTGTACCGAGGTTAGGCTCCGGAAATGGGGCCCGGCATCTGCAGTATCAAGCAGGTTAATAAGTGTTATGGTTTTGATTTGAGTTGGATTCCCGAAAATTGGGTCCAACATTTGTGGTATCAGAGCCCAGCATTATGATCTTGCATGGGCGCATATGTATGGGTTACACGCATAAGTAACAGTTAGGAGTTTGAGGTGTTAGAATTTGAGGAGCCAAAGTGATTGTTTGACTTAGATTGACAAGAATTTTGATTGATTGTAGTAATGTGTTACGAAAATTGAGCTGTGAATATTGTGATTAATTGGGATAAAGTAATGATGAAACTCTATGTGTGAGAGAAAAAGTTGGAAAGATGAGATAAAGAATAGAAATATATGTATGGAAGATCAATAGGTTGAATTTGATATGATGATTGGTCCATCTGTCTCGATCTGAGAAAAAGGAAAGTTGTGGATAAGTAGAAAGGAGAAATAGAGGATGGGTAAACGAAACAGATAATGACTCAATGCAATTGTATTGGAGGATGTATTAGAAGAAGTAGTACAACAATATTCTACTGTGGTGATATGTTTTGAAAGTGATATGAATACGAATATATTGCCATGGATTGGTTGAGAAGTATAGGGATATAAGTATACATGATGAGAGTAGAGTGTACAAGTAGAGTGCAATGGAAACATAACTTTGCCATGATCTTACGACGAAGTGGTTGTTCTCGACGACAAAAGTGATGATCCGTAGTAAGAATAAATTAGTGGATTTGAGGTCAGAATGTCATTGCGATTATGCACCGATAATTTTGAATTGATTGAGGATATACATGTGGAAGATGAAATAAAGAATAATTGGAAAATGAGATAGAAGTGAGAACGTAGAGAAAGGGAAATGAAATAGACATAAATGACCTTGTATGAGACGAATGAAATGAGCATGGGGAAAATCACAAATGCGTATAAGCTCCCATCTTATGCATGAATGAGAATAAGAAAAAGAATGAAGAACTCCACCTCGTAGAAGGACACGAGGAGTTCTGAAAAGATCAGTTACACCTGACTCTCCGACAAGAGAGGCGAGTACTGATGAATCGGTAGCCCCAGAAAATGATGAAGCTTCTGTAAGGCAAGGAAGTGAGCCCTACGCATTCAATATGGTAATGGCCCATGATGAAATGATATAGCGTGAGAAACGGTGACTTCTGGAAAAACTAGCATAAAATTTGTGTTAGTATGTTCGATAAAGGCAAACTGTTGTCAAGATCAATGGCGATCAAGGTATCAATTGTGTAAGATATGAATTGGTGAATTTAAGGAGTAAATCTGTGGACAGAATGGCATGACTTTGACGATGCTCAGCCAAGCATATGCGATAGCAAGTATGTTCGTTACTTCTTTGAGTTTTGAGTGACTTAAACATTATCACCGTATGAGGATGAGAGAATTGGTCTTCTCGATGGATTAGAGGTAACTGATGATGTGATGATAATAGCAAGTGATTAATAAAGATTTGTATGAATAGTATATATGTGATAGTAGCAAGAAACTTTCTTTCGAAGCAGAATTTCACTAAGGTAGATTAAGCAGATCAGATAGTTTATATGAAGAATGATCACTGAAAGAACCGATCACATGGAGGAGTATGTCAAGACTCAAAAGTAGGTATTGGATTCCTTGCTCTAATGGAGAGAATGTATGTATTTTTGCCTGATGTAAGGGATCCAACTATGCGAGTGGATTCCTAAATTTGAGAAGGCAATAGGACCAGTTGTGGACATATGGAGTTCTTGGACAATATTACAGAATGAAGAGTAAAGTGATTCAAGCGAAGTTCGATGATATGTTAAGTGTATGAGCAGAGTAGAGAAGAATAGTTTGACTACTTGTGGAAAATGAGTAAATCGTATGAGGGACAAAAGTAGATATACTTATATCGTCTAGATTTGGAAATTTAATGGTATTCAATGATGTTTGCATAAGAGATTAGGATAAGGATCAGCGTAGTAAAGTGAAGTGAATTCATGTGCATGGAGACAATTGAGACCTTATAGGTTGATTGCTGATACATGAATTGAAATTTGCTGCTGTAATGATTGCCGAAAAGTTGGAGACATTATATGTACAGATCATGCAATTAAGGTACTTATTGAGTTGAAGAAATTGAATGCGAGATGGAGACAATGGATAGAGTTACAGGAAGTTTATGTTGTACAAATGAGTATTCAAAAATGGTAAAGCTAGTGTTGTAATCAGACGCATTGAATAGAGAATTCAATAGCAGTAAAGTATGAATTCAGTTTTAGAGGTTATCAGATCAAGTGCAATAAAGAGTGCTGAATGGAGTCGAATTCGGGCAAAATGAAGTGCCATTAGTCACGGAAAATGTAAGATCAATTTCACATGAATAAAGCTCAAATGAAGGATTCAGAAATTGTGAACCCTTTCAAGAAAGCAAAAATGAATGTGAATTTTGAGCTCGAGTAGGAAAAATGATACTGGGTGATTGAGATAAAAAGTATGCGTACCGGTAAAGATGATTGAGCAAAGAGGCTGTCAGAATAGTACAAACGGTGATTTAAGTTATACGTCCTATAAGAAATATGTCAAGTGACGGAGAATTTAAATTGTCGAGGGTCTTAACTGTCGGAGATATGTTTGAAGTCTATAGTGTGGACTTCGTGGGAATATGAGACCAATGTACGGCTCTCTTTGACATTAAGCATCACGATCGTTGTTATCGTGATTTCAATAGAATACTATATGAGGAGTCTGATGAGAGAAAGAGCCATCGTTTTTGTATTATGATGAGTAAGGCCTACTGGTTTGTGGAGGCTAGAATTGGAGACGTTATGGACGGACGAGATTAAGTGATTCCATAAAGATGGATGAATTAGGCGGATCTGTGCTAAGAACATGGAATACAGTGAGATAGACATAAGAGGCAAATGTACTGATACTAAAGTGACGTGAATTGTCTAGTGAAAGATGATTTGTCTTTGAGGGTATTACCTTAAAGGGTGTATGCTTACATGAGGTACAAGATGTGCTCAAGTTAGGACAAAGGATTGCTAAACCCAATATGAATTGGGCTATATGAAATGATTATGAGTTAGCACTACTCATA